>VZRX01021635.1:0-54440 GCA_013398075.1 Notiomystis cincta | reverse complement strand
AGAGGGAATGACATCCTGCTGCAAACTGTAGATCTGGATCACATTTTTTGGCTGTGCAGTTTTGAACTCAGCTTCCTCCAGTCAGTTCTTTTCTAGTTCTTTAATTTCTGAAGTAAGCTAAAAAGAAAAGTAAATACTGACCAGAAAAATACAGCTTTTTAGCAAATGGTTCAAACACTTGGTGCTCATCCTGCAGTAATTCAGAAGCAACAGAAATACAGTAGTTCACATCTATAATAACTGACTTATCCCTAAATACATTCTGAAATGTAAAGATATAAAGAGTAATATTTAGGAGTATGTTTGTGAATAAGTTTTAAGATAGTTTGCACATCTCTTTAGCATAAACACTATTTTTTGTCCATTTTTCTGGCAATACATTTATTCTTTTATAATTACTGCAGTAATTAGTTTAATGTGTGTCTGTGAAGAAAAAGAGAAATTTTCCCATTAAATGTATTATCATTAAAAGAGGGCTTTTGTCCAACCCATTTAAAAAGTAGATTACAGGTGTAAACATGACATTATATTGAGAAGTGCAATTTAATTTTCCAAATGGGCAAAGTTTAATAAAACCCACACCACATAACAGTTTAGTCAAAATTAATCAACAAATCTGAAAATATTATTCTTATTTTTTCCTGCTTGTGTAGAGGAACATACAGCAATGAATACTTGCAGGATTTTTTTCCAAGCTATCCAGCTGTGTTATTTCAGTAGAGTCTGATGGAGGTGCACAAGAGACTTATAATGTTTATTGATGGTAAATGGACTCCTGCTGCTCACTCTAGAAATTTTGACTTTCACTGCTGAACTGCAAAAGTTCAAGGCATAGGCTGTGAATTAGAGTGCATGTTCCAGAGAGAAACTTAAATGTCCCTCTATTTTATATTTGTTGCCTTAATAAATATAAAAGAGCCTTCAACCTTTAAAACATATAGGGTTTGTGTATGTTTTTTCTGAACAATGTAACAAAGTTGTAGCAACAAACTCAGCATCTTCCTCTTTTCTTAGGCAGACATATTTGACTGAAAGAAAATATTGAAAGGAAGCCAAATTTAAGCCCAATTTCCTAACTCAGAAATTCAGCAAAAAAGTCTGTTGAATGGGAGATATTGGCTCTTTGTCTTATTCTAGGATTTTACACTTATATTTATAATATTGTTGATGAAACTATATTTAACATCACGAGCTTGGGAGTTATATAAGAAGCTGCACAATGTGTGTCTAAGGAGATATAATCCTAAAATATCTACTTCCAGTTTCCACAGCGGAGCCTAGTGAGATTCTTGAAAGAACTCCTAGATGGATGGTATATTTTCCTTGTGTTGATCTCTCTCTTTCCAGTAGTAACATCCTTAGCAGCAGAGACACTAAGAAGGGACTTGAAAAACAAAAATAAATCAAGCCAGGCCTAAATTTTCTGACCTCCATATAGGCTCACATTTCACAGTCTACTCAATTGTATTTGAAGAGGTGAACAAGCATGACAACATATTAATTTCTTCTTCTAGAGCATTGAGCAGCCTGGTCTAGTGGAAGGTGGCCCTGCCCAAGGCAAGGAGAGGATTGGAACTAGATGATCTTTAAGGTCCATTCCAACCCAAAGTATTCTGTGATTTTTTGGTCCTGAAGAAGGTTATTGAGAAGTTCAAAAAGCACTGCTGCTCCACTTTATTCATGTCCTTGGCACTGGTGTCTATCCTCCAGTACCACAGTTCCTCCCCTATCTCAAAACTTTCTGCTCTTCTACAGCCTCTTTTGTCATGAGGCCCTTTTGCCCATCCTTTGATGGTCCAGTAGTCCAGACTTCATCTGGATTTCTTTTGCTCCCATGACTTAAGACTTACCTGAATGGACAAGATGTTACAAAATAAGTGTTTCGCCCTTTTCTCTTGCTACTTTATTTTGGGGAGTTGAGGAATGAGCAGGTTAAGAATGTTGAAAAAGCTCCTCTATAACATTTGAATTCCCATCATATTTAGGCACTGAGAAAATAGAATGAAGTGGTAATCCTGTAAGAATTTTTTTTATGGATGACATAAAATGCAAAAGTTACCTATTTAAATACACTAATTAAAAATATACCCAAAATGTACTGTTAAGCCTATATATGAGAAGAGGGAGGAGGGTTTTTGGGTGAAGATAGTGGAACATTTGACCCTTTGCCAATGTAAGGGGCATTTAAAAGTTATAGAATGCATTAAGCAAATACCAGGGAAACAGTGTGCACACGTCTGCATGTTGGTGTGTGGTTGGAAGGGGCAAAGGGTCTGCATGTGCCTGTGAGACTGAAAAAGAGTGAGATTGTAAGAGTTGGCCATATACATGCCAATAATGTCACTCTTTTTTTCTTTTCCTGATCAGGGAGTGCCAGACCCTCTCCAATGGGGCATCATATTTTTAGGGCTGGGCAGATCATCTGATATTGGCATAAGTCCAGTATCCCAGGAGCCATAACAAAAAACATGATAGTTTTTCTGCAGGAAGTTTTCCCAAAAGCTGGGACAGTCTCTCCAGATACAACACCTCTCACCACAGCACAGTAGAGCACAGAGGGCTCACAGAGAGTTAAAGATATTGCATGGTGCTCTTCACTGTAAAGAAGGGTTCCTGATAAGTGTTTCAGATGGGACTTTGAGCTTATTTACAGGTAGTGGAAAATTGGTCAATTTGGTAACCCAGTAAGTAGTTCTAAGGCTGAGCAATGGTAATGCCAAGGGAGTGGGAATCAAGGGTGTTTCCAGTAGAGCTCACCTTAACAGTCTCCTCTGGTTTTACTTTGATCATGGGAAAAGGATGTAACAGGGAAGATGATTTCAGTGGCAACAGGAAGATACTGTCTTTAGAGTTGCCCAAGGCATGTGGGCTCCCTTTGTGCAAGCCAGGTGGAGGATGCCTACAAAGCAGTTTACAGCAGGACCTGGGCAAGTGAGACCATAAGGAGAAAGATAAAGGAGAGATGGAATACCACGGAAGTCAATAGCCAAGGAGCTATGAACTGAAGTTAAGAGAACAGCTTGTGGGAGCTGCTGTCTCCTTGTCCCCCAGGTGAAGTTTTGGCCATTTCTCAGGTTCACTGATAGCTCTCAGACTGTGATGTGGATCAGGGGCTGTTTGCATGCAGAAGACCATGACAGCTACCCTTAGAATTTGTGGGCACAAGCCTGTCTCACCAGGAGCAGACAGCTCCTGTGGGGCTGGCAGCACTGTCCCAGCCATGAGGCAATCCTGCCATGTACTGCCCAAAGACACAAGGCCACAAGAACCCTTAAACAAATGGACCAAAAAGAGATCACTGAGGGGAAGCAAGGGATGAAGGCCAGAGAAGGTGTCAGCATGAATAATATCAAGGAGAGAACTGTCTAGTGTCAGGGGAGCTCCTGTCTGCCCTGCTGATGTACAAGGCAAACTGCCAGACTATTTGACAATGTCATTTTTCTGACAGGGATCCTGTGCAAGTATAGCAGGAATGATCAAAAAAGGCTGGTGGCTTTTGCTGTGCGCGTTACACCCACTGGTGCCCAGGGACGAGAGCCCTGTCTGTCTTCCCAAGCAGCTGGAGTTCTGAACTGGCATGTCCCCAGGGACAGACCATCCTACTGATGAGGAAGACTCACAAATTCTATGTTCTAGCTTTGTTCTTCCTCACCTGTCAAAGGAAGGACTTCAAACACATCATTCCACCATCTAGGAAGTCACCTTAAAACTGTGTTTGGCATTTGCTGTTTTACTGCATCTCCTGCAATGTGTGCAACAGTTAAAAGATTTTATGAAATTGGCACATAGATCCTGCTTGAATTCATTTACTTTGAAATGGCATTGGGGGTTTTTTTGCCCTATAATTTGCTATTTATGTGGAAATGGTCTTTAATATGGCCAATACAGATAAACAGGAGCTGATTTATGATTAAAATGTCTATATATATGGAATATATTTTAATTTACAGAGGAACAATAATTTCATTATTCAAACACTAATCATGTGTACAAGGCTTTTAGGCAGTGTCATGTTGGAAGACATTCCTTTGCTAAATTTTTCTAAACCTGTCAGACAGCAGCAAAGGCTTGTGGGATGAGCAATTCCAGATGTGGGTATGAATTTTCAGAGGGAAGAGAGAAATATAATTTCAGAAAAAGAATGCATAAAAAATGCTTCTATACCAATGTCATAAGGGTAACAAACAGGAGGAGCTGGAAGCTCAGTTTTGGGGTCAGTCCTGTTTTACATCTCTGTTGATGACTTGGACATGGAATTGAACTCACCCTCAGTAAATTCGCAGATGAGACTGATTTGGGTGGGAGTGTTGATCTGCTTGAGGGTAGGAGAGCTCTGAGAGAGACCTGGACAGACTCCATCAGTGGGCTGAGGTCACAGCTGCAGGAGGATCAGTGCAGGGTCCTGTGCTTGAGTCACAGCAACCCCAGGCAGCTCCACAGGCTGGGGGAGGAGTGGCTTGAGAGCTGTTTGACAGAAAGGGACTTGGGGGGTGGTTGACTGTGGCTGAACATGAGCCAGGGTGTGCCCAGCCAATGGCATCTTGGTCTGCAGTGTGGCCAGCAGGACTAGGGAAGGGATAATCTTGACACTGTACACTGGTGAGGCTGCACCTCAATTCCTGTGTCCACTTCTGGGTCCCTCATGACAGGAAAATCATTGAGTTCCTGGAGAGTGTCCAGCAAAGAGTAGTAAGGATTGTGAAGGGTCTAGAAAATGTGTCTCATAAAGAACAGCTGAGAGAACTGGGTCTGCTTATCCTGGAGAAAAGGAGGCTCATTGCTCCCTGGAACTCCCTGAAAGGAGGGTGTAGCCAGGTGGGGGCTGGTCTCTCCTACACTGCCTGCAGGGAGAGGTCTAGAGGAAATGGCCTTAAGAGGAGGCAGGGGAGATTAAGATTAGATCTTAGAAAATGTTTTTCCACTGTCAGGGTGGTCAGGCATTGGAATGAGAGGAGAGGGTGGAGTCACCATCCCTGGAGGTGTTCAAGAGGCATCTGGATCTGCTGCTGGGCGATGGTTTAGTGCTTTAGGGGTAACGGTGGCTGAGTGGATGGTTTAACTCAGTGATCTTGTAGATATCTTCCAATATTGATGGTTCTGTGATTCCATGAGATTAAGACTAGAAGGGAATTGGAAAAACAGTGTTCATTGAAATTTCACGAAAGATATAGTTTTTTGAGATATTTCATGACAGAAACAAGTTTTTCTTGTTGAAATTTTGACTGCTATAGTTGCACTGCCATAGCAGAGATTCACATTGCCTGTACCTGTAGCTTTCATAGCAAACTCCCTCTTCCTCTAGGAGATTCCAGTAGCTCCCATCAGCAAGCAGTTGGCTGTCACTGTGCCTTTCTTGGCCCTTCAGGAGTGTGTGTCACCCACTGAGCTGCTCTGGAGAAAGCAGCCACAGCTGTGGGGAAGAACAAGGGTCCTTTGCAAGGCCACATCAGGTGACAGGTCTTGGCAGGCTGTGTCATGGCAGAGTGCATTCTTTGTGTGGTGACACTGGCACTGCCAACCCCATAAAAATCCACATGGGGAAGCAGGACATTATAAACTTGTTTAAGAAATTCTTCTGGAAGGATCTAGTCAAAGCCATGTCCCAAGGTGGGTGAAATTCAGCCCTACAGTAGGTAGATCAGGGCAGTGGTGGCTCAGCCTCCTGAATGGACAGGTGACAACCATATCTTTTGTGGAAACAAAGCAGCAACATTAGCCTACAACAGGGTTCCATCAGTTCATATTTTCCACTGTGTTGCTGGTGTCCAGTAGATTGTAACAGTGTTTTCCATGCCTAAATTGCAGATAAACAGCTGGGTTTTCTCTTTCAAATCTAAATATAGATAATGGACAGCATTGCAGATAGCTCAGTGTCTTCAGGTGTGCAGATATGAGCAGGGCAGAGCATTATTGATCAGAAAAGAAAAGAAGGAAGTCTTAATATTTGCCACAAAACTGATTGAAATCCTCTTAATCTTTCAGAGATAAATCTCCAACAAAAGGATATTTTTAACTGAGATAGAATCATATTCAAAACAACAAGATCAAATATGCTCTGTTATCAGATGGAAAAAATAAATTACATTGCAGATATTGAAAGCTTTGATATTTCAATGATGTTTTTATTTGAAAATTACTTCTCTCATCTTATGTAGAATGCAATTTTCATCACAATAGCATGTTAAATTGCTGAAAAATTATCATTTTCCCTTTTAAGTTGTCACTTTTCCCAAAACAGTTTAATTAGTTTTTTGATCCAGTCATTCATTGTCACCTCTACTGTGTCTGTTCAAAACTCTTAACCTATCTTTACATCATCTATAAGCTCTGAGAAGTAACAAATACACCTCAACAGATCAAGTTGTTTTGGCAGGGCAGGCAAAGCATTAGTTCTTGAATTTTCTAGAGAACAAGGAACTTCCTGTGTGATAAGCAAGAAGAGTGTTCTGGGTAGTCTCGTAAAGCACTCTTCTGAACTATTTTTTCTTGGCTAACCAGTTGTGCAGATTTATTCCTAGCTTCACACAGATAAGTGTTTAATAGCATTTATCTAGCATAGCTATGTCTAAGAAAAAAGAAAGTGGTTTGGTGGGATGCTCTTCTATGCTGTTTATAAAAACCTATTGTAAAACTGCAAACTTGAGGACTGATTATTTTCCTAGGGAGAAGAAGGGAGAACTCATATTTTGAGTGCTGAATGCACTCAGATTTCCATGGGTGATATGGGTAACTAGAGCACACTCCAATCTCCTCAGCCTCCTCTGGAATTATGTGAGATCCTTCAAGAATTAGGGAGGTGTATGGGAACCTGTCTGCCCATGTTAGTATATGTTCTGCTTTTCAAACCTGTGGAGAAAAAGGGCGAACACTTCGTGTTCTTGTCTCTTGCTCATGTTCTGCATCCACTTTTCCAGACCTATGATTTGCAGGATGTTTCTCCTTGTGCTGTAGGTTCCAGTAAGTCACAGTAGGGCTTGCCCACTGAGCCCCTCCCTGGGTCCATCTATAGGGTTTACAGTTGTAGAGCAGCACAATTGCAATCCCTGCAGCCTGCTTTATTGCAGGTTATGGTCCTCGGAAATCCCTGCTCATCTGGAAGAACTGCTGAAGCTCAGCTATTGCTGTGGAGACAAAGGGAAGGGGGAAAATTCTTTTGAGATCGGCTTAACACAGCAGGAGGTGCCTCTGCCTCAGTTCCTGCTTCTGCTGCCTGAGCATTCACAGCTTTCAGAAGGGAAGATGAGATGGGGAGTGAGATTTGTAGAACAGGATCTGAAAGGTCCTTCTCAAAGCTTCCCTCCCAAGTTAAAAGTCTGCTCCCTCTGTGTGTGACTTTACCACAGGATTTGTCCTGTAGCCTTTCAGCAGGGCTGAGGTGCACTGCAGAGTCAGAGCTCAAATTTGCTTATTTAACTTCTTTCTTTCAGATTTCAGTAAGCACTTGGTCCCAAGTGTAAAGTCTGTTGACCCCTGCAGCTAGTACCATTTGCACTTCTTAAATTGTCATTGAGTAGTTACTATGGTGCTGTGCAGATTAGAAATTTCAGTATAAGATAAACAGGCAGACTGCCAAAGTGCACAGGGCTGTAGGGGATTTTCGTGGAAAGAGGCACCACGTTTCCTGTGTGCCACAGGCCCAGCATAGTCACTAGTAAAGGGACTTCCAAATCAAGAAAGGACAGAGAAGATCTTATATGACTTCACTTTCACAGTAAGGCACATGCTGAATGTTGCTGCTGTGTGTGTACTATTTAAAATGGAGAACCAGCTCTTTGAAGGAAATGGAGTTGTACAAATATATACACAAACAGATACATATATAACACACACACACACACACACACCCACACACACACACACACACACACGTACATAAATATTCTGTAGTCCTAACTCTGTGGGTTAACCACATATGCACCATGCAAATGTTATGATTTCCTTGTCTAGCCTGCCTCTCCCCACATTATGGAATATATTTTCATCTGTGTTGCATTACCTTGTACAAATGGCTGTTCTGCCATCTTCCAGCTCTTTGAATACCAATATACTAATTTACTTTTACTTAATTCTACCCACAGAAAACCGTGGAATTTCCTGTGTTTGCTCACCTAGGAGGAGTCCTGTATTAGTTGCTTCTGTTGCTTATCCCTTTCTTTCACCTTGCTTGTCTTTCTCTCACGGAAAAAGATCTTCATAAAGAGAACTGATTTGGTTCATGTGTGTCCCTGAACATCTGGGCACAACCTTAGCACTCTGTAATAGTGATGAGATGATTCTTGCTCTAAAAGTGCTCCTTTGATGAGTTTGAAGATACTGGAGAGACTTCCCACATTGTGGGGCAACTGCAGACTGAATGTGACATGGTGTACATCACAATCTCTTAGAATGAAAACATAACATTTTAATTAGTTACTAGATAACTAGTACCACTGAATTTTTCTGAACCATTAAAAAAAAAAATGGTAATTGATGTTTCAGTTTACTGCAATTCAGCTACTCCACAGTTTAGGTGTTCACTATGCATTCAGTAAGGAGGACAGTGTCTGACTCTTTATCCAAAATCATACATGACTGTGTGCCAAACACAAAAGACCTGGAGGCCAGTAGAGAAGGTTTGATTTTATGTATATCCTTAACTGAGACCCTGAGGAGAGTAAGCTGTAGGAGCTGCATAGATGTCATCACATTGTTGCAGAGAATGGGAAGAAATGGGGCTGATGTATTAGCATTCTTTCAGAAGAGATAAAAGGTTGAATGCTCTATATGACATAAACCCCCATGAGCTTGCTATCTTTGCCTTGTTCAGAACATTTAACTGCCATTAATATTTTTTAAAGTGTGTGCTAGCTTTGCAGCTTGGACTTTGCAGAGTCCAGACAGTGTCACAGTTGAGCAACAGTGGGCACTCTTCTCTACAGATACCTTGGATGCTACTTACCCTCTTCAGAGTCTTCTCTGGTTTGTTTCTGTTTTTTTCCCTAATATTGTTTTCCTGTTCAGTAGTCATCTTCCTCCATTTTTCTGAACCCCCTTTTCCTAATGAAACCACTAAGTCCTAATGATTTTTACTCTGCGTGAAGGAAATTTCTTTCCATCAAATTCTGAATGCTTCCTTTGAAAGCTTCATTGGCTGTGGTGATTCACAGAAATTAGGATCTTTTCTGGAAACTGATTTTTGTTTGTTCTGTAGCTTCTTTCCAGCAGACATACTGTGTATGTTGTTGCATTGCTGGTTTAGGCATAGAATTCATAAACTCAAATCTGACTCATGGTTTGTGAATAGCACCTTCAAACTGTCACATCACAGAGTAACATAATGTAATTTTTTGCTATGTTTCTGTTGGGAGTTTGATCACTCATTTTTCTCCATGCAAGGCAGATCTTGGGATAATAATTATTTTATTTGGAAAAACTGGACAGAAAATTAATAGGAAAGTCTTTGAGGTTGTGTAAAGTTCAAGGGATGAAGAATTCTGTGTTACAGATTATCATTAACAGAAAGATGACAGTCAGTCTATCTGCTTTCAATATGCAGTATAATATTTGTTCCAGTACTTTTCAATCATTTCAAGAGAACCTCAGTGCCAATAAACTAAAGATGGAAGCCAACACAGAGTGTTCAAGAGTAGCATACCTGCCCATCAGTGTTATGGAACTAAATGGGCAGAAATGGGCACTGGAGAGGCTCTGCAAACTGTCTCATACAGGACTGCAACAGAGGGACTTGAAAAACAGATGCAAAAGGTAACTCAAAAGTCAACAGGAAAATTCAGAGAAAGCTGTCTACAGGAGAATTCAAATGGGCACCACAGGTTATCTGCCCTGGTCTGTGTCCAGAGAGTGAGTAGCAAGGTGGCACCAAACTGAGAGTCTTTCTGGAGAAGAGCAGGGAGCAGGGATAGATGACACATAAGATTCACAAACTGGAGAGATGACATGAAGAAAATGAAATTCAGAGAGGACAACTGCACTGAAAGATAAAAAATTAACTTTGCAGGTATAAAACAGGGAATAACTGGAGTTATTGGCAGGAGTTCAGCAGGAAAGATGAGGAGCACCTCATCTTGGAAATAGAAAAGAGTTATTTCAAAAAGTTTCCTGAGCTTTGAGGAGTACACTCAAAGAAAAATACAGTCAAATAGAGGCATTCTGAGAAAAAAACGACACATGGTAAGAAAAGCTGTCTCTGGAGAAAAGCTGAATGAACAAACCTACAAGATCTTGTTTTATTTTCTGATTTATCAAAGTTTATTATAGAAGAAAAGAATGACTAATTCTGGTGGGATAGTACAAGGCAAAACTAAGCTTATCTGGGAAATAGAAGAATTCTTAAGAAAAAGATTCCTGCTACCATGAAACAGTGCATTAGAACAAGACATGAAGAGAAATCACAGAAAAAATGCTTTTCTCCGAGGTGGCTTGGTTGCAATTTACTCTTACAGAAGGATGGACAGGATAGGACTTAAAGTCCCTTCTGGCTCTGCATTTTTATTACTTTTCTGTCATCCTTTTTCAAAAAGTGACTTATCTGAGACAAGTTAGAAACTGGAGGCCTGACAAGCTGGTTTGGTGAAAAGCTGTTGAAAAGGGACATGAAAAAAAGCACATGAACACCAGAAACAGGGCGCACTTGCCTGTGAAATATAGCAAGATTTAGATACCTGCTCTGCCTGCCTAGTCAGCTCCTTACCCCCTGCCCCCTCAGCTTTTAGACTTACACCTAGAAAGAAGAAGAATCAGCCAATGGAAGTCCTGTGACTGCTGTCTCAGTGGGAAATGCCACACAAAAGGTATGTAGGGGACTGTTTATCCCTGCTAAGAGTGGAAAAGAAGGTTTCTCACCTTCAGCTCCTGGGGCTGAACAGCTCTGCCACCACTGTGTCCCTGAGCAGCTACCAAGTGCCTGGGCTGGACACTGCAGAAGAGATCAGGTCCTGTCTCCTTTGTTCTGGAGGAGACAGCTTTATTCTCTTGGAACTGTTTTGTTCATGCTCTGACACGCTGAGCTTTGCTGAGGTTTGGGTCACAGCAGCAGTGTCAGAGGTGCTCAGCCTTGTACACACAACAGGCCATGAGAGCAAGGACAAGGTTGTTGCAGCATCAGTGGTGGAGCTGAATTAAACACACACACAATTTTGAGTAGAGAGAAACTAACAAGCCAAACCTAAGACTCCATTTCTTATTGTCTTCTAGGGCTAAAAATCATTGCAGCTTGTAATATGCTGGGTTGAAAAGTCAGTAAAAAGAGTCTGGCATGCAGGGGCTTCTCTCCTCAATATCAACATGGATGGCCAGAACACATGTATTTGTAGAACCTCTGAAGCAAGCTATAAATGACAAATTAAATGAAAAAAAAAATCTTTGCTTCCTTTCTGCCTATTGAAAATAGTTAGAACTGTGCTTTTTGCTGTGATCTTTATCTCAAATATACCTAGAAACAGCTAAGTAGTCATTAATTTTTAGATTGAACAAGTGGAACATTTCCAAAGTTGAACATCTTTTTTTCTGTAATTGTTTTCTCTGAGATCCTTTTGATACCATTTTTAAAACAGAAGGAAAGGAATCACCTTCTGTACTGTTCATACACGATATCATATTTCCAGGCTCTCTTTCAAAAAAATTATTCAAATTGTTCAGGATGCTCAGACTGCTCTCAGAATTTTTAAATTTCACTTTAATCTTCAGAAATATTTTCAAGCAGCACTCTGATCTTGATCTCAAAGTAACAGTAGCCTCAGAAAAGTTGACATGATGTTTCTAACTTGGTACTTATCTTGGGAGAAAGGTTGACTGAAAAACAAGAACACCATTTTATGGCACATCATCAGACTGTAAATGGAGGCTTTTTTCTGTACAGAAAGAGCCAGCTTACCTGCTATCCTACACTGCTGAATGATTAGCTAGCTCTTCTGGAATTACTTCCCTCTCAGTCTAAAAAAATCTTCCTGGGACACATACATGAGAAATCTCAGTTTTTCAAAAATAACCCCACTACTTTTGTGACCCAGTGATCTTCTTACTTTTCTGAGCTTCATTGCTTAATTGTTAATACATAGAGGATTTTTGCTTGAGAAGTGATGATCTCTGCAATTTTTTTGAGAAAGTATTGAAGCTGGTTTATTCATAACTGATGTACCCCTTGTTTGCACTGCATAAGGTAAAAATATTCCATTTATGTTACAGTTTAAAACATCTTTTAAGCAACAGAGTAATCTGTTATTTAATTTGGTTTGGTTTTCTTGTTTTATTGTTTGTTTGGTGTTTTTTAAGCAGCTTCCAATGGCCTGCTGAGTGTTTAACATACTTTAAAATACTTTAGTTTTCCCTTACCCTGTATTCCTAATGATGTTGTCACCTAACATCTCTCTGTTTTGTACTGATTCTGAAGGTTTTTCTTTCCAAAATAAAAGCTGTAACTCACTGCAGAAAGAAGGGGGAAAGAGACTGCAGGATTCCCTCAGTGTAAGTGAACAAGCCCTGAGGATTGCAGAGTTGAGGACAAAAGCACTGCCTGTCTGTAGACAGATTCGTGGAAAATTCTGAGTTCCACTGTCAGACCAGTTATTGATAAAGAGGAGATAGGGGTGGCAATCTGAAAGATGCATTGAAGTATTTTTAAGTATTATTTTTATTGCTGTTGGCTTACAACTTTGAGTGTGAGAGGAAGTGCAGGATTTTCTTCTGATTTTCTTCCCAATATAATTTTTTATTGTTTTGCTTTTTTACTTCTGCTGTGAGTGACAACAGAACTATTCCACTTGTGATTTTTTTCCACTCTGCATTAGTCTATATTACTCTCCAGGAAATGAAAGGCTGGGGTTTATGTCATCTTATTAATTGCTTTTCTTGCAGCAGTCAGTTTCTAGTCTCTTGGCAAGGGCATAAGCACAAATTCAGTCAGTCTCAATGGGTTAAATTAAAGGCTGTGCACACTGAGGTGGGTGGTTTAAGATGTTTGATTATTGTTTGGCTTATCTAACCAAGGTGTTCTGCAGGGATTCAGGGTTTATTACTGTTCTCTTAATGAGGGAACACTTTCCATTTGCTATTTTGTTTTTAAAAGTCAGGTAAATTCTCCTCGGATTCAGTTGAGTAGAATTACACTGGAAAAGGTCTGAAATGCCTAGCACTTCATTATAGCAGTCACTGTACCACAACTGAGGGTAAAGCCTGGACCTTCAGCTGGGTTAAGTTTTGGGCTGTGCTCTGCAGCACTCATGTCCTCTCTGGTGCCCTTTTCCCACTGGGTCTGATGATCTCTGCCATCCTCCCCACCCCTTCCTTCAGCTGCTCATCAGCCAAGCTCCTCCCTCCACCTGAGTCTGACCTGGCTTGTGCCTCAGGTCCCCTGTTCTCATCCTTGATTCCTCCCTGTGAGGCCCCTTCTCCATTGTGCCTCTCCTTGTGGGATTTCAGGAGTGTCTCTGGAGGCAAGGCAGCTGCTTTTTACAGTACTTGAAATGGTGACTCCTGATCCAGAAGATTCCCAGAGGCCACATATCTAAGCTTGAAGAGCATAGTAATGATTTTTATCCTCCTGAAGTTATTCTTACCTCACTGATGAGGAATAATTTATATATTTTTTAAGTTGGTTAGAATTTTATAGGACATTATGAAAAGAAACAAGGTGCTAGGTCTGAAATAATTTGTCAAACAATAAATTGAGCAAAATATGCCTCAGATTTGTGAACCAGGCACCCAGCACGTTTAAATTGCCTGCCACAATGCTATTCTCCCTTTCTGTTCTGATGTCATTGAGTGTGGGAATGAAAGGCATGAGATTTCCCTGCAGTTAATATCAATCTCTATTATAAATAATCTGCATAAAAAGCAAAACTGCACAGAAAATTATGGGCTGGGTGAAGTGATTTTTTTGAGTTAATGCAATTATCAAAACATTCATGGCACTGAGAAAACACACCAGCATTTTGGAGTTATTAATTTTAGTTCTGTATTCTCAGAAATGCAGAACACTGAAATTCTATTTCTTTTTCTAGTTACAAGAATCCTAAGAACTGTGTTTCTGCGGCCCCATTATCAAGGAGGTGTGTCTTTGAGAGGCATCCAGATGCCACAGAGTGTTCCCAACAAATATTCCTTGCACTGTTGTAGTAGCTCACCTACATTCCATAAATTAATCTTTGTGGCTGGAGAAAGCCTAAATGAATGATACTGTCTTGGCACTTGTAGTTTTACCTTTTACAAAATTACAGGCTCTTAAGGGATGCTGGATAAAGTTGGAAACACCAGCTCTTTATAATTATTTGTATGTGCCACAAGTTCTGGGAAAAACACCCAGTGTTTCTGGCTGGGGACCTGTCCTCCAGAATGAGATTTTTGTGCCTTTATGTGAAGCATCAAACATTGTTGTTACCAGAAGAAGTCAGCAATGTCATGTTTGCCTTCCGTGACAGCAAATGCTGAAGGACTAATATTCAACAGGGTTGACAAAAGGCTGTGACTTGACACTGTACATTCAGATGACTCAGTGGGGGAAGAAAAAATAATTGTTTATTTTTGCTTACTTTCAAAACATTTCCCTGAAAACAGTAAGCTGCTAAGGAAAATGACAAAGGTTGTTACACAAGCTGAAACAATTGGGAATCTTGAAGCTGGGCTTTGAAACCAAATATTATGTAGAAAATACCAAAAAAAGTTTTTATTTTCTATGAATAAATATATACCATTGTCCAATATGAAAAACATTCTGATATTTCTTAAAACAGACAACAAAATAACTAAACTAATAAGAAAGAAAAATAGCAACTGAAATGGCTTTTTCAAAATGTGACTCCAGTGGCTTCTGGTAAAAGGCAGCTGCAGAAGTTTTCCAGGAGAACTGTGCTGGGATGTGCAGTTTGCAACACAGAACACGTTTGCATAGGGCTGCATGTTCCATATAATTCACACCTTCAAATATCAGGTACCAAATGGGCTGTGGTAACTTCTCCAACATTGATAGGACCACTATTTTCCACTACAGCCTCCTTTTCCCCCTCAGAGCTCCAAACCTCATGCAGATGGCTACTCCTTTAGCCCAGCTTTGGGGGCACAGTGATTAGTATAATGAACAGCTGTTCCTGACAAAGGCTGCAGACTGCTGGCATGGTATAAAACTATACTGAATAATGATTAATTATAATGATATATGTTAAGCAACTAAAATATTTAATTTTTCTATGTTCCTCTTCAATATTCCCCTATTATCCTTTTCTATGGAAGTGATTTGTAAGCAACAGAGGGGAGATGGAGCAATTCTCTAAGTGTAAATATCATTGGTTTTTCCTCTTCTGGAAGCTGGTGCTCAGAAATGCTATTTTGTTTTTCCAGGCAACTGTCTCTGCTGGCAGAAGGGCTCTGCATGTCACACCTTGCCCACCAGGGCATTTGAAGGGTTTAGGAATCAGAAGACTTGATGAAATGCAACTCCTAAGAGGTAAGTGCTATTGGATCTGGATCTTATACTTTGGTAATGGGGTGCAAAGTGACCTTAGTGGTGCTGCAACATGAGAGTGCATAGTTTCCTGTTACTCAAAGGGAAGAGTGTGCAGGTCTCTGGCTTGTTGAGTTTTCTTGCTGAAGAACACTGCTGTTAAAATACATGTAGAGAACAGCCTGGTCAAAGCCTGTCTAAATGCTGTGACAACTTAAGTGAATGTTTTTCAAATTCCTGTTTCAGCTTTGCAACAGCAATCCTTCTGCTTCAGAAAATTACAGTCTTGATATGTGTAGTGCAGGCATGTTATTGAGTAATTCACAGAAATCAGGGTATTGATGGGTTTTGCATGCACTGCACCATTCTCAGGTATATATGCAATTCCATCAGCAATGATAAAAAAATGGGGGTGAAAATGTTTGCAAATTCAAAGTGATTAATTGTCAAAATACCCTTGGGAGACAGAAGAAGTAAGTCAGGTAAGTGATTTCAGTAATGAGGCAGGATAGGGGGGTCAATGGCACATAAAAATATCTGTATCATGACAGCCAGCTTTTGCTTCATTTGGGTAAAAGAACATCCCTGAACAAACAGCATTTTTGGGTGAGTAGTAGCTAAAAAAGCCATGCAACACACGTGCCAGGAGAGCAAATGCACAGAAGGCAGGAATGCCTGCCACTAGAAGCAAAAATCTGTGCAAGTGTTTCCACTGCCACCAGTGCCTGTGCTAGAGCTGAGGCCAGGCACCACTGCAGCCTTACCTGCAATTTGCTATCTGCACATAACCTCACAAAGGATTATAACATCATGCTTTTTACTCTTCAAAACATCTTTCTAGGCTCTTGCTGTTCATATCCCAAGCCATTGCTGAAGGAATTATTTTTTTCCAACCTGTTACAACTTGGGCTGGGCAGTTGGTTCCAAACATTTTATGTACCAAATTAGAAATGGTGGAATAGTGCGAATGTTTTCAAATTTGTGTAAAAAACTGGTGCACGGTTTTACATACAGAAAACAAAAAACAAAAGCCAAAAGAAAGAAAGAAAGAAAGAAACAAACAAACCCTTTTTATCACAAAGCCTGAAACAGGTAACAAAATAGTTAATTTAAAATCAACAAAACAAAGGTTTATTCCAAGACCAAAAGGAGTGATGTTTTATTCTCCATGGAAGAGCCTAATGTTTTTCTGTCACTCAGACACTATTAAGGGCTGCAAAACTACTGCCAGGAGGGTGATTTGGCTGTTCCTGCATGGCTCCAGGCTGTTCCTGCACGGCTCCAGAGGATGCATTCTGCTGGGATGCCCGGCAGGCAGGCATCCAAACCCAGGCCACGTGCACACTCTGGAATCTGTCTGCAGTTGCACCTTCCTCCCCTGCAACCCAGTGCACCCTGCCCATGCCCGAGTGCTTTTCTCAAGATTTTCTTTGGGCATTGCTTGTGCAGCTCCACACAGGCAGGTTTACTGCAGCTTCTGCTTCCCCCTTCCACTGCATGGCAGGGATGGAGCCTCCCTGGCGCTGGAACTGCTCTTTGGCATTAGGAGGGCAGGAGCTCAGGTGTCACTGAGCTGAGTGGAGCACCCTGTCAGGATCTGGCCCCCAGGCTTCCTGAAAGACTGAGATCAAGGCACTACTGAGCCTAACAGGAACACATCCAGTGACGTAGGTTTCATGTGAGTTTTGTAATCAAATTTTTATCGCATTAAGGATAATGTAACATTTTAGGCAGATTGCTTAAGTAAAGCCTCTGTCTTAAAAAAAGCAAAAGCATAATTAAACATGCAAATAACTCCCCTGTGAGATATTTTTTGCATTAGACCAGTATTCCCACTCTTGGGGAGTGTAATTTATGCAAAATACATATATATATATATATATATAAACGGATTTTCTTAATTCAGGCACGTTATGCAAGCTACNNNNGTTATGCAAGCTACAGCTGTCATTAAGATTTTCAAAATTCAAAATTATCATATACCAGAAAATTATCAACTGAATATACATAAATGGTGATTAAATATATACATTTGCTCTCTAAGCTCTGGGAAAGAGTTAAGTTGCTGATAAGCTGAAGTTGTCAGAAAACAAGACAGTAATTAAGGTTTCCTCTACAGACTTATGCTGTTCCTTACTGAGAAGTTCTACAACCACCAGAAATGATATGACATTTTGCAGACGTGATCTCTGTAGCTGGATTCCTACAGGGCTTGTTTTGGTTTAGGGTAGGTTCTTGTTTCTTGTCAGGAAGTTTTGGAGAAGAGAGAAGATACCAAGCCACATCTAAGGCCAAGACAAGCAAGAAAGGCTGCAGAAAACTACATGAAAAATCAATATATTTTGTACCAAGAAAAATTGAATTTGTATTTGGTGAGGAACATGCTACTTCTCATATTGAAGTGAGCACAGCTGTCACTGAACTGGCCAAATGCATTCTTCAGGGTGACCTTTGGCAGGTACAGAGCTGTAACTGTGGCACTGCTCTGTACCAGGCACTAAGGGGCTGCAAGTCCCTTTGGTGTAATCTGGTAGATATGGCCTTGCCTCTTGGGTGTGGAAGAAAATGTTGGAGACACCTGGGTTTCAATTGCTTATGAGGCTCTGTTATAATTCCCAGTGATGTGACAGGATAATCCTTCCTCAGTATGCAGAGGAATTCAGAAGAGAAATAAGCCCTTTACTGAGAACACATGGTCCATTAAGATCACTTTGAAAGACAGTGATGGAAATAACTGCAAAGCCAATTGCTGCTCCTAAGTGCCTTCTGGAGAGATGACTGAGCACTGAAAATCAGCACCAAATGCTTCATCTTGCAGAAAGACTCAGAGGGAGTTACACAAGTGATTGCTGTGTAATGCTGCCAAAAGGATTTTGTCAGTCTTTGACTGATTTACATCAGCAACATTAATTTCAATCTTACTTTGCATTTTGTCATTTAAGTGTTTGCTTACAAAACTTGATTGATAGCTATAAAGATGTATTGATTTCAAGTTAAATACTGCCTTTGTAATAACCACAGTAATTTTTGGTAACCCTAATTTCATATAGAACCATTTTATATGTTATAATAGCTGCAGTAATTTTTGGTAAGCATATACAGAATCATTATATATTTACTTCAGCAAATAATTATTAAAATTTTTAAATTTCACAACTTAGTTGTGTTTAAAATGATAAACTGGATATTTATTTTTCAGGTTATTAGTGGTATATTCATGAATTTATTTATGAATATTTGTCTGCTTATATTTGGGTTGATGTTAGAGATCCATTTCAATGCATTGAAGATTATTAAAATTACTGCAAGAACTTCAGGAAAAAGATCTTAAATGTTATATAGGCAGAAAAAGGTGCATTTATGATATATGTGTATATATGATATAGCACATAAAACTAGTAAGCATATAATATTTTTAAAAAAGTTAATTGACACATACTACTGACTGATTGTGGTCACTACGCTTTTTAGGGATGATTTTTGAATGATGATACTTTTTTGTTTCCTACATTTTCAGTCAAAATTACAATGAGGCAGTAGCTTTCTGGCATTCTCATTTTCTCATAAGCTAGAACAAACAAAGCAACATGTCCATATTTTAAACTTCTAAAATAACTGCAAGAACTTCAGGAAAAACACTCTTGTTTTTTAAGCAGTGTGCACACAGACAAAGGCAAAAACTGCCTGGAGAGGATGTGTTCTCATACTTGCTCAATAGCTACAGGAGGTATGAACTGCAGACACATGAGCCTCACATCCTGCTTGGTGTAGAGTTACTCTCTTTCAACCAAAAGTTGGTTTCTGTCTGTGTGAATTCTTGATCAGCTTGGGATCCATTCCTATCTGTGATGGTGCTACTCCTTCCCGTGGGTCAGGGCTGTTCCCACCTCTGCCATCGCACAGAGACTTTGCTTTAGTCTGAACTCAAGAGGGTTCTGGGCTCAGTACTGAGATTCCTAAGAGAACAGTAAGCCCTTGTGACTGAGATGTTTAGAAGGGAACCTACAGTTCTGCCTGCAGCTTGATCTGGGGGCTCTGTGGGACAGGCCACCTGTTAAAGAGTCTCAGCTCTCCCACTGTCCTTTCCACAAGGAAGGCAGAAGCTCTCTCCTCCAGCCTTCAGCAGAGAGGAACACAGGGTGAAGATCTGGCCCCAGCCTGGGCACCACGAGGCAGAGGGATACTAATGATAGTACAGGAAGTCTGTATGGATAAACACATATACCATCTCACAAGCAAAAGGATATCACACCCTCAGCACCCCCAGAGGCACAACAACACATCTCTGAAACTTTTCTACATCTGTATGTTCTTGTCAGGTCAAGTTGAGCACTCCAAAAATCTATCATTTCAAATTTTCACTTACAATTCAGGAAACTGATTTAGTTGAAGCTTGAAGAGTAAATATACCAAAGCTTCTGAATTGTTCTCCTTGATCTGTGGAATTTTGTTGTGATTGATGTGACTATAGAATGATACTTAACTATTCCTACCTCAGTACTCTGTAGCCCTTCAGCACTTGCCCTTGCACTGTTCTTCATTGTGTGGAGAATAGCAGGACTGAAAATAAGGCAGTGCTTACTATCCCTACATCTTTATTGGCTACAATTTTACTTTCTAGTCAAATCTTTATACAGTGTTTCTTGAGTTATTATTTTTATTTTTAATTCTGCATCACAGCAGCAGCCTCGTAATTTTTTCTAATCTATGAAATTTATTTCAGTGTGTTTCAGAAATTTTGTGTTAGCCCATAGCACAATACAATTTAAACTGAGGAGCTGAACATTATTAGTTTCATAAATCCCTTCTAACTGATCTAGTCACCCTCTCCACCCTGAATAAACTTCAGTATCATATTCATGAATCTTGTCTTTAAACTTGAGATAAATGCTTCGGATCCTACTCTTTTATAGAGAGGAGGGAAGGTTTCCATACTGCAGAATTTCATAGGTACAGAGAAGACCAAGACAATTCAGGGGAATCCACTGAGATTTCCTAGAACAGGATTCTGTGTCTGGATCTAGTTTATGAGAAATTTTGCACAAAAATATTACAGTTATATTTGCATAGAAGTATACTTTATAACACATATGCACCCAGAGAGAATTATTTTTCTTTTGTAGTTAAAAAAATAGTTATACTTTCTATCTGCAGAAATAATGCCCCTTAAAATTTGCCTGTACTTGGGAATGACATTAGGTCCTTTCTACACTGTAATATACAGCCTATTAAGTATGCCTTCACAAATTCAATAACTTGTGCAGTGTTATATTGCTTTAATTGTGTGAGGCTTAACTTGAATTCTTATTGACATGCAGTGAATAAAAATAAAGCTTTATTTAAAAACTAATTACCACAGTCCCCTCTCTCTCTCAGGAAGGACAGGTTTGAGCGAGCTCGGCTGCATCTATTTGTAACATAGAAATAGATTTACTGACATCTTGATATTTGTTAATTGATATTTTAATATTGGAGAGTGCTGATTCATTTTGTGCCCAGTTCTGTGTTCTTCTTTTTCTGAAGATTATCTGATGAGATTCTTATTCTGGTTTTGTTTTTTTTTAACAAAAATCTGTATCTCTTCAAGAACATAAGCACATCTCTGTTGCTAAGGGTCAACCTGTGGAGTGTTTGCTACCTTATGCAATCTTGCTAAAATTGCAAGTCCTGTAAAGCCATGACATTTTTCTTTTTAATGCTGACATTTCCCTCTTATGATATCAGTAATTATTACTAGACTAAAGCCACTATATAATTGCTGTTGTATATATTGTTTAAACCCCATAATTTCAGATTATAGCTAGTGTTGCAATTCTGAAATATTCGCTCTCAAATTGTAAACTAAAGCTAAATTGCCTGCTTGTGTGGCAAAAGCTGTGGAAGGCATATCAGAAGAGATAATCAACAAAGTGTTTTTCAGGACTCATATGAGATTTCTGCTCTGTCCAGGAAAAAAAAAATAGAATCAAAGAATGACTTAGGTTGGAAAAGACCTTAAAGATCATTTCCTTCTAGCACTCTGGCATGTTCAGACCAGGTCACTCAGAGTCTCATCCAACCTGGATGATGAACACTTCCAGGGATGGGGCACCCACAGCTTCTCTGGGCAGATGGTTCTAATGCCTCAGAACCCTCACAATAAAATTGTTTTCTAATACCTAATCTAAACCTACTCTCTTTCAGCTTAAACTGATTCCCTGTTTTTCCTCTACTACTATAGGATCCTGTAAATAGTCTTTCTCTATCTCCATTGTTGATTCCCTGCAGTNGGAAAAGACCTTAAAGATCATTTCCTTCTAGCACTCTGGCATGTTCAGACCAGGTCACTCAGAGTCTCATCCAACCTGGATGATGAACACTTCCAGGGATGGGGCACCCACAGCTTCTCTGGGCAGATGGTTCTAATGCCTCAGAACCCTCACAATAAAATTGTTTTCTAATACCTAATCTAAACCTACTCTCTTTCAGCTTAAACTGATTCCCTGTTTTTCCTCTACTACTATAGGATCCTGTAAATAGTCTTTCTCTATCTCCATTGTTGATTCCCTGCAGTTTCTGGAAGGCCACAATTAGGTCACCCCAAAGCCTTCTCTGTTTCAGGATGAACAATCCCAATTCTTTCAGCCTTTCCTCACAGGAGAGATGTTCCACGCCTCTGATTACTTTTCTGGCCTTCCTTTGGACCCACTCCAGCATTTCCATGTCCTCCCTGTGCTGAGCCCCCAGAGCTGATGCAGCACTGCAGGTGGGGTCTCAGCAGAGCAGAGCAGAGGGGCAGAATCCCCTCCCTGCCCTGCTGCCCACACTGCTCTGGATGCAGCCCAGGACACCTTTGGCTCTCTGGGCTGGGAGTGCCATTGCTGGGTCATGTCCAGCCTCTCACCCCCAGCACCCCCAAGTCCTTCTCTCTGGGCTCTTCTCCATCTGTTCATCCTCAGCCTGGATTGATACCGAGGTTTGCTCTGACCCAGGTGCAGCACCAGTGCTTGGTCTTGCTAAACCTCAGGAGGTTCCCATGGGCCACTCTCCCAGCTTTTCCAGGTCCCTCTGGATGGCATCCCATCCTTCAGGAATGTCAACTGTACCACTCAGCTTGGGGTCATCTGCCAATCTGCTGAGGGTGTATTCGGTCCCTTTGTCCATGTCATTAACGAAGATATTGAATAACACGGTCCCAGTACAGAGCCCCAGGGGACACCACCTATCACTGATGTCCAGTCTAAATCACTGACCACTGCCCTCTGGATGTGACCATCCAATCATTTTCTTACTCACCTAATAGCCCATCTACTGAATCCATCTATCTCCAATTTGGAGAGAAAGGTGTTGTTGGGGAACTGTGTCAAAGACTTTCCAGGGTCCAGATAAATGGCATCTGGAACCCTTCCCTTGTCCACTGATGGAGTCACCCAATTATAGAAGGCCACTGAGATGGTCAGACAAGACTTGTCCTCAGTGCTGGCTGTCAGTTCCCTGTGCTCCATGTCCCTTAGCACAGCTTCTAGGAGGATCTGTTCCATCATCTTCCCAGGAACAGAGGTTGACAGTATCACAGTATCCTCCTTTCTTCTCTTTTTAAGATGGGTGCAATATTTCCCCTTATCCAGTCACCTGGGAGTTCTCCTGACTGCCATGAATCTTCTAATACCATGGAGAGTGGCTTAGGAACTACATCATCCAATTCCTCGAGGACTTTGGGGTGTATTTCATTGGGTCCCACAGACTCATGTATGTTCAAATTCCTCAGATAGTCACGAACATGATCTTTGCTTACAGTAAGAGGGACTTTGCTCCTCCAGTCCCTCTCCTGCTGTCCATTCATTCATGAGGTATGGGAAGAGAGACTGCCATTGAAGACTGAGGCAAAAAAATCACTGAGTACCTCAAGTCTTCTTCTATTTTTACCAATTCAACACCATTGTTTATCATGTGGTATGTTTTCTATCACCTTCTTTTTCTGATTCACACACCTGTAGAAGCCCTTCCTGTAACACCTTGTATCCCTTGCCAGGTTCAGTGCCAGCTTCAATAGTAGAACTGATCTTGCCTAGTTTTACTAATCTACACACTGGACCTACAACTAACTGCATCTAGAACAAACTCCTTAAGAATTGTGCAGAGCACAAAGTTTGCTTTACCTTCTTCTTAAGAAGTATGTAAAAATATTATGCAAAATGAAGTTTGGAACTACCCTTACAGGAATTTGTGCTTTTAAAAAAATGCATTTTAATTGCAAAGGCATTATGTTTCAAGAAGTTGTAGGATGCAGTGCTTATTAGAGAGCAGAGTCACTGGAGATTAATTGCAATCATAACTCCAGTCCAAGATAACTATTGTTTTGTTTTATTGTAATGTGACTTCTAATTAAATTCTCCTGGTCATCCACCTAAATAAATTTAATCTTGGTATCAACATTGAAAATTAACAGGGTTATTCCCATTTAAAGGAAGAGAACAAAAGAGCACAAATAAACTTGTATTTTAACATCCTTTCTGCACCATTTTTAAGTGACAGAGGCTCCTTGCACCATCAGAGCCAGCCACTAGGGTTGGAAAGAATCATTTTAATGGTGTCTGATTTCTTGCCCTTAGAAGAATTTGCTGAGATCTACCTTAAATCCAGTGTGAACATAGGGAGCTGATTCTCCAGGTATGAGAACTGCAACAAGAGGTGTAACTCATGTTGAGAAACATCTCTATTTGGAAACAAAGCCTATTAAAAATTCAATTGTTGGTTGGTTGTCCTTGGGGTATGAAATGATACTGTTAAACTACTGCAGTTGAGCATACAGTGAATAGAGAGCTATGAAAAAATGAGGACAGGTTTCTTTGGTCTGTTCTCAGAATCCAGGCTTTACAAACAGTTGCTGGGGTTGCAGTAGGAGGTAACCCACTGCCATCCTGGACCATGGAGAAAGAGAATTCCTGATCCGGAGACTCACCTTCGCTGTCAGGTAAGTGGTTACACCGGCTGAACAGCTGCATCAGGGGAAAAGGAGGTGATACAAAGCTGGGGTAGCCCTGTAAATGTGTAGATATAGCTAAACACTGCCTAAAGCAGGCTCAGTCAAACCTGTGCTTTTTCACTCAAATTAATTTGGAGCGCTATTTTTGGTCTGGCACAGCCACTGAAAATTGTCCATCATGTTCATGCATTAAAGGTGAATCTCAATTATTTTTTTCACATTACTACTGGCTAGTGTTAAGATGTATGTTATTGTAACAGTGACCAAACTCATAAAGCACCTTGGCCAGAAATGTTCCTTACAGCTGATGTAGAGTGATCTAGGCCAGTGTTTAAAGATGCTCACTTTGAAGCATATTAGAGGTCATTAAGAAATGTTGAATGGTCATAAAGGCCTGAAACAGTAATTTTTCCTTTAAATTACCCTAGTAATAAGGTTTTAGAGGCAGTTTGCACCACTCAGAGTTATATGCCATTCAGTTATGCAATTTTTCTTGCTTAGATTATATTTGCTGCTGAGACACTGCTATAGATGTGTTTATTATATCAGGATATTAAGTTGAGAAGCTTGAACACTGAGAAAATAAAGTTGGAAATCTGTTAAGATATTCTGCAAATCCAAGAGATGGAGTTAAGGTGCTCTAAATCAGGCCCAGGAAATTTAATCCTTACCTAAGTATCTCTTCATATATTACTCAGTACCTATTTTGCAGTCCACTGATCTGCCTCACACTTTGTACTGAAGGTTTACCTACTCAAATGGGAATTGTTGAGGTTTGCAGTGGAAAAGTAGAACATTCTGGATGGGTTATACAGAATCTAGACTACTTTTTCTAAAGTTGATTACCTAGTCTTAGTTAAAAAAAAAAAAAAGGATACACCTGATTTGAATCTAAATGCTTGTAACTGCCAAATGTGTTTTCCTTATAGATTATAGTGGAATAAAAATTTAAATGTAAAAACATAGTCCACTGTATTTATAGGCCTGGGAAGATACTAATACTGAAAAATAAAACTTGATACTTAAATTTTAATATCATCCATGGGTATTTTTAGGAAACATAATGTTGTTAATTGGTTTTGTTTTTCACTTTCATGTTCATATTTTGTTAAGATTTCATCTTCTCTGCTTTGTTTTAACCCTTAATTCTTCTACTGGTTCCCATCTTCCAGAAATACATCTGTAGATCAGAGATTATTGGTGAACCTTTTCCAGGATAGGCATTCAAATGGGAGACAAATCTAAGTGATCTTTAACTTTTACAAAGTATACTTATCCTTTGTTTGTTCTGCCAATCCGAGAAAAAGGCTTTCAAATCTTGGAGATTTTAAACTTTCATTTGCTTGCAGTGCTGCATATTTATGAGAGTCATATGCCCCTTTCAGCTTTTAAAGTATTTTAGAGCAATGCGTAATTAAAGAAAAAGATCATATCTAAGACTTCAAATACATATACTCTTGCAGTGAAAAATGAGATTAAAGATACTATTTTGGTCTCTAATCTTACCTCCTCATTTTCTAGCCAAAATGGTATTAGCTTCTTTATGTGTAGCTGACTCACCAAAGCAGCAGCACTTCCGTGCTCATATTTTAAATAATCAGCAGTCTATTTTTATTAATTTGTCAAAAAATAAAGATGTGGGAAAAAATCTGAGAGATATTTGCAATAACAGCAAAGAGTTTTGCTTTAAATAATTAATACCTTGCTATGACTCATAGCTGGGGCAAACAGCCAGAGGAACTGAGCTTTCTTTACTTTAATTTTTTTTATTCACAGATTAATTAATTAAAACCCCCAAAATGTTGCTATCACATAAATCAATAGCAGCAGTAACCAAGGAGTCAAGTGTCAGTCAGATGCCAGGTATTGCTCCTTGTCTGGCTGCTGAAGATGTGGTGACAGTGTTCCCTTTCTCCAGCCATGGTCTGGGAGCTGGATGGGCTGTAGGACCAAGCTGCCTGCTGGTACCCAGTGACCAGCTAAACAATTTCACTTAAATTTTCTTTCTAGGATATATCTGACATGTGTGTGTGCCTGCAAGACATTTTGGGGGGTGAAAATGATCCTAAAATTTTCATTTTCAAAAAAGAATGATTTTTCAAGAAGATTAATCTATGTTTCTTTTCATGAAATTCAGGGTGGTAGGGATTTCTTTTTTTCAGTTTAAAGCATTCTGTTGATGTTACCTGGTGTTTCCATCTTTTTGGGTGTTTCACATATTTCCATAATAAATACAGAAGTGATCACACAGCTGGACTAGATGATTCTTGTAGATCTTTTCCAACTGAACCAATCTATCAGAAATTAAATCAAACTTCTTCTAAGCAAGTATAATCTGACCCTGCAGAGTCAGCTTCTATTCTTATTTTTATATAATTCTTTTGCTTTTTCAACTGCCACAGAAGAAGGTCAGTAAAGTGAATTAATGCTGGTCTAAAAACTATGTATTTTACATGGTTAAATTTTAGAACATGATCTGACAATATTTTAATTTCTAAATGTATTCACCACATTCTGCTAGAAAATCACTGCAGATAATTGCTTTGTAATTTCCATTACAGATGCATTCACTGCACAGGTTATAGGTGTCCTCTTCTCCTAGAGAACCAGTAGGAATACTGTATTGAAAACTACATCATTTGTAGATACCAAATATTAACTCTGACTAAATAATAACTTCTCTTTTGTGAAATTTCTATCTACAAAATCAACAGTTATGACTATAAGGTCAGCATATTACAAAATTATAAGATCCTAATGCTTATTACCATGTGTGCCAAATTTTTAATACAAGCATGAATTCTTTCAGTAATCTTTGCTATACTTTCCTAATTATCTAATATTCAGCATAAACCCTGAGTTTCAGATATTACCTGTAGCATTGTGACAGCACAATAAGACATGATAGATTTTTACGCACACTGAGAAAAAACAAACAAAAAGATAAAATATTGTTAAGCCTGTGGAAATGGTGGAAGTTGTTTTTCACTTAGTGAGGACTAATTAACACAGCCTCACAGTAATCTGCATGCAGTTTGTGACATGGGACAAATTTGTGCATGCAAGAAAAGTGAGAGTTCTCTCTAAAAGGGTAAAGTGACTGGTAGCTGACAAGTCGTTGCAATGTCTGTTTGCAGCCTGAACACTGTTTTTGCAAGAGAAGACTTTCCCCTCCAACATCAGGTGTAATAATGGCCCACCATCAGCTGGTGTAAATTTCTTTTCTTTTTATGCTGAGATGTGCCTTGATATCTACTGAGAATTAGAGTAGCTTGACTCCCTGCAGAACTAAAATGAGTGGTAGTCACACAGAAGCTCCTCATTTCACATGAACAAGGCTGAGCAGATTTCAAGGCCAGTTGCTGGCACAGTTTTTCAGTTGCCAACAGCCTGCATGTACCTTACACTACTTTTCTCATTTTCTTTTTCTCACCCTCTCCTATTTGGAATTTAAAGTGTCCACTATTGCCATAGTGACAGAAAATAAAAGAACAGCTCTTTTTCATCCAGTGTCAGATGGAGAGCTAATAATGTGGATTTGGTGGTGAGAGTTGCAAAGACCTTTTCTCAAGAAGCTGATAAGGCCTGAGCATCAGCCCTGTTTGTCATCTTGGGTCTCTGCCTCACCATTTTTTCTTCATCTTCTCTACTTTTTGTGACCTCATACTGCTTTTGTGGATCAGATGAGTAAGCAATGAAGTTAAACATGTGGACCTGGAATGGGTGAAACTAAGTGCCTCTCATGCTGAAATTGTGACACTCTCTTATCACTCTCCAATTTTGCTGTGTTGTTAGGTTGATCAGCACTAGGTTAGAATCAACTGAAGAACAGTGACATTTTGTAAAACTCAGGGAGAGTTTCTAATGTGAACACTTTGGCCTCAGAGGCATAATCTTGGAGGATCTTTCTGGAAATCATGAGGAGCAATCTGAGAAAAGCTGGCAGAAAATCAATTCTGAAGTAAGCAGAAAGAAGGCCAAGAGGAATCACAGACTCATTTTGTGAGTACCAAAAAGTAAATAAATGTGGAACCAGATGTAAGGTAACTGGGGCAGTGCAAGGGAAAAATGCAAGGCAAGATAGATCATGAAAGAGAGTATTTGTTTCTAATCTCTTCCTAACACCTTAGTCACTGCAACAGTTTTAACAAAATTTAGTAAAACATTTTTCTTCATTTTCATTGCTTCACACACTTTTCAGCCATAGGTTGTGCCACTTCATATCTTTCTTTCATTCACTCATGTCTTGTTTTCTGTCTCATTTTATTTTCTTTGGGTCATGTTTTGACAGGCACTAAACATAAGCAACTTGTGTCAGTCTCATTGTATTTGTCCGGAACTCATCAAGGAGCTGATCCGAAGTTCATTGAAATTACATCAAGTGAGGCAAGGGACTGGGTCCTACACAGTGCTCAGCAGCTTTCAAACACTATGATCCACTGTTTTAATAAAGTGCTGTGTTAGCAGCTGTGCACAGGAGGCCTGCCTATTTCCATGTCTTATTTAAACATTATCAAAAATACCTTTTTATAGCTCTCTGTATATCTTTCATACACGTGGTGCTGTGGGATTTGCTGGACCATTGATTGGTAGATCTAATAATCTAGGAGTCTCCTGAAGCATTAATGAAGGAAGCTTCCATAAAAGTCATGACTGCTAATACACAGTCTATATAAGAATTTCAACTGGCATTGGGAGAACGCCACAAGATATAAAATCCTGTGGAAAACAAGTAAGGAATTTACATTTAATGAATATAGACTGCTCTTATGGGCTTGATAGGGATGGGATTTGAACACCAGTTTTAGTATGTGTATGTGTAAAAGGGAAATCAGACTTGGTATTAATTCTGTATGTGCCAAAGGACATGGATTATGGACCAATCCTCATGGGCATTCATCTGTTAACACTTTGTTGAAAGAAGTGTGTTAGAGCCTGCCTTGCAGAACAGGTTATCACAAAGGTGAACCTGTGGTCATGATTCATGAGAGGACTCCTCATTCTGGAGACCAGATATGCCATCTCTGAGGTATTTGGGACCACAGTGCCAAAGTATTTCCTATTTGAGGATGGCAGCAGCAACTACAACAATAGATTTGTAACTTGTCTTGGTATAAATGTACAAGAATTTTCTGAGAGCCAAAAAAGACTAAAAAATAGTGCCTGAAAAGCTGCTGAAAATACCAGACATTGCAAATTTGATTCTTCACATTGTTTTTACAAGTTCTCCCTCAAAAGGATGAGGAATCATGGAAGACAATATTAAATATTACCTGCAACCAGTTTTACTTAAATATAGTATACAGCCTCAGCTGAGTAATTAAGTTCACACTTGTTGCTATGAGGGTGGTTAGTAACCCAGTCCCAGTTTCTTTTAACAGATTCTGCCATAACTGAAGTTGATGGCTTTAGTTATCCCACTTCCTAGCTCTCAGCATCTCCTCAAACTAACACTCTCAACCTTAATTCAACCTTAATACCGAGAATGTCTATGCCAGCAGGCATAGAAATGTGGCAAAGGAGGGAAGTCAAATAAGGAAAAAAGAATCAACAAAAGTCTGGAGAAGGCCATCCACTAGGAGACAGAGGATTAGGAGGAAAGTTCATGCATGGATGAAAATACTAATTTTATGGTATGACAGGCTGTGTGCAGACCTGTGTACAGTCATTTTTCTAGTGGCTCTACTGCTGTGCTTAGAGACCCCCTCCTGATGTCTCTATCCATCCATAATGTTCACAGCTCTTGATGGGATCTCTAGGACAGAAGTGAAATCTGGTCAGGCCAGATGCAGTCACCCAAGGTCAGCTCTGCAGCCCACTCAGCCAGCCCACAGGCAGGGCTCAGCTAGAAGAAAAATGAAAATATCAGGTTTCACACATGGCAAGATGGAGGGGCAGTGGGAGGATTTCATGGGAGACCTTGCAGGTCCTCATGACAAACCAGTTTTAGCAGTGTCCCTTACTCTTCCATTTTCTGTCCACACCCATTAAAATGTCTGAATGTCTTCAGCTTATTCACTTCTCAGAAGGGCATAAAAGAGTCTGATAAAACAATTCCTGTCCCAGTTTTTGCCACGTCTCACTTCATTTTCTTTCACAAAATGAAATTGAATTTTTAACTGGAAAACATTTTGGAGGGCACTGCCAGTCGAGCACAAGTTTTGGAAAAATGGGAAAAAGTCTGGAGCTTCTTCGTTTAGTGGGGGTTGTTGGATATTTGGATAAAATCCAATGAGACAGTTTTGCAAAATACCTCTCATCTTAAACTTCACTTTGATTTGTAAACACTAGAGCAATCTCTTTTGCACTACTTCCATTTCAAATATGCTATTGCATGCACCAAGAAACTTGAAGGGACTAAATGTTTCTGTAACATCAAATGAGTTTTGTGAAAATTGTGTATCTGATTTGCTCAGGGAAAAGTGATAGAAGGAATGCAAATACTTGTTATAAAATATTGAAAATAAATTACATGAGATTCTTATATATTTTTCAATAAGAAGGATTCCAACATCAAAGGCACAAAAGTCTGTCTCATGTATATATGCAAATAGACACTTTAAAAATAGAATATTAATTTTTAAACAAAAATCAAACTATTTTACAAATTAAAAGAGTATGAAATTTTAGTGAGCTCTATGAATAAATATAATTAAACAATAACCTTCATATCTGATAACCTTTTGCATAGTCCATTCAAGAAATTCAACACAACTAAGAGCATGGATTTAACAAGTCCATTACACGAGCTGTCCTAAATTGCCATTTTAAGTAGTTGAGGATCAGATAGGCCATGGACAAATGCTGTTCTCTATTGTTTTGTGTGATACTGTGTTTACAACTACATAAGACTTTATGATCAAAACTCCTGCACTCTTGGCTAATTTGATAATATGATTGGTTTGCACACAGGGATGCCTTCACAGCCTTTCATCACCAACTGATGATTACAGTGGGAGGAGAATTCAATTTTTATTGTCCTCAAGGTCAGCTACAAAGTCCACAGAAGACATTCATGACAGCATCAGTGTGATGTTTTATTTCCCCATTAGGCTTGGCCAGTTGTGGAACTCCTGATATTCCAGTGGAATTAAAAGCCTGTTGTATGTTCACAGTGAGTGAAAGTCTTAGGACATCTCTAATGGCGAAATCTACATTAAAAGAATAATTCAATCCTGAAATTAATAAGCCCTCAGTGATATTTAATGTGAAGCCTCTAGGAACCAAAAATGATGGGAACATAAATTTTCTTTACAGGGGGCCCCTGGAATCTTCTCTCAGTGTCTATCACAAAGATGTGAAGGCTTGTAAGTGAAACATTAATCAGTTAACTGAAAACATGCCATTCAGAGATGCATTAGAATTCAAAATCAATTGAGACAACTGCATTAGTAAAGATTAACCTTGCCATGGAAATGAACTTCTGTCAATCAAGTTGACCTGCAACTATAATTGGCATGTAGGGCACCACTTCCACCACAGGACTTTGGTCTTATACTAGACAGGACCTATATTAAGGTGATGCTTCAGTACAATCCTTTCATCACCCTCTTTTAATGTTCTACTTTACGTATTACAGACACATTGATTACATATTCCTTAACCAAATGCAAAAATTAAAAAAACATACTACACTCATAGCTCTGCTAAATACAGATAAAGGCAGGTTTAATAGCTTCCTGACCTTTTATATGGATAGATATTCCATAGCTTTTATTCTATCCTTGCTGTTTATGCTGTATTTGTACTGGTTTGGTTACTTCTCCGAATGTATATTTCATACCACTTTAATCCATCCCAGCTGAATAAGAATTGTAAATAACAGACACAATGTCACAAAAACACTGAAAGCAAGCAGGCTGTGGGAGCACACTCAGCAGAGCCACTGCATTCACCTCACTCAGCCACTACATAAATACCTTGCAGTGCAGTGGAAGCAGGGGAGCAGCCAGCAGGCCCTCACCACACCTGTGCCTTCTAAGATGGCCCATGAGGTTTGTGGGAGCATGGTTAATGGGTTTGTGCCTTTAACAAACAATAAATTAAAATCAGCAGAGAGAAAAGCAGTTCTGCAGCCATTACTGTCATCCTGTCCTGCAGTCTCAGCTCAGTTTAAATGCAGACTTCATCTCACCAGCTCCTTCCACCAGCTACAGAAATACTCTAGAGACTCAGGGATTCAAACTTCCTGGCTTTTCCTTTCTTGCCCAGTCTTGCTATTTGCAAGCATAAATCCCTGCTAAGTATTCTCTAAGGAGAGAGAAGGTAGGTGGAGAATGGCAGGAAGGAAAAGCCTGGCTCTCATCAACCCTTGCCCCACTCCCACACTCCACTGGAGGGGCCTCGAAGTGAAGGTGCTGGGCAGAGGGGATGCTGCTCTCCTGTGAAGGAGCAGTAAAGGCAAGCTGAACATTTCTGGGGAGCAGAGAGGATCAGGCAAGTGGAAGGATTGCTAATCCCTCTCTGGGCAGCCCTGATCCCCCCTCTGGCTGCTCCCAGCCTCCTCTGAGCCCCTGCAGCCTCCCAGGTACCCTCCCCAGCACTCTCCCCTGGCCCTTTGCAGTGCCTGCCCAGAGCCTGCCTCAGCCCTGCAGCTGCCTCTGACTACCTGTGCTATGTGCAGGCTTGAGGCAAAGTGAGAGAGAACACAGTAGGCACAAAAACAACTAAAGGGCAAACAAAATACCTGTTTTCATCGTAACTGAGAAAACAGATTTAAAGGGATTCGTTTGGGTTTAGTGAGCCATGCTTTAAAGCCTTGTTGTCACGCCAGAAATGAAATGTTGAAAGTGAGCACGTACTTGATAATTTCTTGATATAACACTATGTTGAAAAAATATGTACCAAAGAATATTGTCTGACTTGCAGTGTATGGATAGTTATTATTTTTCTATTTAGGTGTGAATGAAGGAAAGCTGTGTAGTTAGCTGCAGAAGCTGGAAATAATAGAGATATTGTGAATGTCCCATAAAGTTGTGTGCACTATAAAAATGGACAGAGGGACGAATATCCCTTATTAGCTTGATTTTACAGATATCTGGTCCAAGTTAAAGACTGCAAGGAATTTTTTTCATGCCATTAGATCTGTGGGGCAAGGTATGGTGCTAGTGGGCAAAAGTTTAAATGTAGTTAAAAATTTGGGGGTTGTGTTCCCTAACCATGTTAGTGTTCAGTAAATAACTGGTATCTTCATGCAAATGGCATGAGTTTTCTTCATCCACAGAAGCTGAAACTGCAATAAGGATCAGGTGCTGTAGGTCCTTCAGTTGCTATAGTGATGCAGGCTACAAAGGTTTTCAAATCAGTAGGGAGATTATCCAAGCTGTCAAAGTGAAATACAATCTTTAAGATAGCTGAAGAGGTCAAGATAAGACCTGAAGAGTGGCAGGGGACTAGCTGAATGCAAGCTGTTCAGTTTCTGGACAAGGCCATAGCAGTAGAACTACTGCTAGGATATTAAACAGGAGGAAGAGTCCTGGTGCTGTGCACAGGCAGGACAGCTGAACTGTTAAAGCTCACTGGTGGGCTGATGAGTCCAATGACACAGGACTCTGTCAATGACTGCAGGGTCACCTGAAAATACTCCCTGGGCTTCTGCTTGCCCCAGCTACGTCCCATCTCTGGATATAATAAATGCACGTCTGCTGTGCCTCTCTGCCCTGGTTCAAATGGGAAAGAAACATGGTTATGCAAGTCTAGGGAAAGCCACAACATTTTCAAATGAAATGTTCAACATCTCTGTTGGCAACATGGACAGTGGGGTCCAGGGCACCCTCAGCAAGTTCACTGCCAGCAGCAGGCTGTGTGGGGCAGTGGGCACGCTGGAGGGCAGGGATGGCATCCAGAGGGACCTGGGCAGGCTTGAGAGCTGGGCCAGTGCAAACCTCAAACCTCATGGGGACCAGCAAAGAGAAGTGCAAGGTCCTGCACGTGGGTCATGGCAATCCCAGACACACAAACAGCTGGGGCAGAGAAGGGACTGAGAGCAGCCCTGTGGTGAGAGATTTGGGGTGATGGTAGATAAAAAACTCAACATTAACCAGCCCAGAAAGCCAAGGAAGTCCTGGGCTGCATCGAAAGGAGCACAGCCAGCAGGCAAGGGAGGTGATTCTGTCCCTCTGCTCTGATGAGACCCCAGCTGGAGTGCTGCATCCAGCTCTGGTGCCCCCAAAATAAGAAGGACAAGGAACTACTGGGGCAGGTCCAGAGGAGGCCATGCAGCTGATAAGACAGCTGACACACCTCCCCTATGAACACAGGCTGAGAAAGTTGTAGCTGTTCAACCTGAAGAAAAGATTGTGTGGGTGCCTCAGAGCAACCTTCCAGTATCTGAAAGGGCCTCAGGGAAGCCCAAGGGACTGTTCATCAGGAACTGTAATGATAGGACAAGGAGTAATGGGTACAAACTGCAAGAGGGGAAATGTACATTAGTTATTATGAAGAAATTCTTTACTGTGAGGGTGGTGAGACAGTGGAACAGGTTGCCCAGGGAGGCTGTGGATGCCCCAACCCTCGCAGTGTTCACAGCCAGGCTGGATGGGGCTCTGAGCAATCTGGTATAGTGGGAGATGCCCCTGCCCATGGTAGGGGCAGGTGGGGTTAGATGATCTTTAAGGTCCATTCCAACTCCTTAACATTCCATGATTCGATAATTCTGTGATTCTATGAAGAACCCAGCTCTGACTGGTGGGGACACCAGAGCTGTGAGGTGCCCCAGGACAGCAAAACCAGAGACAGCACAGGTGGAGTGATATGCTGCTCCAAAGGAAGCTGAGAACTATGCCTAACAAACAGGAATCCTGAACATGTGGTAGTGTCACTAATTAGACTAGCCTTATAAAAATAAGCAGATCTTTAATTTTGCAGCAGTTAATGCCAACTCACTCATTGCAATTTTTAAACATATATTAATTTATAGCACTCTTCTCCCCTGCATTCTGCCCCTTCTTGCTTTAAACTGCTTCCTCTTTGCTACAGAGGTAAATGGGAGTGGCCTAGTGCTGGCTAGCATGCTCTGGCAGGTTTCCTTCACAGGAAACCTTTGCCAGTTGTCAGAATAACCTCATGGCTGCATAACTTCATGGAAGGGGAAAGAGAAGCAGGGAAGCATAACTAACAGCAGGAGAGCAAACCCAGTATGATCAGAGACAGTATGATCTCCAGGCTGGAACTGGTTCAGAAATATGCTTGCCCCACCACTTCCCTAGCATTCTTGTGCAAAACCATATACTGCTTTAAATTAACTTCAAAACAAATTTATTTGGAAGACCTAAAGATTCTAGACGGGTTTTAAGTTAATTAGCGTGAAGTTGTAATAAAATTTTTGCAGCAGCATTTTGATTTCTTTGTGTCAGTTGTGCAGACTCTGCACTGAAAAATTAATTAGAGACTAGTTTAGTATGAAGTCATCCACCATCCACCAGGTCTATTTTAACAACCTCTGTTGTCATGCAGCAAGTGCAAAACCTACATTTTTCTCTAAAACTGGTTTCACATCACTGCTTAGTTAGCAGATGATATTTAGGGAGCTCACTGTCTTGTTTCTCCTGCCATAAACTGCCATTGATAATTTGGCAAAACACTGAAAATGAAGAATAAAAAATTGACATAACCTTAACATATTCTCATTTAATTTGATGGGAAAAGTGATTTCTGTCATACCATTAGTACAGTTTATTCCTTTCCTGGCCAGCTGACAGTGGAAAAGTCCTTGGCTGCCCTCCTCCCATCAAGAGGAACAGTTACTGCCTGTTGCAGAGCTAGCAGCATCCTGAGGGGAGAATTACCAACATCAGCAACCTTCTGGTCTTGCTGCCTTCTGCTCTTCCCTTGGGACCCACAGTAACACACCCTGTGCCCACACTGGATATCCCACACCTCACACCCCCTCTCGATGTGGAGGGGGCAGTGGGTTCAGCCTCAGCCTGGCAAATCCTCTGGAAGGACATGCAAAACTGTCCGTAACTGACCTACACACCAGTGGGACTATGAGCACAAACATCTACCTATTCTGGCCTTTTTAGCAATCCCAATCCCTTTTAATTGCCTGATGTTGCTGTCCATCAATGGAAAATTTAAAGCAAGGATGTTTGACAGCAATCTCAGTTAATAAAGGGGTCCTAGTGCACCAAAGTTCACTTTAAATTCCGCAGCTGTGATGGGTTTATTGGACTGCTTCCAGACTTGTAGTAAAATAGATGGAATTATATTGTTTTGTGCTGTAATAAGAAAATGAGAATACCACCATCTAGTCTAGGAAAGACTTTGGGCATTTTGGTTTTTGAGAAACTTTGGAGCAACCATTGAAGGATGATGCTGCTTCTAACTATGGAATGTATGAGGGAAAAACTATGAACAAGAAAATATTGTCAGAAAGCTTAAAACTTTTGCTTTGCTGAATTAATTCCAAATATTCATTAATAAAGAGGAGAAGTCCAGTGCATCAACATTTTTTTTACCTTTAGAGGGCTGTTCCTCAGAGTGAGGCACAGAATGAGGCACTGCTTAATCTCAGGAAGGTCACACACAAAGGACATGCCTGTACTCATCCAGGGAGCATCTGCAGATGAGTAAAATGTATTTTATGAACAAGAATGCTTATTGTGGTTTCATCAGAAACACTGTGGCCGTGCAGATCATGAGAACTTACACAGCATGCAAGCTAGTAACTACTGTGAGAGGCAGAGTAAATGAATTTGGGATTAAAGTAGTGCTCACACGGCTATTGAGCTTCCAACTGACTTCAAGGGCAGACTTTGCTACCAAAGACAGCAGACCTAGCTCATGTTACCCATGCTGCATGTTTAACTGTTTCCATGCCCATGAGTCTGCTTCTATTATCCTTAGCTTTTATGCCTCTTTGAAAATTGTCTCTCTTCAAACTTTGGTTCTGACAAGTGAAAAAAACCGCACCATAACATATTAAATGAAATTGTACTATGGTAACATTCTTTCAATTTAACTGAAATGTGATATAAACCATTGTGGAGAGAAGTAGCTGTATCTCTGTAAAGAGTCATAAATAATGCAATTTTTTTTTAACTTTTTCTTCGGTTACAGAAGCACCTTTGTCAGTTATTTCTTCATGAAAGGTAAGAAAACTTGTACAGACTCCAACTGCTGGAGAGACTTGGAACAGCAGAAATAGGGGTTCTCAAAGACAAGGCATAGTTAACTGTAGAAGAGGCACACCCACATATCCTTCAAAGTTTGCATTTTCTTTTTATATGTGTGGGGTTTTTTTTCCCTGCTGGTATAAGCTGAAAAAAATGTGATTCTAATTTCACAACTACAAATTGGACTGCAGAAAGCCAGAATTTTGGAACAGTTGTTCACATGCAATGACGTCTGAGAGCTTGTGCACTGGAGATTTTGCCTAAAAACCAAGCAGCCATTCCCAGAAGAAGAGTCCCACAGCCAAAGAAATGGCACCCAAGCATGCAAGGGAAGCCCTCCCCACTCAGGCAGTTTCTCAAGGGTTCCCTGGATGGTGGGCAGTCATGCTCCAGGAGGATCTCTCTGTGTTGCCCACCTGCCTCTGCCGGCAGCTGCAGCAGGGCACAGCCCCTTTGCGAGGTGAGGGACCCAGGGGCTCTCCAGGGAGGACCAGACTCTGCAGAAGGAATGTGCTGGCAGTCCTGGCATGACTTTGGTTTGCTTCTGTTGGCAAAATGTCAGTCAATACACGCATTTGGCACACGGTGTTTGGCACTGGTTGTTTGTGTACAGACAAACACAAAAATATCTGTCTGCATATATGTACCTAGAGAGACATGTAATGGCATCTGTCTGTCACTGTGTATTTTTCATGCTAATTTAACTCCCTTTTTGCACAGGTTTTCAGATTTCCTGCTGATAAGTGATTTGATGCTAATGTAAAACTTAAATGAAGCTGCACCAGAATTAGACCTGCAATCATACTGGTATACCGGTTATCCATAAGGTTAATTTCTTCTTGTGAAATGAAAATCATGAAATGTAATTTCTTCACTAGGTCTCTAGAAGCACTTTTTCTTTGATGCCTGCTGCTTGTCTCTGTCTGCAATATTTTCAGCCATAAGTGTTCTCAGCCAAAATTTCTACGTTGCCAATGTTAATCTGAAAGTGCTTCAAACTGAACCACCTTCTTCATTCTAATTTATGATGATATTGCCAGTCTTCTGCATATCTGTTTAATTTCAAGCAGCAGCTATTTACATTGGCCCATGTCCAAACATTGACAAAACAAGAAAAGCTGTATCGAAATACATGCAGGCGTTTTCCAATAAGTTTTTCTTACTATAAACAGCACCAGATGTACCAGAAGAAGTTGAAGAATATCAAAGATAAATAGTCATGTAATATCTCACTTTTCAGTAAAGTTTCTTTCCAAAGTGAAGCAGTTATCTGACTCAGATTCTTTTCTTTCTGTTTTTGCTTTACTAGCTAGAGTTGCATATATTGTTACTCATACTGGAACACATTCTTTTTCTAAGCCTACTGTTCCTTTGCATTGATCATATATGAAGGCTGTGTGGTGCCCAGATGCATGTTTCATCAGGTTTTGAATCTTAATTCAGGAAAACATCCATCAACCTTCTACTCAAGCTACATTTGCAAACTCACAGGATTAAGCTTTTGGCACACAGGTCCATCTCTTCCCTGTTCATTTGCTCAGGACAGAAGCACGTGGTCAGATGCTTTTTTAATCAGAAATATACTTAGTCATGGTTGCCTGAAACTCACACTTCTACTGGCCACAGCAGATGCAGGTAGATCAAAACATTTCAAGTTCTGAAGAACTGGTGGTATATAACTTTCTTTTCTGCATATATCAGCTTAGGTGATATAATATTAGCAAGATTTGCACAACATTAATGGTGCTAATTTGGAAATTTCACCTCCTCCTGTAGCTGTTTAATTTCACACTCACAGGCTGCATGCCAGTGATCAAGCTGTGACTTCAGTGACCTATTAGAGCATTGATTTATATGCTCACATGGTTCTCTTATTATCTTGTTTTGATTTTGATGTGTTCCAAATTATTTCTGAGGCTATCTCAGGTACCAGCTGACCCAGGAACTGAGAACTGACTTTTTTATTTTCTGGTCCCTCCTACTGGCTCAGTTGGCTCAGACACAAAAGGTGTATGGAGGAGCCAAGCAGGAATGAAGCACATGGATTTAGCTTATTGTATAATATAGCTTATTGTGAATAGGTAAAATTATGCAGGAATCATTAACATGTAAAAATTCAAGAATCAAAGAAGAAAATAAAAACAGAAGGGATAAAATGAACAGAAAAGGCACTAAGTGTTTTAAGTTCCAGCTGTGAATGAAGCAGGTTCATACAAGACTGAAAAACTGGGGTTCAAACCAATAATTTCAAACCAGACAGAAGCTAGTATGGGTAAATCTGAAGATCATAGTGACACCATCCTGCTGCCTAGAAGGACAGAGTAATCTCTCTGCAGTATTGTGGACCCTTAATCTGTGCTAAAAGCTGTGATTAAGAAGTGAGGTGCAGCAAGGAAGAAAAGCTCCTTGGTGGCAATAATACAGTGCTGCAATAAGACAGAAAAGAGATGCTAAAGGACAAAGTAAATCTGATTTAAAATGTTAGTGACTTCAGTGCAACATGTAGTCAGGATTTTATGCTTTCTCCTTTTCCTTGCTTATCTACCTTAATGTATGTCAGAAATATGTGATATGCTCTGAAAGGGGCTGCTTCAAAAGAGAAACAGTTTTCTTGTTCCACTTCTTGTATTTTTAGTATTCCGTCAGATCTCTGCCTTTACAGAGAGCCACGTTACTGATCCATTCAGCATCCATAAGTATCCTTCACTTTGAAAGAACAGACAAGCTTTTTGCATTAATACATGAAGTAAACTGAGAGCAGGTTTAGATTATACATTAGGAAAAAATTCCTTACTGTGACAATGGTGAGGCACTGGAACAGGTTGCTCGGGGAAGCTGAGGATGCTCTGTTCCTGGTAGTGTTCCAGACCAGGCTGGAAGGGGCTCTGAGAAACCTGGACTAGTGAAAGGTGTCCTGCTCATGGCAGGAAAGTTTGAACTAGATGGTCATTAAGGTCTCTTCCAAGCCAAACTGTTCTATGATTCTATGTGTCCATGATCCTAGGGTTCTTATACAGGGTTTGATTTTAAACAGTTTAACAGTCATTCACCAGACTTTTTTTTTTATTAGTTAGTTGATAATAATTGCTAGTTAATTAATTGCTAATATACTAGCAGCCAGTAAAATAAAAGTCCTACAGAACAGAGGAGGCACTGTTTTATTGTCTACCTCTTGAGGTAAGCAGCATGGCAGAACCTCTGGGTAACACAGAAACTGCAAACATATCCACCCCAAATCATGTGGCCAAGGTCTGCCATGACTTTCCTTTCATTGAAAATTATTTTCTGAAATCCTGAACCATGTGGAGCAAACACATTCTTATTATTCTGAAATTTTGCAATGCTTTTCCCCTTGATGTGGCACGTTCAAGTTTTATTACTTCCTGGCTCCGAAAAAATGAGACTGTAATAATGTAAGCACTCAGAAACCCCAAAGGATACAAATGTCATTTTTCTCCTAGCTTTCTAGATTGGAAGAACAATTTACTTTTTGCTTCTTATGCAGGAAAACATGTCTCCCCCCACTTTGCCCCAGCACAATTTGTACTTGCAAATAATTTCAGCTTTGTGTTTCTCCCCAAGATTGCCACTTATGAGAAATATACTCACCAAAACAATTATTTTCAAGTCTTTTTCTGTAATTTTGGTCTATGGTAAAGCTATTGTTTCTGAGGTAGAGTGACATCCTGTCATGAGACAGGGCACATCCCATGGGTTATGTTGTGTTTTAAGACAATTTGAAAAGGTGGACACTTTCAAAAGAGTTACCTCTCCTTAGTTTCAATCAATCGTTTTTCCCCAATAAGGGACAAATTTCAGTAGATATAAGTGAAAAAATAAGAGTTTACTAACAAGGTAAACAGCAACAGGAAAAGAAAACCAGTAAATAATCACTGGATGCAAAACTGCAGTATCTCACCAACTCCAGGGGAACAAAGATACACCCAAAATTGCGAGGTGGTGTCTCCTTCCGACATGGCCCCCCGGGAAAGGGAAAACGGCACCAGACACTTTCCCAGATGGAGCCTCCACAGGCGGCTCTGTGCTGGAAAGACAAAGTGAGAACGGGTCAGCTCTCTGCCCACCACGGTGCTCCCTGGCAGACCACGCGGTCTGGGAGACGAAGGGGAGAAGGAAAGAGGCGGTGGGTAAAGAGAACGGCCGCGGTAAAGCCGGAGCTTACAGAGCAGGTCTCGGGCAGAGCGAGAGTTGGCTCCTCCTGCGCGCCGCGGGCTCCGCCGCTCTCGGCGCTGGGGGCGCGGGGGAGCCGGGCCCGGGCACGGCCCCAGCCGTCGCTGCCGACGGAGTTCGCACATTTACTCGGAAAACACCTTCTAATTAACTGTGAAATGCCATTTTTCTGAGCTGCTGCAGTTACAGGCACGCAAACCTTCCGAAAACAGAGCCTTCAGCGAATGCTGCCAGGCAAAAGAGGAAGGGGCTTGGGTGCCCCGACATTTTAAAGGGATCGGCACCTCCTGTCTGCCCCACAATTCCAGTTCCAACCGTGCTGGCCCTCAGAGACCCTAACAACCTTGGGGCACACATAGATGGAGAATACCGTGACGTTCTGTGTTACACACAACAGCTATTCAGTCACATCATTTGACTGAATAGGAAGGAAGTGTCAGCACTGATCTGATGCCCAAAGATTTTCAGCTTTTTTGGATCTTTGTAGCTTTTTAAATTTTTAATACATATAGCTGTATAATTTCTAGGACCTTCTCACACTTTGGAACAGTAGTTATCTTTCTCACATATTATGCTACACTCTTGAAATTCTGTTTGGTCTTATTTTCAAAAGAAAATAATTTCTAACAAGCACATCCTGTTTTGCACCAACACCAGGGCTGAAATAATAAGATTGTTCATAGATAACATGATATAGGGCTAAGAGCCCTTGGAGGGGCTCCAATGGGGCAGATCCAAGGGTGGGTTACCAGGGCAACTGTTCTCCTACTGGACATACTTGCTAGATATGCTGATCAGTTAAACTTCTAAAAATTGTGAATTTTCAGTGCTGGGCGTGCACATAAGTATAGCATGTGCACCTCAAATTTTCTTTCATTAAAAGACTGCTTTTTATGTTACCAATTTTAACTCGTGGGTTGAGATAAACACAGTTTAAGAGGGAAAGCAAAAGCCCCACACAAAACCAAAGTGGAATAAGGAATGAATTCGCTCCTTCCCATTCACAGGCAGGTGTTCAGCTGTCTCCAGGAGAGCAGGGCCCTGTTACACATAATGGTGACTTGGGAAGACAAACACTGTCACTCCAAATGTCTTCCCCTCGTTTTTCCTCTCACTTTATATACTGAGCATGATGTCACATGTTCTGGAATATCCCTTTGGTCAGCTGGGGTCACCTGTCCTGGCTGTGTCTCCTCCCAGCCTCCCAGGCACTCCCATCTCCCCTGCCAGGGTGGCAGTATGAAAAGCAGAAAAGCCCTTGGCTCTGTGTGAGCCCTGGCCAGCAATAACAAAAACATCTCTGTATTATGAACTCTGTGTTCAGCACAAATCCAAAATGCAGACTCACGCCAGCCACTGCAAAGAAAACTAACTCAACTTCAGCCAAAATCAGCACAGAGAGAAAGGGTTCTGCCTTGTGATGTGATGACCCATGAGATGGAGGCAGTGGGGGTTTCATNCACCAACACCAGGGCTGAAATAATAAGATTGTTCATAGATAACATGATATAGGGCTAAGAGCCCTTGGAGGGGCTCCAATGGGGCAGATCCAAGGGTGGGTTACCAGGGCAACTGTTCTCCTACTGGACATACTTGCTAGATATGCTGATCAGTTAAACTTCTAAAAATTGTGAATTTTCAGTGCTGGGCGTGCACATAAGTATAGCATGTGCACCTCAAATTTTCTTTCATTAAAAGACTGCTTTTTATGTTACCAATTTTAACTCGTGGGTTGAGATAAACACAGTTTAAGAGGGAAAGCAAAAGCCCCACACAAAACCAAAGTGGAATAAGGAATGAATTCGCTCCTTCCCATTCACAGGCAGGTGTTCAGCTGTCTCCAGGAGAGCAGGGCCCTGTTACACATAATGGTGACTTGGGAAGACAAACACTGTCACTCCAAATGTCTTCCCCTCGTTTTTCCTCTCACTTTATATACTGAGCATGATGTCACATGTTCTGGAATATCCCTTTGGTCAGCTGGGGTCACCTGTCCTGGCTGTGTCTCCTCCCAGCCTCCCAGGCACTCCCATCTCCCCTGCCAGGGTGGCAGTATGAAAAGCAGAAAAGCCCTTGGCTCTGTGTGAGCCCTGGCCAGCAATAACAAAAACATCTCTGTATTATGAACTCTGTGTTCAGCACAAATCCAAAATGCAGACTCACGCCAGCCACTGCAAAGAAAACTAACTCAACTTCAGCCAAAATCAGCACAGAGAGAAAGGGTTCTGCCTTGTGATGTGATGACCCATGAGATGGAGGCAGTGGGGGTTTCATACTTTGAAGATTAGTGTTCCAACCTCCATTATGTAAAACCATATTTACCATGAATAATTTAGTTATTAATGAAAGAACTGAGGGAGGCCAAATGCATGCATTATGTATACGAATTGTAAGCCTATGACTTGAATTGTATGAACCATGTGTTTTTAACCACACTGAGTAAAGAAGCAGGTTCCTTGAGGATGTGCAATCCTCATTTCTCTGTGGTCTGTCTGTTTTAACCTCCACTGTGCCATGAGTGTTGGACCTCCCTATCATTATTAGAGTGTGTTGCCTGTTGCTCTGGGCCAAGATATAAATCTGCATTCGTAGCACTCAACTGTTAGCAACTATTCATTTTTGAGAATTTGGGGTTACCCCTCTTCCCTGTTAAATGGTGTGGAAAGAAGTAGCAGTGGTTTCCGATAGTCCCCTAACCTGCACACTCTTGGAGGCTGATCCAGGTGACAGCTAAGCCCCAATTAACTGTTTGCTGTGGCATTACAATGACTCCTACTTCAAAAAATATCATTTTAATATGATTGTTTTAAGTGTGGGAAGGAATACAGTTAAATTATGTGCTAGGACTCACTGAGGGACTTCATCTGGCACCCAGAAAATTCCCTGAGTGGGGCTTTTGTTCACTCTAGTATTGCAGGAACCAGAGGCAAAGAGGAGACACCTGGAGCACTTGTACTGTTCCTCCATGCTCAGACCATTCCAGCCTCGTTGGAATCATGCAGCATTGTCATCATCTGGGGAAATGGACATTAAGTACTTATTTCTCAACATCATGAAGGAGGAAACAGATGACAGTTATGAGAACAATCCTTAATGTGATTAATATGAGCTTCCTTAATGTGATTAATAAGCCTTATATCTTCCCTTTGCATTTTTATTTTTAAATTCTGAATAATTTAAAGTCAACTGCTTGGAATAGCATAGCAAATCTCTGTTGGTTCTGACTTTGTTCTTATTCCACATTTGCCTTTATCTTATAAACTACCTATAAGAAGACAAAATAGTTTCATCCTGGGACTTCTAAAACTTATGTCAACCTTTTAGACTTTTTTAGATCTTTGTAAAAGAAAATCTGGTATTTAACCCAAGCAATGTTCATGAATATGCAAGGATAACTGAAAAAACCAGGCTTTTAAAAAAAAGGCAGACACAGACGTAATTTACTAATGCACCCAAGTATTCTATTGTAATGTATATGGTGGATAATGAATTCTGAATCTACCATATACAATAGAATTGTATTGTATTGTATATAGTGGATTCAGAATTCATTGATCAGAGACTGACTCCATTTCTGTGTTACCTGTGCTTTAACATCTTTAATAGGGTAAATAAAATTGTTTTCAGTGAAATTCTGGGCAATGTTCACATTTCACCCTTAAAAAACCCAAACCAAACACCACCACTTCCACCACTACCTCCTCCATCCCCCCTCACCCTCCCAGAATAGTAAACCCTACTGAAACACAGAAATAACTTTGTGATATAGTGTTGGTGGTGGTGTGGTGGTGATGAGAAGCACATTATGACATGCCAGTGGTACACACAGCCAAAGATGTTTTCTGTCTTCCTCCAGCCAATTGCTTTTCCTTGTGCTTCTGCATAGTACAATACAGACAGCAAGACCAATGTCTCCTGCTTCTTTCTAGCTGCTGCGTTGCAGAGCAGCACTTTCTCCTCTGGGAAGTCTTTTCCTCTGGCAGAAATTCTTGTTTTCATCCCTGTCACTTCCCAAATTTTTTAATCTGCCACTGTTGAGGTTTGTTTTTTTCTTTCGTGCTCCACATTGGAGTGTCTCTGGATGCCTATTAGTGCTCTGGGCTTAGGAGGCATCATGGCCCAAAGTGTCAGAAGTGAGACGTGTACAGCATATGAATATCATTAAGGGTAAAACACAAAAAAATTCTCTCCAGAAATTCTGTGTTTGTGCTATAAACACCAACACAATATTATCATTCTCATGCTACATAACTCAGGAAATCCAGCTGTTTCTGTTGCCCATGTTCCCCTTAGCAACTAATATGTTTATTGCCTACTGTCTTGCTTACAGATGTTACATTTCTTGCTGACTTTTGCTTATAGTGACCTTCTATGGCTGTATTACAGCCACCTAAGGTATATGCATCATTCTTGCATGTTTCTCCTTTTTGCCTCAAAATATTTCTGTCTTTGGGGGGTTTTTATTGTATGTTCAGAGTAGAAAAATAAATGGATGGTTTTTAATTCTTTCATGTACTATTATTTTTACCTATATACTTCTGTTAAATATACTATTACTTTCAGAGATACAAAATGGTGGTTACAAGTGTGTGGAAAAAGTTCTGGTTTTCCTAAGAGTTCCAGATTTCATCTTGTGTCGCTAATGACATAGTAATGGCAACAACAATCATAATTTAAATAAATACTAAAATTAGCCATTATGATCACTAAGAGAAGTCTCCAATCCATAACTGATGCAGCAAAATCTGACTTGTAAAAATTTGTAAAAGGAAAGTAATGAGATGTGTTATCTGTTGCCATAAGTTTTGGTCAGGAGTACAGGACACTGCTTTTATTAAGCTGTTATATCCAAAATGCTTAAGAAATAAAGAAATAACACTGAGAAGATCTTTAATATCGGCAGTCTTTTAATACCAGACAAACTGGTTAATGAAGGATGTTGCTGGTTGTATTTGCTCATGGGACAAGCCTTAAACTTACTTAAAAATCCCATTAAAATCATCATTCTCTATTTTCGTATCATAATTTAGGTAGAAAAAAGGATTTCTGGAGTAATTCAGATCTGCTTCCTGCTCTTAGCAGGTGTAACATTAATGGTCAGGTTGTTCATGGCTTAGCCCACTCAGAGGGTGAAAATCCCAGAGGACAGAGATTCCACAATATCCCTTTCCACCCTGGGATCCCTTTCACACCATGGAGTTTTGTGTGAAGTTCTCTCATTATTTATATGATCTCAATCTCCCTTTTCTTGTTTTGGATCAAATCAACCTTTGTGGAAGGCAGACTGACACTTGACATTTTTGTGTCTTCACTGCTGTCTTCTCCCTGTTGGAGGGCAGCGGAGAACGGCAGCGGCACCCCCAGCCCTGCAGAGGACTTGTGCCTCACACAGGACAAGAACTCTTGCAATCATGCATCACAGACTGCAGCCAGAACACTGATGGGGAACTGCTGCAGAGAGATGTCCTTTCCATGTCTACCTGTGCATAGCAGTACTGAAAAAGCAGATTTGATTGCTCTAACTGTAAGATTTTCAAGTATGATATAGAAGGTTCTTCAGATTGTCTTATTCTGAACAAGTTTAAGAATTAAGTTCACCTCTGATTTTTCTTTATGTTCCAAATAACATGTCCCAGAAAATATTTTGAGATTGTGTGGAGTCAGAGCTAGCTGTGTATATTGTAGAGAGCAATACTAATAAATTCAGCAAAGATGATCCATCGATTGGTTCTTTCAACAATCTGTATTCCTCCAGTCCAGCACATGAGTCACTGTACTTTATCAGAATTTGGATCTCCAGAGTAATTCTTGCAGGGGTACAACTGAGCTACCAAGTGAAGGTGGTTGCTTATAGGTGAAAGACACAATTTTTAACTAGCTTCAAGTCTTTGACATAAAAAAAATACCAAAACCAAACACACATGCTGGCTGATGTTTATTCTGATTCCATTGTAAAAACTGCAATATCCAGGAGCTACATATCCTTTTTAATAAGCTTGCAATTTTAAGTCAAATTTTGTCTATATTTTCACTTTAAAAAAGTATGAGCTTGTATTTTGTATTTCATGAATCCAGTGAGGATGGTAAAAGGGATAGACAGTAAGAACAGCATGGTATTTAAAATAAAAGAGTTGTCCCTGTGGGTTAGGGGGGATGAATAAACATAAGAACTGAGAAATTGAAAGGTCTAAGCCCTCAGTTGATGTAAATTGGTGCTGATACCAGAAGAAACTGTGCCACTTGACACAATCTAGAGTCCAGTGTTAGAGAAGAGTATGAAATAAAAGCCATAAGCAATTGCTTTTGAAAAGTAATTTGTAAGCTCAAATCACGGAGATAGGCAAAGCAAAGCTCTATGGCTTAAAAAGGTGACATATTTCTGGTAATGTTTCTTCTTTGTGGGGATTTATAGAGAGGATACAGAAACTAAACATAGCCCTTAATAAAAGAAATAGAAGAAAGATGTAGAATTTAAACTAGTGACTCTGAACTCAGCTTCTGGGTATATTAAGAAAAGATTATGCAAGCCAGTCAGTCTTTGCTAATTTTCTCTGACAGATCTGGTGGATTGTATTGGACAAAAACTCAGAAAGGACAAAAGAATAAAAGGGAAAATCATGGTGATAGATAACAAGTTTCCAGAAGTCTGGACAGCCTATAATGGTGAAAAACTCTGTTATATTGTTGATTCCAGCTAACAAATATTCTCCTCTGTCGCATCCAGATCCTTTTTGTCTTTCTCTGTTGCTTCTCTCACTGTGCTGGAGATTGCTACCTTCCAAATCACGGTGTTTTCCTTTATTCATACAATTTTTGTAAGATAAATTTTTAAATGTTCTTAAATAAGAATAATACCACAACTAATAGGACCCATTTTTCTGATCTTTTTTTCCTTTTTTTTTTTCCTGAAATGTTTTTCTCATAGACTAATATTAGAAAGGGAAATACTTTATTTTCAAGAATATGATTTGAATCTAATCTTAAAAATATGCCTTTGCATCCCCAGATAAGCTATTAAGTGAATATGCATGTTGTCAGAAGAATTATTAATTTTGCAAAGCACTAATAAGAAGGAACGACATAATATTTTTAGTGATTCATATATCATATTTGCAATCTATTTTATCAGTGTTAACAATGACATTATTTTATTGCATTTTTGAACTGTACAGGATTAAATTTACAGCAGGACAATGTGTATATCTTTTTCTCAAGTTAAAGGATGTGATCTTAGATAATTGATAGAAAACTAACCTCAGGATTGTATTAACTATATATTCAGGAAAATTTGTTCTGGATGATTAGTGTAGACAGCTTTTAATGTAAGGATTGCGCTCAGCTGATAGCTAGTTTACACAGAGCACTAGGCTGACTAAGTCTGTGTATTTCAGAAAACTCTTCTTGTGAGTCAAGTAAGTTCTAGCATTTTTATCAGTGGAAGATCAGTGGAAGAACTGAATCTGATTCAAGATCACCAAAACTGTTAAGCTGAAGGCAAATGAGGTAATGAAATGTTTCCTGCCTGGAAATCAAAACGCAAAATCAATTTAAAAACTTGAATTAAAAAAAAAATGGAAGAAGGTATCTAAAATGAACATAAAAAAATACAAAGATGTTCAGAAAGCCTATTTTTAAAAAAAAATCTTTCTCTTCATACTAATCCCAACTAATTATCATTCTCTCCTTCTACATTTTCTACTGTTTTCCTTTTCCATCTATGTCAGAGACTGCTGCTACCTAGAGCTCTGAGTCAGCATGGAGATAAGAAAGTAAAAAGGTGTTAATCTAGAAAATTTTTATTTGGTAGTCAGTGGCAAGCAGTGCTATTGTACTTTTGGGATTCAACTGGAACCTGCAGTTCTGGTCCTGTCTTTTTGATCACTGACTTTGCTGTACAACTCCTAGGCTTTCCAGGGTGCTCAAATCAGAACAGTGCAAAGGCACACTTTAGTGAGATGTGAAATACTAAGGTAGTGCTGTTTCCTTTTTAAACTTCAAGGTATTCCTGATGGCACTGCTTGTCTCAGCTCCAGGGAAGGAAAAGGAGGATGGTGGGTTTGGAAAAGATGAACTGCATAAAATAGAATACAAGTCAGTATGAGTTGGTGCTGCACGGGGCATTGGTGCGATCTGTTGTTTAAAGCACTGCAGGTTCCTGCTCCCAGGCAGAGAATGATGGTGTCCATCAGTGCAGTGCATTCTTCCTAAGGCCAAGTTTTCAAAATCAGCACAACTATTGCCACTTTGCAGTAGATGATAATCTGCCCTGGCGTCTCTAGTGTCTTAAACTGCTTCTGTCATTTGCTTTTGTGTCTCACGCTCAGTCAGGAAGGCAGAATGATGTGAGTGCTAGTACCACATGCTTTGTTCCTCAACCATATATATATAGTGTAACTGTTTGATAAAACCTGCTCTTGGGACTGTCCAAGGTGCAGACTGGAGAAACAAATGTCACCTCCTCCCGTTGAGGAAATGGGGTCTGGTACCACTGAGGGCCATGAATAAGTAAACACTGCAAGAAAAGTTCTTAAATAAATTTCTTGAATGTCTCTGATGAACTGTAAGTACAAGTTAAATATTTGAAGCCTTCAGAGATTCTATTTTTTATTTAAAGTTCCACAGCTCAGGATGTGTTATTGATTTCATACTTTTCTGTAGAGTTATAGTAATAAGTTCTGACTCAACTATTAATAAAATGAAAAAATTGAAGTTGCAATGATTGATTTTGGATAATTAAGAGATCCTTGCTGAGCTGGTTCCATTGTTTGAAAAACTATTGCACAGACCTGACAGACACATAGAGGGAGAGTTTTTCAGTACTTTGCAAAGAAAGTTCATCCTGGGATTTGGTGCTTGAGCCTTGAACTTGGTCATCTGCTTAGCTCACTCTGAAAAATTGTCTAAATTCCCTATACAGCGTGGTCTCAGTCCTCAGGGTGTGAACCAGCTGTGACTCCTCAGCACAGCAGAAGCACAAAAAAAAGGGGTGTGTTTCAAGGAGCAGTTCTCTGCCACCCAGACACCCAGTCCATTAGCCCTACCTCCACATCAGTCCCAAACTGGTTCAGGTAGGGGCTCCTTCTGCACCAGGACCATGTTCCCAGGCATGGGACACCAGTGGGATCACATCAACTCTGCTGGAGAAACCATTTACATTAACACACTTTGTGTGTAGCTCTGTGCTTCCAGCTAATGGTTTGGAGTCAGAAAGTTTGCAGAACCAAAATAAAATTTCAAATCCTGCCAGAGCCAGGCTACTTAGATGTGCATCCCTGTGGATGTCTGAGCACTCCAGTCCCAAAAGAGACAACTGTTTAGGTAACATGTGAGAGTTGTATGGCTGCTGCACCTCACTGAACATGAGGGGTGATGGCAGGACTTTGCTGGTGTTGCAATTTACCTGAGAGGAGGGCATGGCGGGTGAATGCTTGCATTGACTCATATGCACATGGTGTGCTGAAAAATACCTGTCTCTTCTGCATTTGCAGCTTGGATGTTGTAACAGAGATTTTATTCAAACCTTTTTCTCTGAAATTTCTTTCATTCATATGATGAGAAGTAACTAAAACTGTTGGGTTTCTTTTAATGTCACTAAGAGGAATTAGGGATTATGCTGATACTTGAACTTGATCTAAAATATATTTATAGCAAAGCACATGAAAGTCAGTGTAGAGTATTTTATGGGTATTACATATATGATATTATCTTTTAATATTTTCTGATGAAGAACGAAATAAAATTTCATAACTTAAGAGTCATGATTGTGCTTAAGGTGGTTTTAAAGGCCAGTTGGTAACTTTTGCATTAATGCTAACTTATAAGATAATTTTTATTTAAATTAGCTATCTCCTGCAGTTTTTCCTTCTCTCCTGATAAAGCTTGGTACAGGAGGTATCTGTGATAAAAGCTTAATGTTTACAGTTGTATGAAAAGAAATTAAAAACTGGAGTTTGTGTAGTTGACATTCCAGAGTTTTGATTTTTAAAAAAATTATATTTCACATGCACTCTATTTTTTCTCTATTATACTGTAAGTGCTGAGACAATTTAAGACTGAATAAACAAAGTACTACACGCATTGGAGGACTTCCTGATTTCACTGAGGTGTTGTTATTTAGAAAGCAACAGCCTTCAGAATATTAATAGGGCTATGTTTGTGCTACTCCTCTGTGTATCTGTGAAGACAAAAAACTTGGAAAAATTTAAAAATCCCCATGACAAAATTGTTACTAATGCCACAGCAACACCAGTTTTCTGGAGGTCAGATGACTTCAATTAGCTTTTCCAATTATGTGTGTCAGGCTTGGTACACAAAGAATAAAAGCTGTTAAAGTTGTTAGACTTCCACGTGTAGAGTGCAGCCTTGTATTTGTAGCTGGCAGCTCAGAAATGTTCCAGAAATCTGTTTTGAAATGGATCCAGAGAGCTTCCATTGGACCTCGCAAAAACCCACATATTCACAGGTTTTAGGAAATGCCTGTTTATTGACAACTTAGAAGCAAGTTGATAGAGATTTGGTATTTTTGCTTCAGACAAAACTGAGGAGATAAAAAAGAACAATACTGAGAATCTTGCCTCAAAGTGCCTTGTGTGTATGGCACTGTTGGAGCCTGTAGGAAAGCCAGAGGTGCCCACCTGCTTTGGCAGTGAGCACAGCTGGGTTTTGGTCAGGGAAAGGAGCCACAGTGCTGGCATGACTGTGTACATTCCTCCAGTAAGTCTGCTTTTCCCTAATGTTTCATCTTAGGCTTCCCTTGAATGCTATTGTGACATCAGTGTATGAGTTTCTGAATTTCACTCCTCTGTTTTCTGTCTGGAAGGATGGATTTTGGTCTCTTCATGCTGACACCTAGCATGACGTAAGAATGGTCAGCACAAGGCTGGTGTCAGTGTTCAGTGTGGCAGGACAGAGGAGAGCATGGATTTAAGGGAAGTACTTCAAACTTACCTTTTATAAGGGAATATAATTGATACTTTCCAAGAAACACAGTGTTATTATCATGAAACATTTCTATAAGCATGAGTGAAGCCACAGGCCTGCCACTGATGCCTTCTGACATGGGCTGACACAGGCAGTCTTGCTATAACTCATCCTTACTTTAGTGAAGCATGTTGCTGGCCAGACTATTTAGTTCTGTGCATGCCCCATCTCCCTGAAACAGCAACTCAGCAACCATGTCATCCATTCAATCACCAGGTTATACAAAGTTTGCACCACAGATGGGAAAAAACTTCTATTTATTGTTCCTTGATTAACCTCAAGCATGTAAATCATTGCTCTGATTTGACTGGACTTCTTAATATTTTTAAGTATGTTAATAAATATTTGTGATTTCAGTGAATTAAGATATTTAGTTTCTTTGGCAAACAATTTTTCTTGGCGTGTGATGGCACCTTTTTGCTGACACTTCAAAGTATAGGAGTTTTTTTGTTTGTTTTGATAAGACTTCAAAAGATAGCTCACTTTAGATACATGTTAATCCTTTTCTAAACATCAAGTTGGCACATCCTTCCCCAATTTATTAAGTGTTGCAATACCTACCACTGTTGAAAAACAAGGAATTGTGGCATTTATACATATCTTCAGCAAGAAAGCTTATTTAATAAGCTTCTGTGTCTGGATTCCAAGAGATTACAAACTTATCACTGCAATAATAATTAAGAAGGTAAAGTACTAACACTTTTCATGGATTTCCACAGCAATCGATCCAGAATTGTTAAGGAACAGAGAACTTGCAGTTCTTAAAAATATTTATTTGTGTCGTGATTAACAAGCCTTTCTATGTGAAAATTGAAATTAAAACCCCCAGTATATTACTGGAATCAAAATTAATTTTCCAGTAATTTTGACATGTTTTTATCTCATACTAATGCACACACTAATTACATGAACTGTTTAATGGTGAAAATGGCAGGAAAACTTTGCTTTGAATAGAAAACCATAAAATATAGCCCATAGAGTAGAAAAGTGGTTTATATCTCTCTGAAAACCTGATGTTTATGTATTTTCCAGGCTTATATATTTCCTTTACTTGTTAATATGATGCGTGAATATTGTTCTTTGAGCATGATTGTGAATTTTCTGTGTAGTAACAGCATTATTAGTAAAGTTTGTAATATTTATTGCATTCCAAAATGTAAAGCTAAAATTTAATTAAATTTCAAATGAGAGCTGTTTGATGATGTGTTGGCAAATTCAGTCTTTTTCTAAGGAAGTCTTGATTTTGAACTACTTTGAATTGAAATCAGATATCTCAGGGTAATTTTCTTCTATCAACTTTTGTACCTTTATAACATTGTTATTTTAATAATGATCTTTTATGAGGGAATATAATTGATATTTTTGAAGAAGCACAATATTATTTTCATGAAATATTTCTATAAGCTCGTTTCTATATTTCCAATAAGGCATTTTTCAGAACTGCTTGTAATAATATTATTAGGAATTTTGTTCCTTCCTACCAATTAATGTTTCCTGAAGAAGTGAAATTCTCTTTAATGTTTACTAATTTCAGTGCTGCAAAGGAACATACCAGACAGATAAAAATACCCTTTTAAAGGGAGTGTATTGGCTTTGTATGGCCAAGTTTTGTTAGTGGGACTGCTACAGGAGTGACTTCTGTGAGAAGCTGCCAGAAACTTCCTCCATGTCCCACAGATCCAGTCCCAGCCAGCTCCAGGATGGAGGTGCCACTGGCAAAGACTGGGCCCACCAGAAATGGTGGTAACAGCTCTGT
>VZRX01021633.1:0-44718 GCA_013398075.1 Notiomystis cincta | reverse complement strand
TCTCTCTCTCTCTTTTTCTTTCCATATAGTGTCATCTGCAAGCTACTTTATGTACCATTTCACTAATTTATTGAAAATACTTCAAATATATTGCTTGAATATTCATAGCTAATAATAAATATTAAAGACTAAACATATTAATATGGCTTCTCAGGGTCAAGACAAGGGAGTTCAGAGGAAAAATGTAGTCGTTCACTGGCAGTAGGTCCCATAAAAATAATTAAAATAATTCACTTGTGCCCAGGTCCTTAAGACCAACAGTTACACTGAATTATTTTATTATAGATAGAACATAGAAGGCTGAGGAGTGAAAGCCAAATGGGACTTGAATGATGACAACTTCATTTTCACTGTTGTTGCTGATATGAGCGAACTGAAGTGTCCTGGAATCATCCTACTGATTACAAGACAAAAGCCAAACTTAGAGGTAGGCTTGCCTTTCTTCCTCAGCTCACATGCCAGCTAGCAGGCGCCTCCACTAAAAAGAGTTTAATTTTATCCAATATAGGGTGATGCTCCTGGCCTTTTTTAGGGATCTCCCATCTGCCTTTCTGTATGAGTATTACAAAAGCTGAGAAGAAATGATTTCTCATCTAATTTCACCTTTTAGTCTCCTTTAGACTTTTCCTCACTGTGCCACCTCAAGCAAAAAGATTGGTTAGGCTTACTGCTTGACAGCTGGCTGCATACACAGCCTACAAGGGCAAAGCCTGCTGCTAACAGGCAGGTGCCTGGCTGTAGATGCTGGGATGTCCAGCTCTCCAAAGATGGACCTAAGCTGAGCAATGAACCCCAATCCCTTCTCTCAGTCCCACTTTGCTTCTGAGAACACATGACTCCATGGGCTGGATTCACTGTCCTTATGGAGGATGTCTCCAAGGTGAATGTTCATACCAGTCATTGAGGGGCCTTTCATCTTGGATGCAATTCAGCTCACCCTGGAATAGATATCCATAAGTCAGGAATGAGCCTTTATCTGCTTCTCTCTCTGCAATGACAATGACTTCAGCCCTTAGGGAGAGACCTGGGGGACACCTGTCTATATTTAAAGACTGATGATAGAGTGTTGCTTTTAATACCCCTCATATCTTCCCTGGCCAGAATCAAGAGGAATGTCCGTCCAAGGTTCCTCTCTGTGCCCAGCAGAAAGATCTGGAGGTCTATTGTACCATGAAGGTTTGTAACTTACTGTTTCTACTGCTAGATTTTGGTGTTTCCCAAAAATACCTGCATTATTTTAAATATTCCTCTCAAGTAGCAACAGACAACGATTACTTGTCAGGAATGACTGACAAAAGGTAAAAAATAAAAAGAATGCCATAATTTCATATAAAAATGAGTGTCGAGCACTGCCTAATTACATGAATACATGAGTTGTTATTTATTTTCCTCCTTCATGCACTTCATTATTTCCACTTACATGAAATGGTATGTTCCAAGTTTTTTATCTAATTTTAATCTTGAAGGCAGTTGAAATAACCTCCCCAGATGTTATTAAATTACCAAAGCATGCTGTAATCAAATGGTCTAATTCCCTGGAAAGAAAAATAATTTCCTGTACCTTATTTACATATCTCTAATTTCTTATAAAGCTTACAAAAGAGACTTCTGACAATGGTAGTTTATGCTGTTTCCCCACTTAACAACAAATAGTTCGAATTCTCTGCTGGTATCAGCTCCATTCACTCCCATCAACTTTCCTCCAGGGAATCCTGTAGGAAAAAGTTTGAGTACAAGTGAGTTTGTCACTTTGTAGTGTAAGGATTTAGTTAGCTCACAGGAAGAGTATAGGATACTGGATGGAAAACAGACATAGCCCTTGCTTCTTTGAGTCTGAGAGCACAGGGACAAATGCATCTCTTCTAAAAGAGCTAGTTGTGTGTTTACTTTCTTAAAAGCCAGCAGTATGCATAGGCTTTTAATTGGATAATGTAAGTTTTGCACATAAGGGCAGCTTCCTTTATATATTCTGAAGCTGTAACTTCTGGCAATATAAAGCAATTTAACACTTGAAACTAGTGGTCTCAAAACATTTACAGACTTAGACAGTTCTAAATCATGTAGTCAATATTAAATTCATTTTCAAACAGGTAAAATTTAAAAGAGCTATTTCATTTCTCTAGTCCCCCTCCATTGTATGCACAGCTTTTGTCCCTATAATAGAAGAGTACAAGGCTAAGAAGAGCATAAACCAGATTATAAAATAAAAGCACGTGAATCACTGTCCAGCTGACATAGCAACTCAGCCTTAAACCTATCATTTGTAGCAGGATACTAGTGGGCAAAATGTAGTTTAGAGTGCAGTAGGTGCAGTGATATTAATGATATTAAAAGGTTTTTATGCTTTATAACTGTGAATGTACACAGTCAGCTTCAAGATTTCTTTCACTATTCTGTGTGTGAACACGTAATCCCAAATCTTGACCTCCAGAGTAACACAGAAGAGAGAAGAAAACAAAGGAAGAAAAGAAATTCTGCAAAAAGTCCTTTTTTATTTCTCAAGGGGACGCAGGGCAGTTTTCGAGCCTAACACTGGAATATGAAACGTGAGAAGTTCTCTCCTCTTTTTCCCTATGCATCATAAAAGGCCAAATCCAGTTAGCTTTTTCTCAACATTTATTCCCTTGAGCTCCTCAGAAATTAGTTCTGGGATATCTTATTTCAAGAGTTTCCCGTTTGTTCAAATGAGGCCTCATTAATGTTAGATGAAGTCCTGCAATAATTTCATAACTCAGAAGACATGTCCTGGGACTTAGTTTACCCTGTTTTCTTGCTGCAAAATAACATGCAGATGGTTTATCATGAGCAATCACTCCCAGTTCACTTCCCTGACCTATGTCCTGTGACATTAACATTAACCATTATAAACCTGAACTGCATTAACATTTGAGAGCTTTCCTCTTTGCAGTCATATAGTGTCAGGGACACACATTCATGAAAATCAGCTCACACTTACAATGAGTAAACTTTCTCACTAATTTCTTTAAAGGTCAAAAAGATGATGAAGGAAAAACTCTGTAGTAATAATTGATAGTAATGGCTTAAATTTATAAAGCACTTTTATTCTCAGTATTCCAAAGTATATTAAAAGTATGCTGATTAAAAGTGTTTCTATTTGGTGTTGCAGAAAAACATAAATATCACTGAAAGACAATTTTGAATAATTGCCAGACTACACAGTGTATTATCTTTTTAATTAATCCTTTTAAAATTTCCACCAAAATATTATTGTGATTGATTCTGCTAAACATGGCCAAAAATGCCCAGGCATCAAATCAGGCCTCAGTTAATTTAACATTACTCAAAATGGAGACTCAGAAATGTCATAAAATAGTGATTTTTTTTTTTTGACATAGGCATGGTGCAAATGATTATAAATCCATTTTCCTTTTCCTTTTCTTGCAAGTGTTTCCAGGATTCTTCACTGGAAATGCTCCATTTTGCCCTGCAGAATAAAGGAGTTTTCTCATTCACCTCTTAACCTTGACAGCTAATAAGCAAGGTTTTTAATGAAAAGCTGCCTTATGCAATTTGCCATGTTCTTATGGGAAAACTGGATCTTTATAAAGACAATTTTCCAGAAGAGACAGATCATACAGTTTTCATTCCTCTGCAAAGGCCAGTAACATAAACGCCACACCAGAGAAAATGACAACCTTTGACAGGGACATCCAACATCATGGTACAGAGCCAGATAGTGTGAAAATAGCCCAAGAGCTAATGGCTACACAAGCTAATCACCACAGACAGGTCTAACCAGGAAATCAATTATCCTGAGAATCTATTTCTTCCTGAAATGGATTCTCAGGAAAAGATCTACTCTTTAGTGCTACCTCACAACTGAAAATTGCCACTCACTTCAGCAGACACTGAAAAGGGTGTAATTCATATTTAGGACTATATGTTTATGCAAGTGACAAAACTGAATTCCTGATGTATGTTGTTCCATTTAGCACTGCAGAGCCAACAGATCGAGAGGGAATTAGATACGAGGCAGGCTTGTGCTTCATCAGCAGATCTGTCTCCTCTCCTCTGATTGCAGTTTCCTTATGGCTGATAATGATTATGAGCCAGGAAAAAATCACAGCTGTTATTCTAAAAAACCCTTTTAGAACTGGGTAAATCCAATACAGTATCACTGGCAAGTCAATTAACATGAAATGATTTGATGCTGATTGGCAGGCTTATTTTTTAGTGGCTATAAAATATTCAAGAATAAGGATCTGCACTATAATGTCCATTTACATCCTCTGCATCAGAAACAGAAAGAAAATATTTCAGCTTCTCCTGTTTTAATTTGTTCAGTTTTTAGAAATGTTGATAAGAATACAAAATACTCCCTGACTGAGAGCACAGAAAGGGAGGGGTTTCTTTTCAGATGCACAGTCTCCATTCACAAGACCCCACATCTGCTAATTTTCTTTTTTATTTAACTTTACAAAAATTATTTATATTAAACATATTACATTGCTTTCCTATATAATATCGTATTTGAAGGAGGTAGAAATGGCAGAAGGAGTTTTGTGATGCTGAGCAGAAAAGCAGGACTGCCTTGGAAGGCAACAACAAAGAAGATAGAGAAGCAAAGGCTATTGCAATACTGCCACTTACTGCCTGAAGAGGAAAGAGCTGCCCTGAGCAATTATCATGCACTTTTTGCCTTCCAGTGTCTTATAAGTGCTCAGAGCGGAAGCATCAAGTTGTATTACTGGGAGCTGGGAGCTGGGTGATCTCTAATGTTAGGAAAACAGTATTCTTTTTGTCTCTTGTACCTGTTGAGGGTCTGAGGTCTTCCAAGCAGAGGTTGACTACTGTTGTGAGGCTTCATGTAACATGACTGAGATTTCTGAATATCATCCTAATCCTAATAATAGAACAGGCAAAGCTTATGAAGAAGCAGAGAGTCACAGTCACAGAGCTACACTTGGCTGTGCAGTCTTAAGTCATTTGTGGTAATTGGTCTTTTCATAATGGAGGTAAAATTAAACAGCCAAAAAGGAGCTTTATGTAGAGGAGATAAATGGCAGTTTTGATGGAAGGTGACATGTCCTGTGGAATGACAGTGACATGCAGATATCAATGCTTTCTGCTTCTTTAGGGCCTGGAGACAATCAAAGAGCTGATCTGCAAATAAAATTATGACAATTCTGAATAACTGCAGAATATAAACTACTGAATACCTATATCTGCCTGTTTGACAAACTTCTAAATGTTTTTTTCCCCTGTGAAAATTTATTGTTGAAAATTACAGCTGTTGATGTTTAGAAATTTCCTTTCCAAATGAGAAACTGAAAAACAAGGAGAAAAAAATCCTACATTGACAAAACACTCAGTTTTCATTGAAATTGATTTAACTGATTTCAGTGGCTAGGTACATTTGAGAATATGTAATATAAAGGCATCTGATCAAATTTCAAGGGGGCTCTGTTACAGGAGAATGATTTGAACTTTAGCTTGTGGAGTTCAAGGTTGTTATCAAATTTGCTTGGAGTTTGAATTGAGAATATTTCTTCAAATGTTGACAGTCACTTTGTATTACCCAGGAATAGAATCCAGCTATTTATTCTTGATCATGGACCATTAAATTGTAATATTTGGGAGCTTTAAAAAGAGTTTAGCTTAATTAAATAAATACATCTATCACATAAGCCACGAAGACCAGACTTCATGAGCAGTTAAAGTCTTAGAGAAGTAAATAGACTTAATGATGTAACAGACCTAAGGGTCTGTGTTTGACATCAGCAAATATTTGTTATCTCAATTGGCATTTACTGTAGCTCTACAGGCACAGAAAAACAGGAAAAAAACACCTTCATTTTAACTGTGTCAGTAACAAAATGTTTAAAGCTCTTCCACAATGAGTATTTCATTATTAGAAAAAAACTTTTTCACACAACCTGTTAAATAGGCTAAAATAACAATAGTTACTTGAATTCTGGCATATATATGGAAAATCTACATTTGCACTTAATTTATTCTGGAGCTAATGACCGAAATGCATGTGTTTTCAGTTGTCATTTGTTTTATGACTAGTTCTTTCTATTTATTGCTTTCTAATCATAATCTGGTGAGGAATATCTTGTCTGACAAAGCAGTTTCCTGCATTATGTATTTAATGTGAATGCAAATTTTTTCTGGACATTTGGATTTAATGATGTTTTTGAAAGATTTATCTTCCCAGCTTCTCCATGGTGTGGCTCCAAAGAAATAGGGAGAAGTGAGAAAATGAGAGCGAGAGAGCATCTTCAGATAGATATCTTCTACAATTTCTCACTCACCACTCTGAAAAAAATGCTGCTTGTTTTGACTGGATCCAGTTGTGGGATTTCATGCCCTTTTAAGCTCCACTAGTCTCTGGATGATGACTGATTGCTATTCTGAACTTCAGGAATGCCCAACTATTAATCCCATGTCTGACAGCTGGTGGTGGGACTCCCACAGCCAGTGCAACAACCTACCCGGGCTTCTGACATGTCACTTGGGCACATCCCCAGTCGTGTATGACTGGGTCTGGAGATTGGGTTTCTAATTGCAGTCCAAGTATTGAATAACAGAGAGTATCTGTGTTTTGAAAGAAAACAGAGATGTTGTCTTCTGGACTCAAAATGCATGACTTCAGCATAAGAAGTAACTAGAAGCTGTACTTATGCCTATTTTAGCAATGTGACGTTATGTGACACATTAGGAACAGCTTTGAAGGGAGTGAGTTGGTGCTAATCACTAAATGTCCATGCTTCACATATTTTGGGCAGATTTTAGACAACCAGCAGCCATTAAGCAGCAGATCCTGGGGAGGCAGGGTAGCATTTTTACTGTGCCAGTCTCCTTCCTGTGCAGAAAGTCATCTGTGTGCAACCAAAACCCAGACTTTCAGCCTGAACACAGATCCCCTCCCTCAACCATTCCAGACTTTTCCAAGGAAAGGTGACACATGCTCACTGGAACTCCTCCTGAGCAGATATTGGGCCATCTCTTGAAAGACACCAAGGGTGTAAAAACTGTAATTTTTGCTGTGTATGAGGGCCCTCATCCCTGAAAGACAGACTGTGTGCTGTGCCTGACCGCAACCATTCACGCGCCTCTGGAGCCACAGCTGGTGATATCTCTTTGTCTTATTTCTTATTTCTCTACCTCTTTTTCTATCTTTCTACTTCTATTTCTCCTCTCTTAGGATAATCCTGGCTTCCAGAATGCCTACAGACCACCTTTTCCAGTTATGTATTTTCCAGTTAAGGTTTTTCTAGTTACGATTCCAGAGCTGTTAAAAGTAAAAGCCATTGTAGTTTTTATAATCAGTTATTGAACATTTTTTTGCTGTAATCTCCTCCAAGGGATCTTTTAGGAAAGAACTCTGTTGTCCTGACTCAGAGGTAGGTCAGCTATCCAGTCTGTGTCCCCTCCCAAATTCTTGTGCACTGCAGCCTCCTCACTGGTGGGGTGAGAATCAGAAAAGACCTTGACACTGCACAAGCAAGGCCCAGCAAGAGCTAAAAAAATATCCCTCAATATTGTTGACAGAACAAATCCAAAACATAGAATCATGCAAACTACAAAGAAGAAAATTAACTCTATCCTAGCCAAAACCAGTACAAATCTTTTCACAAACTTCTGTCATTTCAACATATCCCCAAACTTTATATCATGTGTGTTTTCAGACTATCATGCTGCTTCTGTACATGTAATTGAAGCCTCCAGAATCACTATTTGAATATAAGCCAAATATATTTACCTGCACACCAAGAAGAACACAGTTTTCCTTCCTGAGCTGTACCTCATGCTCCACCTCTCACACCTTGCTGCCAGTGTGTTTTCAGCCAGAGCCAGCAGAAGGAAGCAGCACCAGAAGCTATCCCAGGGTGAGGATGCTGAACTTGAGGGCAGTGAAGTTCCAGTTAATGCATTGACAATACCTGGCTTCTCAAGTTCTTATCCATTCTTATGTACAGTCTTCTACTTCCCTTTTTCCACTTGGCTTTTCCCAGTAACCTCACTACCCTCACTCTTTTCCTTACCTGTGAACACCTGGCCAGGCACCACCCTCATTACTGTTTCTAAAGGCTCAAGTGATAGATTTGCACCCTTTTCTTTGGCTAGTGTAAAAAGACCCATGTGATTGTTCCTTTACTGGTCAAAAATCTCATATGGAGAGCTATTTTTATACATAAGAGAAGGCATAATGGAGGCCATGAACATTTGGAAGAAGTTGCTATAGTCTGCAGTATGGTATTACCTCAAAGACAGAGGAAATGAGCAGTAGCTGGGATGGTGATTGCCTCCTGAGGCTTGCACTTTGCAATTTGCTGTCACCCCAAAAATTCTCTCATATGGAAAAAAAAATGAAGGGCTGAGACCTTTAGGTGAAAGAATGTGTGAGTATAAATATGTACTTAAGCATGTAAAGAGATTTTTTCAGAGGCAACTAAGGTGAGGAAATGGATGAAGACAGCTAGGAAGCAACTTTGCCAATTAGACACATAAGAGGGAGCTTTGAAGGCTTGAAGGAAGTGACACTGCACCATAATCTGTAGCTTTGAAGTATGAAGCAAACAATTTATAAAACACTTGTATCTCAGCAGGCAATATTTGATTGCATTTGTGCATAGAAGTGTAATTAAGCATGTCATGCAGGTATCAGAGAAGATGATATATAATGAAGGGAATGGGGGAGCGAATAGAAGAATATCCACTAAAATACATGGAAAATGTCACTGAGCAAATCCATAATGCTTTTCTGTGGCTCCTTTGCAGGAAAAATACTGTGGGAACTCCAGAGTGCAAGTATGAGGGGTATGCTACAGACCTGTGTTGAAATCTCATTCTGGTTTGAAGATCATCTGGTTTCAAACTACAAATATCAGATTGCAGTGGTATATGTCTGTAATTTTGCTCCATTAAAAACAGCAAAGAAACACCTCTCAGATATTTTGCAAATATTTTGCAAAAACTCAGTTTAGTGATTACCAAGTTACAATAGGAAATGCACCGTGATTTCACTGAGTAATTGTCAGAAGATATTGGTATGATTGGGATGCACTACAGCTAATATCTTCCTAATAAAATACTACATTGATTTCTTGAGCTAAAAATATCACAATTGATTTAGTTAAATACAACCAAAAAGAGTAAACCTGTAAAATACTTAGTGCAATAGAGTTGGCACAGTAAATCACAAGGAGCATCTGAATTGAGCAAAACTTTAAGGACGTTTCAAAGGAAATTGAAAAAGCATAACCAGAAGATCCTGGCCTGAATCTGAACTCTCTCTTTTTGGTTATTACTTGCAGTCATATAACCTTACATGATCAATAAGTCTGTTTGTGTGAATGACACTATGAATGGACATTTTTACTTAACCAAAAATAGTATTTGTGATTGATATTTGTGATTTGGATTAGATAGGATAGGAGATTCTATGCAGTAAAATATCAATAAATACTAAAGAGATAACAAAACAGTAAATCAAATGCATTGTTTATGATATACATGTCAAAGCTATGTTTTAAAACAGATCAATTCTTTAATAAGTTGTTTTCTATTAGAGATGTTAATTACAATTTACTCCCACTTGTCTAAGTTTGACAAGACCAAATTCCCACTTATCATACAACAAAAGTCCTGCTCAGCTATTAACATCATGGGAAATGTATTTATAGGCACTTTGTCAGGCTCTGTAGTTAGAAGAGTCAGCAAAGCTTATTCATGTTCCTCATGAGCCTTTCCCCTCTCTTCCCTCCCCTCCAACTGTCTCTAACAAAAAGCTGGGGCTGTGTTTGCAGTGTACTGTGAACTGTTTCATTGCTGGCAATTAAAAACAAAGGAAATCAAACCTTTGTGAGAAATTTTGAAGTGCTAATGAGTTCAGTACATGCCATCCACATGCTTTTCAAACCTCTTCACATAACCTCTGTTTTTTTGTTCTAGGATAAAGAGCATGGATTCTGCTAAATACAATTGCCTAAAAGAAGGTAAATCACTATGGCATGCTGTGTTCCCTATCTTCTCCCCATCTCTCCCAGATCCCAACTTTATAACAGGAGATTGGGAGGTGGGATGGTAGTTCACCAGAAGAAACTAAATGCTATAAAAGCTGAAGACTATAGATGACAAAAATCTGTATTTGCTATTGTCAGACATAACAATAAGATAAGGAAAGACCCAATTAAAAGTAACCAAGGCAGAGTGCAGTTGCACAGAAGGGTACAGAAGAAGTGGGAATTTAGGCTATTATAAATACAGAGTCATAGTGCTCACACTATTGTACCTTGAAGTGAAATAGAATCACTGCAATGGACTGCAATGCTTGGCCCAAAGTCTGACTTAACCACAACAGAAGGCAAAAGAGCAAAGTTTGCAGTTTGCTGTGCTAGTGAATATCTTGGAGAACATGAAGAACTCCCTTCATGCTTCAAGACTTGCCTTTGGCATTGCAGGGAGAACTAAAACTGACTGTCTCACCAACTGAGGACTTCCCACATGCAGAGGGTTATAGTCTGCATGTTCGGAGGAAAACTTGGACTTGGCCAGGCAGAGAGGGAGGGAATGAGCCCAGCCAGTGCTGCTGTCTCACAGCTATCAGCTGGCACTTGCCAGAGGATGTTCTGCCAGCTCCCACGGGCCAGGCTGAGGGGTCTGAGGGTTCATACAGGCTCTGGAGACTAAGAAAGGAAAAAGGAAATCTAAATTGGCTAGCTAATGGTTTTGTATAAAACTTGGTAAAGCATGTAGTAAACCATCTTCTCTATATTTACTATGTGATTAGTGTGCACAGTTCTGTAATAGAACTAGTGTCATACCTACAGGAGGCAGAGAGAGTGCTGGCTAAAGGCATTCACCCCTCCAGGTTGAAAATTTTAATAGAAGGCTCAAGCACACTTGATGAATACTTTTCATGGAGAGTATAGCTGAAGGGAGAAGGCACCAGCAAATAGTCTTCTTTTCAGTCCTCTAAACCAGGCAGCAGGGAAAGGGAAGTCTGGACTTCATGCTCTGGCTGACAGGGTTGACAACCCAGCATGGCACAGAGACTTGGTGACAGCCTATGTGCTGAATAATACTGCATCTTTTCAAAAATTGTCCTTTCCCTGCATCCCTGTCTCATTCACTGTAGGTCTACTCTGCTCTGAAAAACATAAGGCAGAAGGTGTCCTGATAGCAAAGCTGTGAAATTTGCTTTGTGAACCTTTTTCAAAGCCTTGAAGTGTTTTTTTCTGTTTTGTTTATGTTTTTTTAACTTCAGAGTAAAGAAAAAAATCTAATCTTTCCAAAACAGCTCTTCTGGTTTGTGCACATTCATTCATTCATCAGTTCCATGCCATGGCTTTCACTCTGTTCTCATTTCCTCTTCAAGTCCCACTTCAACTCAGAGATTAATTGATAGCAGTAATAAATTGCTATCGTCTCTGCAATGGCTGTGAGAGGGAATTGAGACTACTTGCCAATAGGATTCAGTAGTGCTATTTTGGAATATGTGAAGTGTCAGACCACTGATACTGGACAGCACAAATAGCTAGCTGATGGGCAGAACCATTGCAATACATGCTATTTTTGATCATTTCAGCATAAAAATAACGCTGGCTTTCAGTTATGTGCATAACTCTGGATTTCAGTTATGTGCTGCCACTGAAATGTTGATGCTCTGAAATGAGGATCTATGTTTTACTTTTAAGGGAAACTGCTTTACTGGATGCTGACATGTTAGTCCATCTCTTCCCGATGGAAGGGCATTTTGCTGATGTCTCCACCACCATGTTTGTGTTTGTGTCAAGCCTCTCTGTTCTCCCAGCTCCTCGGTCAGGTGTTCACACTCCTGTTTGTGTTGGTTTGGCACAGCCTGGTTTTTGGTAGCAGGGGGGCCACAGAGGTGGCTGCTGTGAGAAGCTGCTGGAAGCTTCCACCATGTCCAGCAGAGCCAATGGCTGATGGCTCTGGAGATGGACACGCTGCTGGGCAGGACTGGGCCAGTGAGAGAGGTTGGTAACGCCTCTGTGATGGCTGATTTAAGAAGGAAATCAAAAGAAAGTCACAAGGTTTTTGCTTCTGGTCAGAGAAGAGGAGTAGGTGAGAATATGTGAGGGAAACAACATGGAGACACCAAGGTCAGTGCAGGAGGAGGGGCAGGAGGTGCTCCAGGTGCCAGAGCTGAGATTCCTCTACAGGCCATGGTGAGACCATGGTGAAGCAGCTGTGCTCCTGCAGCCCCTGGGGATCCACAGGGAGTGCAGAGGTCCACCCACAGCCCATGGAGGCTCCCAGGCTGGAGCAGCCTGTCCTTGGAGGGCTGCACTCCGTGGAAGGAGAGCCCCACGCCCCAGCAGTTTTGGGAGGGCTGTGAGCCCCTGGGGGAGCTCACATTTCAGCAGTTTTGGGAGGACTGTGTGCCCCTGGGGGAGCTCACATTTCAGCAGTTTTGGGAGGGCTGTGTGCCCATGGGGGAGCTCACGGAGCTGCAGGTGCGGTTTGGCTGCAGCTCCTGAGCGTGGCCCCACGCTGGAGAAGCTCCCACAGAAGTGTCTCCCATGGGAGGGACCCCACGGCCTCACAGAGGATGGACTCCTCTCCCAGAGCAGGGGAGAAAATCTCAGTGATGAACTGACCAAACCCCCATGTCCTGTCTGCCTGCGCTGTCAGTGGGAAGGAGGGAGGGGCTGGGGGGAAGAAGGTGTTTTAGGGGCTTGTTTTACTTCTCATTATCCTCCTCTGATTCTGTTAGTAATAAATTCACTTTTGCAACTTAAGTTGAGCCTGCTTTGCCCTTGAAGCCTTTCTCCCAGTCCTTCTCTCACTCATGAAATATTCGTCATTTTTTTCCCCTCTCCCTCCTCTACCCAGCTGCGGCAGGGGAGGGTGAGTGAGTGACTCTCGTGGTGCCTGGCATCTGGGCCAGAGTCAAACCATGACACCGTTTTATCCAATCTAATTTCTTTCCACTCCAGCTCTCACCTCCCTAACCCCAGTGTCTCTCTGCTGACTCCCACCACATTCTCCTGGTCCATTCAACCTTCCTTGACAATTTCTCCTAAAAGAACTCTTCAATTCTTTATCACACTGCCCTGCTCATTTTCCTTTCCAGGCATGGATCTGCCTTGCAGACATCTCCTAACTCAAAAACTTTACCCCATACACTTCTTTTTTGGACTTTACTTTCCTGCTTTTCTACTCAGACTTTTCCAGAAGTCTTTATGCTTCCAGAGTTGTTTCTTCCCCCTTCCTTTGCAAACAGCTCAGACAAGCTCTAATATTCCCATATGCTTTTTCCCCCTTGTTTTTCCAGCCCCAGCCTCTCCTCCCACCTCATTTCCTCCAGTTGGATCTTTGGTCACCAGCCCCTACAACATTGCTGCTCCAGGAACAAGAGTAACTCATGACTAAGCCTCGTTTCTGCAGTTCACACAAAGTACTGTTTAGAAAACTCCTTCGTGTGTATTCCCATTTTTGTTGCCAGTGAGAGCAATGTCTGGAAGTCTCAGCTGGAGTAAAAACAGAGGGGTGGTGCTGGGGATCTTAGGAGATTTGGAATGGCTTCAAACTTCCTTCAATGAAGCATGGGGAGGCAATTAATGGGGAAACCTGGCCCAGTGCCCAGCTGCAGAGTCTGCCTGTGCTATACAGCTGGCCTTACTCATTTGAACATTTTCTTTGGTTCAGTTCACCACACGGCTTTACTTCACTGGGATTAGCTCTTCCGTTGTTGTGAGCTTACACAGCCGTATTGAAAGTAGTGCAGAGATGCTGGTTTACAGCAAATAAGGATTCAGTCCCCTCCTTCCTTTTTTTTTTTTTTTTTTTTCGACATGGAATGGAACTAAAAGTTGAAACAGAAATTCACTTGGTGTCATGTCAAAGACCCAAGTTAAACATAATTTCAGTGTAAAACCTCAAAATGGTCTGGCTAAATATGAAAAGGCTCATGAAGTTTAGGCAACCTTTAAACAGGATCCACTTCAGCTTTGTACATGCAGAGCTGTACAGAGCTCTGAACATTATCTGTTCTGGTTCCCAGTGTCAGATTTTACTGCAAAATTTTACATTAATTTAATTAGTCTCCAGCTGGAAGAAAAAAAACATAAAAATGTTTTCAGTGTATTCAGGCTTAAGAATTTTTCACCCTTACCCTGAGTGTTGCCTTTTCAGCAATCTGATGCTCAGTTTCATAGACTTCCTAGACATTAAAGGGTAGATCTTCAACGGGAAATTATGTTAGAGGCAAAAGAGAATTTATGGATCTTGAAAACTGGCAATTTAGCAGCTATGTTTTAAGCACTTTCCCCTGAAATGCAATCCAGAATCAAGAGCTACAGTCCTCAGGGCATGGGAAGGGTTATGTAATTAAAAATGGTAGTCCAAAATCCTGCGTACCAAGAAGAGAAGACTAGCCAACAGAAATTGCCAAAGATGGATTATGGCAGAAAGTCTTCTGCTCCCTCGAGTTTCAGTGCAGAGTTGAGGCTCCAAGAAGGCATATTGCCTAACAAAAATATGTTTTAGAGTTACATTAATTATCTGAGAATAATTAAGGCCTCTTTATAGGTCATATGATGAACTGGGTTCCCATGATGCTCAAGTAGTGATGTCAAAAATTGCAGCTGGTTCTGTGAAAACTCCAGGCATTAGTATGTTTAGGAATTTGTGCCAGATGTAAGGGATTGTATGTTCTGTGCTTATTCTTGTCAGTAGAAGTAAAATGCTTTTAAAGGAAGACCTTGTAACCAAATTATATAGGCAGAATAAAATGCTCATCTTTTGTATATCTACCTTTATAACTATCATTAAAACACTTACCTGGGAAAGGATAATGTTAGGGTCACAGGTTTATTTACTGCCTCAGCTAAAGGAGGAGTATAAGCCTAAGATTCCTTCCCTGTCAAAGAGCAGTTCAGATATGAGCCTGAGGTAGGATGGGAAACATTGCCATTGCTTCAGTTGAGGTAGCCAGACAGAGAAAATTTCAAGAAGGAGCAAGAAATGGGCAGTCTGTCTCAAAAACTTAGGTGGTCTAAAATCCTCATGGAAGAGGAACCTGAGTGTTGTAGGTGAATTCCTGCACCATGGTGTCCAAAGCTGAATATACGGAATTAGAAATAAGTAACACAAGTGTGCAACTCTTCACACTTCTTAAGGCCAAAAAGGTATCAGAGAAAATCCTCAGACAGCTGACAGAAACTGTGAAGCTGAGATTTACATGTTATCATCATCTTAATGTGAAAGTGCACTTGGCATGAGTATGTGGCAGGCAATGTGAGTAACCACCTTTCACACATTATTAAAAATAGAAAAAAACAGGGAAAGATGAAGCAAAAGATTCACAGGTTCAGAGGCCAAAGTAAGAAATACAGCCAGCAGTCTATGATCTTCCAAACATGAAAGCAAAACCCATTTAAAATAGCTGATTTAGCTACCATTTAGCCAAATTACTTTTCCTATTTCTTTTCTTCCACCTGTGAATATGATCACACATTGATCATAGTAGAATGGAGCAACATTCAATGGCATGTTGTTAATTCACTTCTTATTTTCCAGTAGGAAATTTCTCATTCCTTCCCTGCCCCTCAATTTACAAAATAGAATCTCTTAACAAGACAGTTTGTTGAAAAAAAGTCTGCAGAGAAAATTCTTTAAAAAGTAATTCTATGGTGGTCTCAAAGAGCTCCAGGAAAACAAACATACCATGGGCATGTAATTATTTTCTCGTCTAATTTCTCCTTAATATGGTTTAAGAGGAAAGCAAAAATAATTTGGTTGCTAAGGATTGTAATATAAAACAACCTATTTACAAATAATGTCTCCATTTGTCACTTCTTAGATTAAGGCAGAACCCTCAATTTTGACAGGAAGCTTTTTGACTAAGTCTCCTCTTAGTTGCCTGCAGTCAAATTATTGCTGAAATTTTTGTTGATTTCCTACATTTGTAGGTTTTTTTTTCTGAAACAATGCTATTCAGAGCAGGCCACTCCTCACACTAGATAATTTTGTCCCAGAAATGACTTACATGATCATTCTGTTTCATGCTTGGAATAAAAATACCTCCCCCTAGCTGAGTTTAAATGTATTTCTCTCACATAAATGCAGATCCACCAGTAATGTTCCCAGACCACCAAGCTTCCTGAAGAAAGCACTCAGTGCCAAAGTCTGCTTCCATTTATATGGATGTTAAATTCTGCTGTTATATGTACCAGTGGCCAAAGAAGCAGGCTGTAAAAGAGTAATTAAGAACATCACATCCCCAACATGAATTATGTGTGTGATTTTGAACCAACGATTTACCATTGACTTTCCAAAAGTTTATGTCCCATGAAATTGAACTTATTTTTTATTTATTTGAACAGTTTTGAGCCATATGAAAGATTTTGAAAGAAATTTTACTATGGATGATCTAATACTTTTTGTTCCCATATTTTCCCCGAAGTGAAATCTTAATATCTAATGTATTCTCTTACTTTAGATATTGTTCTTATTAAAGGAGTATGATGCTTCAGAACAATCAAATATTTCAATGAATTTTCAGTATGTTCAGTGTTCTTATATTTCAGGAAATAGAGGAGAGATCTAAAGCTGTCAATCTTTACATGCATATAACCCCTTTCCCTTAGCAATGCCTTGTTTACATTAGTGGCAGTGTTCAGAGTGCTGGAATTCCCTCACCAGGGATGTGGTAGAGTCCCCACCACTGGAGTTTTTCAAGATAAGATTGAACAGGATGCTAGATAACTTCACTAAGGATCCCTTTCCCTTAAAGTTTGAACCAGGTGATATTTCTAAGTCCCTTCAGCAAGGAAGAAACTGAAGATACCACTCTGAGACTTAATTGTTAATTTATCTAGGTGTTTAGCAATTTTGAATCTTCAATGATGAACACGGGGTTTCAATGAATTACATAATTACAAAAATTACAATCTAATAATTACATAAATGAAAGGGATCTGGCATTCCACAGCCCAGTTTAATCAACCCTCTCTGCCACATCCCTACCACATCCCTTGGGATGCTGCTCAGCAGCTCCCCAGAGACCCCTGAGGTGTGAGCTGCTGACCACCCTCAGAAAGGTGTCCATTGTCTGTCTGACTGAAGTGATCCTACACCTCTCACCACTCAGAGAAACTCATTCCTCAGTTCTTGGATTCTTAGGACAAAATTGCTCTCTAGGCAAATCTAGGTAAAGGTATCTACAAAAAGATATTTTAGTCTTAAAAGTTGAGGTGGGTGGAGTTATTTAACCTTTTAACTAGATATATGTGAGCATAAATTGTTCTGCTCATGGCTCGAAATGGCATGACATTTCATGCCTTCTGGAAATAAAACTGCTTCAGTTCATGCTGAAGAAAAGACACTATATAACATAGTAATACCACCACCTTGTGGGGAAAAACCATGACCCAACATGTGCAAATATTCCTATGTAGTCCACAGGTAGAGCCAAAACCAATATATAGTTAATACTGCTGAAATTAAAAATGTAAAAATTATTCTAATGGAAGGTAATTTGTATTAAAAATAACAAAATATTTTTACTTTGGATAGATTTACCTTTAGAGTTGGACTTAACAGGACAGCTCTGTAAACTTGGCACGACTTGTATAGCTAACTATAAACATATGATTTATGTCCTTGATTTATTAAGGCATTGAAAATTTATAAATGTCTAATGTGTTTGTAAAGGTATTAGAAAATAATGTATTTTTATATAAAAGACTTATGGATAAATATATTTTAGTACCACTTTGCACAGCATTTCCTGCAGTTCTGCTTTATTCAACCCTCATTTTCATAGAAAACATTGAAATTAGGCTCTTCTGACAAACTGGACATCTGGCAGAGGCTGAAATATACCCTGTACTCAATCAACGGAAGAACAAGACCATCCTTTCTCCTCCTAAAGCCTTTTTTTTTGTGTTTTGTTTTCTATTTAAGTTCCAAACTCTATCAAACATAAGGCAGGGTTTGTACAGACAACGGGTTCATTCACTACAGGCCTAACAGTCTGTCCTGTGCACTGAATGACGTAGTATCCTGTGGAAAAAATATTATATGCTTATGTTGTTAAAGGCTGTAGTATAAAAATGATACTCAAGATTTAGCACAAGCACTGGAAACTTAACTCTAGAATTTCCTCATACTTTTGAATAATTTTCAATGCTAGTAACAGCCAATACAGAAGTTTTCATGTTTATTTCCACAGACACAATTTTAAAGAAAAGAGTGAAAATATATTCTCTTATCCATTACTATAACACCACTGAAGAAACTCTAGATCTTAATAAAGTGAAATGAAGTTTTCTTTATTGGAAAGTATGAAACACCTTCTAAAATATATACTAGTGAAGAGTGTTTGTACTGCTGAACAAGGAAATTCTGTTTTACTACTAGAAGTGAGTTTTTTCCCCCACCCTGGTATCCATGTAGCAGTAAAGGTGTCTGTGTACAGCAGACTGCTATCAGGATAAAATACATTCAAACCACACTCTAGCAGAACTAAATCTGGTCCTTGAAGAGGACATTAGAGGACATTATGTGGGTGAAATAAGTTGTTTTTCTTGTCCTGCATTGGAACAAAACATTGTAGAAATCCAACACTGCTCTAAGGTGAGACCTGTCATTGACACTGCCCACTTGACACATTCAACTTGGACCCTTCCATGCTTAAAAAGCAGAGTGCAGGCTTTCATAAACCAATTCAGGCAATCTAACCTGGTCCTAGGCTTCCTACCTGACCATAAAGGTCTCTAGACTGTGATTTCAGAGATTCTTCAACAGTCCCAGAAGGGTTAATGCTCTTTTGGGAGCAGGCACTTAATGGAGAAGGAGATACAAAGGAGAAGGCTTACTTCATACAGCAGAGCTGTGGCCAAGAATTCAGGGAAAGGCTCTAGGTTTACATTAGCTTGAGGATGTTTGCTCCACAATTTCTACTACTCTGTAGCCAAAAAACTGGCAGGAAAGTCAGGGCTAATTCTCTTTTGAGTTTTTTTATGTTGAACTTTTTACACCACAAAGTGCAAACAAAGCAAGAAATTTAGCTAAACTCCTGTGAGAAGGGGATTTTATTGTGAGAAGTTCCTAGTTTTCTGCTCCTGGTTTTGGTTGTTGCTGATGGCTTTTAAAACTCAAGCATCCTCTGTTTCCTATAGATATTATTTCAAGAAATTATGCTTTTTAGGCAGCAGATTCCTTCTGTTTTCTTTTTCTTTTCTATTTTATTTTTGTAATGGCTACATAGACCTTCTGAGAACCTGAACATGATCAACAGGTTTTTATTTTTTTCCCCATCTTCCCCATCTACTTAATTTCATGTCTACCTTTTGGACAAAAAGTTCTATCAAAAAATCCTATCAGCTTCAGATCCACAATGAGGAAGAGCAATTTGAAAAACCTAAACTCCAGAACATATTTGTAATTAATATCTATATTTGGCATTGCAAAGTTCCCCTGGCATGCAAATATACAAAGGAGTCTTTTTAGTTCCTGCCTCATCTGTGTTGTGATTCAGAGCTGAGACAAAGAGCTGACTAAAACCCTGGGGAAAACAGGGTCTGTTAGGTGTGGTCTTTGCACCATTTAACACAGAGTAAGCACAGAGTTCAGCAGACAGCAAAACAGCCACAGATGGTATCTATCATTTGAAAAGGGGGAGTAGTGAACCACTTAGCTGAGCAGATTAAAAGCCAGGGCACTCCCTCAGGAGAGGTGACTGGAGGTACCTAAGCAGGGTGTTTGTTCTCTAGATTGTTTTGGTTTTTGTTTTCATCTCGGAGTGTTTACTCATTTTGAGACACCATAAAGAATGCATTTTCATCTGGGGAAGGCATGCACTCATGGGGAAGTCTGTTCTCACTCCTCAAAATAAGTGTCCAAATCACAGGTGACTGTATTCTGCTTTGTATTTTATCTCAGTCTGGCTTCATAGCTCTAATTCCTAACAGTTTTCAACAGAGCTAAAGTTTTACATATTTTGTCAGTCACTGTCTAAGTCTTTGACAAAGGAACTGGAGAATGTAGGTTTGAATGTCCATAGAAGAGAGAGGAACATGCCTGTGCTTGTTAGCAAGGACTGAAACTTAGTGAGTTCCTTTGTTAATTTTTTTCTATATATGCCTGTAGCCCAGGCTGTCTTGGACTTTTCCAAATAATCCTGGGTTCAAACCAGCTGTTTGACCTGATCAGCTGATGCATTCCCTGTTACACCCTTTATTGCCCATATTCTGCCCACTCCTTACACACAAATTTCACAACTGGTTCTCAAGGGTGGGCTACCAGGCTGCACCTTGTCTGAATAAAGTGGGCTAAAGAATCACCCCTTCTGTATGGAACCAACACTTTACTATTAGTCTAAAGCTGGCAATATCATTATTAGGCCAGCTGCACCAAAACTAACTTTTGCAATCAGGTTATCAAATTATTACAGCTCTTTCCCAATAGTGGGCAGTTAGCGCTGATATAGACTATATTCTAGTGTCTTACCCTTAGTTCTGTCAAACTTACCTTCCTATATTTCTCACAGTCCTGAAAACAATTGCATCTGTTTTGTGTTTAAGAGAATTTATTTGTCCAAACTCTACTGACTTAGTGCTTAAGAGAAGTCCACTGGGAAGTTCACTACTTTAGATGCAGTGTTCTTCACAAGTTCTTTAATTGTCCTACTAGACTGTAGACTTGTTTTCAATGCTCTCCTAAGAACAAATACCTGATTACTAAGTATGTGAAAGTGGAAGTGCTGAACCACAGTATTTTTTAGGTTGGAAGAGACAGGCAATCTGACATCCTTCTCTAAGCAACCTTTCTTTCTAGTTTACTTCTGGTTACCCACGGCCTTGTCCAGTCAGTTTCTGAAAATCTCTAACAATGGATATCCCAAATCCTCTAGCAACCTGTGCTTAACTGCTTTCATGGGGATTTTAAATAGATAAATAAAAGCTTGAAATTTCCCTTGATGAAATTTAAAACTGTTGCTTCTTGTCCCTCTGCCAAGGACCTCTGAGAAGAATCTGCCTCTGTATTGTCTATAAGCTTGTATTAGGCAGCAATCAGCTATCCCTTTATCTCTTCCCTTTTGGGACATTCTTCATTACAGGTTTTAGTAAGATATCTCATTTCAGGAATATAAAAATTATGTACCTAGTTTCAAATCCCTTTTCAAAATTTTGATTACTACTTGCAACCAAACCATTCAATCTCTTAAAAGATCCAAACAGATGAAATCATTAACTTTGGCTAGGGAATGATAAAAAGACCCCAAACTTCTAAAAGCCAACCAGCCCAAGTGCTTGAACAGAACTGGTACTGCTGGGAGAAAGATGACCACCAGCCAGATTAACCAGCAACCAGGCATTTTCTTGGAGACTTTTCGGTCATAAAAAGGGTCAGCTTGAAAAGAAGTATAAAAGACTCTTTGAAAGTTTTTTATCTGGGAGACAGGGGTGTAAGAAAATCTTGTGAAGCAAAGCCTGCTGTGGCTGCCAGAAGCTGCCCTGCAATAGTTGCAACCTTCCCATGGTCCATCACGTGTCCAGCCTGAGGAGAGGGACACACACATGGGCACTCACACTTTGGTGTGCCTGTGGGACTCTGAGTGATGTTTTGCACCAGTCCCAGCCCCAGCGAGCTGTGGGGAGCTACAGGGGCACATGTAGTGCTGGAGAGCACACATTTCCAGTGGGAGATGAAAATGTGTATCTTGCAAAGGGGGAATCACCACTCTCAGGATATGAGGTGCACAGGTAACTTCAGAGGGCCACAAAGAGGGACCACAAAGTGTGCACATCATTCTGCCTGAGTGTATTGGGGTAGGATTAGAATGTTTTGGATTTTTATTATAAAATAGCATCTATTTACACTCTCTATGTGACTAGTATACTGGATTATCTGTTGTATTGATGATAATGATCCCAAATTATTGATTACCGGTAACTTCTGTAACATCAGCAAAACAAGAAATGGCTTTGATCCAAATTTGACTCAATCCACAGTACTGGAGCAGTTTTTCCTGCTCTACTCAATGAATAAATGTCTTTCACCTTCTGTGGCCATAAATACTCCAGGATCAAGCTTCCCAGCACAGAGGTGCTGCTCTGGACATCAGTTTCCCCATGAGGAGAACATCTCACTAGAGTTGCACATTCCTTTGCAGAGTTTCAATATGAATGAATCACCATTTTCTAATGAAAAAGTTCAGCCAAAGGACTCATAATCTGCTTGACATTTTGTTTAGTTCAGCCAGACATCAGCTGTAATATCACTGCTTTTACAAAGTAACTTGAGATGGTTTTTAGCAAACCAGCATTATCTAAAATATTTCAGGCTGCAGGCCTTTTGTGTGTATGTTGAATAAGCCAGGCAATTAGCTGGTTATATTAAAGTATTTTTCCAAGAATATGCTTGATTTCTGCTCTATGTGGCATTACTGAAGGTTTCCTAGAGATTTGTTCTCATTGCAAATCTCATGCTTCTATCACAAGCTTGTTTTCCTCCCTGTTTCTTATATAAAGAGAATCAGAAGTGCAAAAATATGGAACTTCAGTGTATTCCAAAGAAAGTAGTGAAGAAAAGAGTGACCGTGACTTGAGAGATTTATCAACTCTTTATACTAATCAGAAATAGCTGTGAATTTACACCTGTGACGAGTGAGCACAAAGCCACTTGCTACAACAGCGAGCAATGAGGTGTCACCTTCTTCAAACATCATGTTACTAACATCATGTTAAAATGCTAAATTCACCTGAGTGTTCATATGAATTCTTTATACAATTTCTTCATATATCTCAATTTCAGAACTACTCCCTGAAGGTATTGCTAACAGCAGTATAAACTAATTGAAAGATATCTCACTTTCTCAATAAAGTCACTCAGTTTTCTAATAGACATTGAATAAAATTAATGGAATAACTTTGACAGTTTGTCTGACAGATGCCTTTCAAACACTGCAGCACTGCTTTCCTACATGGACTTTAATGTTTTTATCTTCAGAGGACACAAATGTCTCATACAGCTTAGCTAATGTCAGCAAGAATAAGTTACTTATTCAATATCAATAATAAAAAATATTTCTTTTTCCCCCCACAAATACCATGGGGTATTTTCATTCTGGCATTAGAGATCTCTGTTAAAGTAACAGAGCAGGGACAAAATGTCCATATCTTTCCCCTCCAGGTGACAGCTGGGCTCTGTCTTGCTTAGCTGTACATCTCACCATTTTTCAGTCATGCATTTTTGGCTCCACAACTGTAAAAAGAGTGAAAACAACCCCAAAAGCTGGAATTTAAGGCATTTCCTTGGAAGGTTGGGCTGGGACCCTGAAAGAAAAGAGGTTCACACCCAGTGGTCCTGTGCTGACCACTTTGCTGTATCTTTTAAAAGACATCATCTCTTCAGGTTGCCAGTGGATGTAGGCATTTTCAATTAAGAACAGAATTTTACTTTACAGCTCTCCATAAGCCTCCAAAGCTGTAGCTATTTCTGTGCTGTCTGCAGAAAGATTTGAAGCATGTACTTTCAAAAGAGCAGTTTGTGTTTCCCCACTGGTGCTTTGCATCCAGTATTCAGACCCTTCTGCACCTAAATTAGGTGTCTCAGCGAGCTGCATAACTCCCTGGTCCACTTTGTACCTTTGTATCAGTATTTCATTAGCATGTCTCTCCTTTGAAAACGAAAATGCGACCTTTCTGTTCAATAGGGATGAGGAGCCTGATAATTTGCTTATGGAAATTAATGGCTTCAGGTCTGCTCTCTTGAATTCAAGATTTTTCTTTTCTTCAGGATCGTTGGAGTGTATGGTATTGCAACTGCCTCCTGGGAATTTGCAAGCAAAGTCTTCTGGTAATGTTTTTACACAATTCCTGCCCACAAAGGAATATTAAGACCACGTGGATGACAGCAAGAAGTCCAAACTTCTGCTAAATTTTCTGCCCAGAAGTAGTTGTGGGTGTGCTATGTACTATCTATCAAAGAATCAAATGTGTCCAAAAAGCATAAGACATATTCTACATATATTTACATTTTTTTAATCTACAGTAGCTACAGTGTGTCCAGACATATTGATCTGACACATATTTCATAGATCAGGATCAGATCTATAAGAGTGGGTATTTTGATCCAGTGATAATGGTCTGAAGTCTCACAGTGAGCATATCTGATCTATAGACATTATGTTCAGGGCTCCTGCTGTGCTGAGAGATGTCTAGAAATCCTGGTCAAGTACTGTGCAAATATTCTGCTCTGACAATATTTCCAGGAATGAAAATGGATTCTCCTTGTGAAACTGAAATTCATGTTGACTTAGTCAGACTGGATAACCCTCACTCTACACTGCCAGTCTCTGCAGTTTCTCTAAACCATAAGCCTTCAAATCATGCCTGTTTACATTGCCTTTTAAGGAAATTAGGCAGGTAGAAAAATATTGATTAAAACAGTTGCCAGATTGTAACACAGCCTCCACTTCTTATATTCTTTGTCTATATTTATGCATTTCTCATGAAATTGTTGATGCATGATGCTTCGGGAAGGATTATAGAATTGTAACTTTATTAATACCACTCAATAGTTTTTTATAGCTAATAGATCATCCCAGCTGAAGCAAATCTTCATTGTGTGATTACAGATTTGGCTTACAAAAGGCTTATTAAAATATGCTTATACTAGAAGTCAGTTGATGTAGCATTGCGCAATAATTTGATTAAAATTTTGACAGTATCATTTCAAGTCTACACTAAAATGATTACCTTGTAGTTTGTTAAGAAATAAGTTAATGGTTAATCATTATCCAGTTGGTACATTTCAAGTAGGATTAATGAAGAATATGTCATTGACCTCTTACTATCCTGAAGAAAGCTATTGGAAATGCAAATCCATGCTAACATAACTGTATATAATATTAAAAAATGCCAGAGTTAAAAATAATAGTAAAAGAAGTAAGTTTTTCCAGAAAAATCCCAAAATTTCTTTGAGCAACTACAGGAACTCATTTGTATAATAAGTATTTTATTGCAGTAAATTTGAGGCTATATTCTAGAGACTAATAATCCTATTTACAATTGGGGGAGTACGTTCTGGATGTCACTGACTCAGAAAGGGAATTAGTCTGATCATGGTAGATAACAAACTAGACATGAACTCAAAATGTACTGCAATGCTAAGACAGCTGATATCAATCCCTGATCTAAGCTTAGGATGTAACTGAATCAATGTCTCTAAGTACCTACATGGGAAAGTGATTTAACAGAATATATGAGCCACCAATCTTGCAAACAAAGGCATAAAAATGTCCATGGAATGTCAGCTAAACCTAAACATTTTCAGACTAAAAGAAGGTATAAGCACTTTACTGGGAATGCAATAGACTTATACATCTTGCAAAGTAAAGTGAGCCCTCCTCTTCCTGACCTCAAGTCACACCAAACTCAGCAGTCTGTCCAACTCTGCTGCTCAGAAGAAGTTAGGGCCTGTGCAGGAAACACGGAGGACTTTTTATGAGAACCCAGGTTAATGAGGTAAAATATTATGGTGCAAATGCTTTGATACCTCTTAAAACATACCAAAGTAATATTTTATTATGAAGATGACTTAGTAAGAGTTAGGGTGAGACAGTTATTAAGTGTCTTGATAGACAATGATGATTTACTCTTTCTTCAATTCAATTACATAGGTACATTTTGAATCATAGAATGGAATCATAGAATGGCTTGGGTTGGAAATCATAGAATGGCTTGGGTTGTAAAGAACCTTAAAACCAATCAAGTTCCAACCCACCTATCATGGGCATAGACACTTTCCACTAGATCAAGTTCCTCAAAGCTCCATCCTAAGGCATCCACTGGCTTCTCTGGGCAACCTGTTTCGGTGGCTCACCACTCTCACAGTAAAGAACTTTTTCCTAATATCTAATCTAAATCTCTCCTCCTTCAGTTTAAGGTCATTCCTGTTTGTCTTATCGCTACATGCCCTTGTGAGAAGTCTCTTTACAGCTTTCTGTAAGCCCATACTACAAGGGGTTCTAAGCTCTCCCTGGAGCCTGCCCTTCCTCCAGGCTGAACAGATCCAACTCTCAGTCATCCCTGGTTTCCTGGCTCATCACAACACTCAGCAAAATGTAGCAGGGCTGCCCACCACTGGTTTTTCTACTGTAGCAAGACTGAGTCCCAAGTGGTAGGACAACTGAGTCTGGTCTCTGCAGCTGTGCTCATTCCATGGCACTCACAGACCCTTCCCATCTCTTCTGCTCAAGTTGTTTATCAGCGGCATCCTTGCTTATTTTCCTTTGAAACATCTTCTCTCCATCATATCCATCTGTCTGTTTTGTCAATAATGAAGAATCCAACAAGGAAAAAATACTTTAGGACACATGCACAGACAATCAACATGATCACATAAATATCTGAGAGGAAACAAACTGAATATGACTTTCTCTCCTGAGATAAGAATCGAAGGATTTATTCATCAATGATTTCAGGTTCTCACAATTTATTATTTAGCCTATGAAACATGACTGCTGAAAAACTCAAAAAAAATGTGTTTTGCATTATTTTTTTCTCTAGGTACATGCTTATGAAATAAGCAAATCCTTTGTACAATCCCTGAACACAAACACACATGCATTTAACCCCATGTCCCAACCCCCAGACTTACTTGGTTAGGGAAACATGAATACTTTTTTGAAGAACATACTCATATATTTATTTTGGCATGTTGATCAAGGAAATTAAGTTTTGGTGATAAAAGTAATTATTAATCTTTGAACTAAAGTATGATATCATTAGGAAAAAAAAATATAAATCAAAGGAGAATCATGTAGGATGTTGCCAGGGTTTCTTATCCCATATCATCAGCTCCTTTTGAGATGGAAACTGTGCTGCCTATATATTTTTCATCTTGAAAGCCACTGGCAACATTTAGAAAAGCTGATGCTCTCTTTCTCAGCAATGACTATTTGTCTCTCTTGTTCAATTTTGAATTAAATCTTAAAAAATAATATTTCTGTGTATGTCTTTATGTTTATGTGATTTCCAAAGGCCTCTTGGATCATGAACCAGCTATCTGTGTCCAAAACTGTCATGCTGGCCTAATCTGTGATATGGTTGCTAGTGAGCACAGTCTGCTGGCACAGGCTGGGAGAGGGTGAGGAAAAAAAGAACTTCCCCAACTAGATATAGTACTTCACAGCTGTGAGAAGCATTATAAATGGTGCTATTACAAATAATGTGGAAGAACATGGAAACAACAAAATGTGTGCATGGACTCTCTGTATTTGCTAAACCAAAGCAAGAATACAGCTTTGCAATATATTGGGAGGTTGTGTTCAAAGTCTGGAAACAATTGCCTTTTGGATTTTCAAAGACTGGTTAAAGGGGTGCAGATATTTATGGCTGGTAACATTTAGTCATTCCATCAATAGTGATGGAAATGACTGGCAAGGACTTTCATATTGTGGTAAATCCAGTTTATTTTGCTGCAAATTGCTGGCTGTTATTTCAAATCCTGGAAGTCAATGCATGGAGTCCAGCTCCTGACTTAGCAAAAAGAACTGGGCTGATTTTGTGGGCAAGTGGGTCAGTATGTGTAGCATGAGGACCACCAGCCTATGGCATGGCAGCTAGATTTTCAATGGTGTGAAAGAACCTGGGACAGGACCAGGATCCAGAGGGTGTTGAGTGAGAACCAATGGCTTTGACTTTCAGCAGCCAATTTCCTCTGAGTTCCACATTCAGTACAAGCCACAAGTCTCATGTGTCTCTGGAGGTGTTAGGAACCCAGACTTCTTGCAGCTAGTGGAACAGAAAGAAAGGTGTATTGGAATTAAACTACTAAAAAGTACAGTTACTTTTATTTTTTAAAGTTATGACATGACTTTAAAGCTAAAAAACCCCAATATGCAGTCTATTCCTAATGAAAGAAGTACTCTGTTCTGGAAAACTGTAACTCAGAGAAGTCTTGAAGAGAAGTAATTCAACAGAAGCTTTCAAGATACTATTGTTTCAAAAATAGCTGATGTGATGGGTTAAAATTCAATAAAAGAGCAATGAGTAGCATAAGTGAAATTACTTTCTATCTATACTAAGCACACACAGTATTTAAAAAAAACTTTGAAGAAGTTGAAGTTGGAGATGTGAAAAATGAGCCACAAAAAAATCAATTGAAGACTAAAGGAAATACTTTGTGAGTATTAAAAAATCCAGTTTATTTAATGGAAAAAAACTATGATTTTTTGACAGAACCTTAATATCAACAGAAGGAGAAAACATGCAATAAAGAGAAGCAACAAGAAGTAGCAAGTGAAACCTGAAGCCAGAGAATTTGTATATAAAACAAGACACAGCACCATTAACAGCTGGGGCTGACAAGAAGTCATGGACATTTCCTCTCCCACTATCATAGAATCATGAGTAGTTCCCCAGCCAGGGGGCACAATCATGTCTCAAATGAGGCATTAAATGTATTTAAAGCTCATCCCCATTTACAGACAAGGGGAGAACCAGAGGCACCATCTGTAAGAACACAGCAGCAACCCTAGAGCTTAAAAAGGACAGTGCCATACTGAAATTAGGATGGGCAAGTGGCCAAATCCAGTCATGTCTAGGGTCCTTGCTGTATTCTTATTTGATGTTCAGCTACAAAAAGATCAGATCAAGCTTTGTCTAATCGTAATTTTTATGGTTTGTCATAATTCATAAAATGGGGAGGTTAACTGTACAAAAATGAAAAATGTGTCAGACATGGGAAATCAGACCAGACAGTCTAATGCTTTGTAATTGTCTCAAACCTTATGTCTTTCAGTAACTAGGCTGTGTATAAAAAAATCCTCTCACTCTTAGAAAGCCACCATTTTTTTAGATCTGGAAGAGATATAAAAATGAAATAGCACCCTTGGGAAGACTTTATGATCAAGAAAAGTATTTAAACTGACTCAAAACTTGTTAAAAAAATAGAAAAACTGAAATAAATGCCATATCTAATCACTTGAAATTATAAGTTATAGACAATTTGAGAATTTTTAGCTGCTCTGTTGCCCTGCCCAGTTTACAGGAAGAGACAGTTGGCTTCTCAATTCATGAGCCCTCTGCTAAGGTTATTGTGAAAAAGGAGCAAATTGTGAAGCAGCTGCTTTATCATTTCACATGCATGTTACATTACACATACCTTCAGGAATTATTCCACTTATGAATCTGCAGTAGGCCAATGGTACAGCTCTTACAGCTTCTCATTAGCTCTGCCAATACTCTTCTGACACTCAGGAGGTAAAGTTATTAACTATGAAATCCTGCTTGTGAGGAGCTGTTATTTCAACTTACAATGGTCCCTTTCTATACATAGAGCTCTTCTCTTAAATTAAAGAAGATTATTATTCTAATTCCACCTGTTTCTTAGGTGTGTCACAGGAGAAAGGATGAGATGATTCACCTGAGATTATGCTAAATTGTCAGAAGAAAAATAATCTGCTGAAATTGTTCAGAATTTGGTACATGTGTTTCACTGTGGGACACAAGGGAGAAGTTTATAAAGACCTGCCCTGCCATTTCCCACACATCCTGCCCCTACTTGTCTTATATTATTTTTTTTCACCTGTGATTTTTTTATTTTGCAGAATAGAAGTAAAGGTTAAGAATAGCACAGATAACAATAAAAAAGAGGACTTTGTGCCATGCACTCCAGTGTCTGGTCTGATCTGTGAAAATGTTAGATTTTCTACTACTTAGATGGTAAGCAATAAAGAGCTGAGGGTTCAAAGTGAGTTTCTTTTGGCCAACTAATAAAATTTTGCATTTTGTAGCATTTTGGAGGGAAAAGCAGATTCCCAAGATGCCACAGTGCAAGTTGGTATAGTTCACTAAGAAAAAAACTTCCAACACCTAGAGAAATTATTTGTTATACTTTAGGTAAGACTTACAGGAAAAGAAAAACAAAAGGAAACATTATAAGCAAAAGAGAAATACAACAAGTGCTATTAAACTACAGACAAGTCCATCAGAATTTGCACATTTAGCAGAAATTCTAAATTTAACTGTATACAATGTGGTATGCACTGATGCACTGATTTGAGGAGATGGAGGATGGATATGGTCAACCAGACTGAAAGATATTTTTGTATGATAGTGCCCTCTATGGATAAGATATTGCAGAAACTTGAATGGTATGGAAGAAAAATACTACTTTTTCTGTTCTCCTGCTTAGAAAAATGAACAAGGAAAAGTTGCTGGGGATTGTGCTCATCCAAGCAGTTCAGTTATTTTGAATGAGAACTTGGGAGTAAACTGACATTTATTTAGATGCCCACTGGACCAGGATGCTGGCACAGTGAGACAGATAATTTGTCTGGCAGTAAATACTGTGACAAAAAGAGAAAGCAGGGAGATCTGGGCTTGAAACATAATATGTAACATAACATAGCATTTAAGTGGTGGATTGTTATTTTATTTGTTACAACTAATGTAATCTAAATACTTCCTATGTTTTATAGAATTAGAGAGAGTTATCACAGACTATAAAATTATTATAAAATTTAAAGGTAATGAGTTAGCTATAAAATAGAAGCAAGGGGGGCAGCCTAAGAACAAGAACAGATGAAGAAGTAAACATTATTATTCATTAATCAGAAAATAAGCAGTTTTTGTATTACAGTTTGGGAATAAATTTGCCAAATCTGAAGACAAATGTAAATTCAAGCTTACTGTGATTTAACATCTGATAAAACAGAAACTTTACCAAAACTTACTGTAGATGGAGCTGTGGCATAAAATATGCATTGCATTCTGACTCCTGATTTTGAAATATTTAGCTGTGACAGACATACAAGTTACTCTGCATAGGACTGAGTCACAAGTTGTTGTGAGTGGTCACATAAATATGTTACAATTTATGCTTGGTCTTATGTGAGCAAGTATTTGTTAAAAAAAAAAAAAAACCAAAACGTGTTAAATTCTCTTCTATATTACTAATATGCTGGTATATTATAGCATACTAGTAAAAAAATTCTTTACTGAAAGGGGTGTCATGCACTGGAACAGGCTGCCCAGGGAAGTGGTTGATTCACTACCCCCAGAGGTAATTAAAAACATGTAGATGTGGCATTTGGGGCCATGGTTTAGTGGCAGGTTTGGCAGCACTGGGTTGATGGCTGGACTTGATGATCTTAGAAGACTTTTCCACCCTGAATGATTCTATGAATCCATGATATGCTATGCCATATCAAGGTTAAGAATATCTGTGGAATATATTTGTTGAGAAGGATAAATCTCTCCATTTTTCTTTGTTTCATACTGATTTCTTCTTTCATTGAGAACCAATGTGAATTAATTTTCTCTTTGCAGGACAAACACAGACCAATGGCAAAAATCAAATTCCATGCATATATCACAAACAATTCTTATTCCCAAGAAGTCTCAAAACCTACCCAGTTATGATGCAAACTAGGGCTGACCTCAGGGCAGGAGGGACCCCGGGAGAGTGATTGGTGTAGAGGAGGGCAGGTGCTGTCCTGTCCCTGACTATTCCCTGGAGGTACTCCTTATCTAAAAGGTTCTTGAGGAGTTCATGTTTTTATTGAGTATTGCCTGTGCTACCTGTTCAGGAATTAAAATGCTTTTCTTGTTTCTTTTCAGGTTGCAAAGGCTGCAGCTCCTCTTTCCAGATCTCTGCTTGGCAGATGTCTGTGTGATGGAAGACGAGAGCTTTCAGAAGCGGCAGAGTGCACGGGATGAGGAGCTTGTTAGACTGACCAGCAGCAAGAGCTCAGGGGTGGGCCTTCAGACACACCAAAAATCCCAGTCTGACTTTTCATTTCAAAGAATCACAAAACAGCTGAGGTTGAAAAAGACCATAGAGGGTCACCTTCCCACTCTAGCAGGGCCATCCCAGAGCACATGGCACAGGATTGTGTCCAGACAGTTCTTGAATATCCCCAGGGACAGAGACTCCACAGCCTCTCTGCTCCAGTGCTCAGTCACCTGCACAGTAAAGAAGTTCTTCCTCATGTTCAGGTGGAACTTCCTGTGCATCACTTTCTGCCCATTGCCTCTTGTCCTATTGCTGGGCACCACCAAGCAGAGCCTGGTCCATGCTCTGACCCCTCCCTTCAGATACTGACAGACATTGATGAGGTCCCCTCTCAGTCATCTCTTCTGGAGCCTGAACAGGCCCAGCTTCCTCAGTCTTTCCTCACAAGAGACATGCTCCTGTCTCTTAATTTAATGCTTAGTTTCAAATGGCAGTTATCTCTGATGTAGCCAGATTTCTGAAATCATCAGGCCAAGAACTTCTCTAAGTAATTTTCCCATACACCTTTGACTGAAAGAGGCCCAGTCTTGCTTATCTTTTGCTCTTAGTGTCAGACTTCCAGAAAAAAAATCCTTTTGCTGCACTGTAGTGTTTATAGTACAATATCTGCTAAACATTTTGGAAGCAACAGTTGCCTCCTGAGCCTCTGAATCTAGCCTGGAGCTTATTTTACCCTCCCACATTACTGTATACTTTATTCCAACCCTTTTAGCCACGGAGGAACCACTAGTTCACTAGTAACACAGGAGGCTTCCTAAGCCAAGAAAGCAGAATGCCAAAAGGTGAGATGAGGGAAGAGATGCAAAGAGAGAACACTGACTCTATCAGCAACAACACATTAGAATGAATATTCTAGTAAAATACCATTTAAGGTGTTTATCATCAGCTTGTATTTGTTTTCTACCCAATAGGGTGTTTTTTAATCCTACTTTTCTATTAATTGCCAGCCACAGCTATTAAATTTTTAGTGTAATAGCACAGGGAAAAGTCCTGTTCTTATTCTTCTGGGTGATGCTGGAAGAAGCAGACCAGGGGCAGTTGCAGGTGAGTGACCCATTTTGCCTTCATGGACACAGGGAATGTGAAATAAAGTCTAACTGTGTATATATACACTGCTCTCATAAAAGTGCTCAAGCATATCCCTCCTCTGGCTCCAGTCTTCTGCATGGGGACAGAGGAGGTTAAAAGCAGTGATGGGATGGCCAAAAAGCAGACTGCCTAAATAATAGTTTGGTAGCAAGACTGATAAGCAGTGAAGGGCTAACTCTACTACAGTGATGCCCAGAGTACAATTTTCAAATGACAGCAAGACTGTCAAGCTGAAGCTCATGGCTGGGCAATGCAAGGGAGTCTGCTCTGCAAAAAGGGCAGGACTGAAAGGAGAGGTTGTAGTAGTGAGCTGAGGTCAGTGCTTTCAGACTTTGGGTCTGGACACCTAGGTGTTCCTGGAGCACCTTCTCTGATGGGGGACAGTCAGACTGAGGGCCGAGAGGAGGGACTAACCCTGGAGGCATTTCCATCTAAGCTTCTGGTGTAAAAGCTGACAAGTCAGCTGTGTTTTCTGCCCTCACCTGTTTGTTTTCCAAGTCTAGCTGCTGTTTACCACATTCTCCTCCTTTTCTTAAGTTTTTACAGGGCAAAGCAGAGCAGCAAATTTAAAATATGCCACTTTCAATCAGACACTGGAATAGCAGCAGCCTGCATTATCAAAAAGTTCATTACGAGGTAAATATGGTAGCAGAAATTGTCAGTTCTGATAGCTCCTTGAAGTTATTTGAGAAAACTCTTTAGCATTGATAAAGTGCTTGTGTCAATAAAAAAACACAGGCTATTTGCAAGATATTTTTAAAAAATAATTGATTTGTCTTTCTGAACCTGAATTTACAGTCATATTTCTGTTAATTGCCTTAAATCCATGTATGAAAACCAGCATATGTAAAAAATAATAGCATATTTAAAAACCAACAACAAAAACCCCATTACTTTAAGTGATTGCTGAAAAAGAAATAGGATTCCCATCATTTTTAAAGGGAATTCTCTTTCCCAGTTGTGTAACTGGTGACACCATTGTTATATCAGGTACTATGTCTGCTTTGGCTTTACTATAAATGCCTTCCTTGACACAGGCTCACAGTACTCGACCACTCCAGTACCCTTCCAAATGTTCTATATATTGATATAAGCAATTTATTTCAGTGACCAAACCTAAAGAAGGAAATATCTCAAGCTCTGGATAGGCTTTTAGATGATAGTTTCGAACATTGAATTCTTGGCTTTTGATGCTTTTAAAATTCCACTGAGTACATTTCAGCATTATTGAGTTTCAAATTCTTGTACACATCTGGCTTGTTGTTTAAATTTCTTATATTTCTAATCGGCCTAAAGATTTTTACTGTTCTAATAGATTTTGTCTTTTAAAAGTGAATTTGAGTTCCACTCATAACCTTAAGTAAATGGAAGCCCCTGGAATATTCTGTCTTCTAAACTGTGGGCCAGATCCATAGTTAAGGTAGATCAGCCTAGCTGCACTGTCTTCAGTGCCAAAGTACTGCATTTAGGGATCTGACCTATTGATGGCTCCCAGTTTAATGGAACTAATAAATCAAATTTAACATAATTGCCAGGAGACCAAATATAGTCCAGAGAAATACAGCTATGTCATATCTCCCACATGTTCAGATAAAGTCACTGTATTTTCATTTATATGCTTTCCTACAACTGCTAGAAAAAGCAAAGAATATCTTTATTACAGAAGGACCCTTGAATACAAATTAGCATCATTACCATAAAAGAACTATGTAGTATTTTTAGCATATCATTAATTAAGACAAAAATTAATAGCACAGATAAAGGCTAGTTAATTTAAGTAGTTCCTACCTCTGATAAAATACCTTATCTACGCTATAGTATAGCATCGATCTGTTCTCTACATTTTTAGCCATAATAGAAGTATGAGTGTTGTAATTAAACTGGAGGATATGCAGTTAGCCTAAATGTATCTGTCCAGAATAGCACTAATTTAGAATTTTGATGCCAAAGTGAAATTCTGTTGAATTTCTCATTTTGAATTTCACTATTATTTATGTCTTAATGTGGCTATTTCCTACTTAATGTGTATTTTTATGATGTATATTTTAATCTGAGTTATATATAAAAGAGTAGTATTTGGTTTAATAGGGTTCCTAGACTCACAACTTACAGTATGAAACAAAATACAAGTCTTTTGAAAAGTATAACTAATGAGGTTGGATACAAGTGAACTTCAACAGTAAACATGAAAATCCCATCTTCTCAAGGGCAAAGATTCAGCAGCTCATACATCATCTGTATTTTTAATGATTAAAAGGAGCAGGCACAAGTCTTCAACAATGGTTTCTACAACTTTGAAGAGCTGTAAAGCCTGAGTGAATCAGCCATGCTGCAGAGGTTTTTAAATTAAGTGTAAGTACAGAGTATTCAGAGAGTTATATCTGCAGAATAAAAATTATGTGAGGAAATTCATAATTATGTCCCTTAACTCAGTAATGCAATCTAAATTTTGATTTTATGAGATATTTTCTCCACAGACAGAGTTTAAATTTTACCAAAATGCACCATTTCATTTCCTGTATGCCCAAATCCTTTAGATAGAGCCATGTTGAAATAATTTTCTTTCGAGCACGTATTTACATCAGATATAAAATAACACATAACTAAACTGTGATCCTAAGAAATTTTTTTTTGAAAACACCAAATATGCTAACTCAAAATGATGTCATAATCTCAACAACTTGACAAGGCTCTCATTTAGGTGAATATTAACTTCATATGCAAGAGAAAGGGGAAAACGGAACAAGTTTTCCTCTTTTTTTTTCAAAGCAGTGGGATCATTTTACTATAATTCATACTTTTCCACTTAAACAAACACATCTAAATGATAAAAAGGGGGAATGAAAAATATCAGAGATACCAAGCTCCCAGCCAGCCTAAGAGTGCCTGGTGTACCTATCAGCAGAGGTAAATCTGATCTATAGTTAAACCACTTCTGTCTTCAGGATGTTCACGCTGCAATAAATGCTACAGATTAGCAGTGTAACATAGGCTTTGACTCAGATGCTTTAAACATTGCTCTAATTATATCAAAAGAAGGCAATTATGAAGTAGGGAGTCTAAGATGGAGCATATAAGAACAAAGACTTTCCTCCCCCTTTTTTCATTTAGAGTGATATAGTGAAATATCAGCTTTAATGGTGAAGGTTTGAAAGAAAGAAATGTCTGCATTGGCTTCAGGGACGTTGTTTCAGCTCCATTTGTCAGATGTAGTTGCATTTTTGGGCAGAGTTCAGCAGCAGAGGACCTTGATTGCAGGCAGTATCATTTTCTCCAACAGCCTGTTGAGTTAGAGAGGCTCCCATGACATGCAATGCCATCCATGGTATATTCATTTAGCTTTAAAATGTAACAGAACTTGCAATAACATTTGCATTAATTTGCATTTCAGTGTTGACATGAAAAATACTGGAACTAATTATAAAATAACAGATAATATTTGGCCACTTGCTATTTTATGACTAAGAAGACCCATGGAGGGACCTCAATGACTGACAGCTTCCAAGAGGTGCTTAGAAATATTAAGGTGCTTGATTTAGGCCAATTTATGGCCTTCTGCATGCAACCAAAACCCCTGTGAAATCATCTGGACCAGTGAAGAGGTCTCCTTTGCTCACATTTGCCTCAACACCTGCAACACCCATTGTGTCATTGCACTCACCACAGACTGTTCTCAGCATGAGGAGCTCTGTGCTTGCCATCTTCTGAGAGGCCTGGTTAAACATCAGTTCTCATGTTTAGCACTAAATGTGTCACTGTCCAGACTGGGACATTCCAGCTGTGAGAAACTGTCCCAGTTGTTGAGCCCAGGGAGTAGTGGTCAATGCCTTGTGCTCCACCTGAATGTCTGAAGAAAGTGAATCACTGGAAGTAGTTGAAAACCTGTTCATTCTTTCTATTTTTTAATTTACCTCTAAAGCTTTCACAGTTCTCACAGACCCTTTCACAACCACACTCCAAACTATCATTGTTGCTGCTGTCTTAATTACACGTATTTCCTTCTTCCCTCAGTATTTCTTCTCGATGAAGGAAAAATTGTCTCCGTGTTATGCAGAATGGTAGAAAATGATGCTGGTAATTTCTTTTCCTGACTACTTAAGCAAATATAATGATTTATGAAAATATTTACAAATGCCTTCCATAGAAGCTCCCCAGGATGTTTCCCAAATGAATGGCAGTTGCACACAAAAAACTATTAATCAGATAAAGACATTTCTTAAAAGTTAAAAAGCCTCACACTGATACTGAAGATTTGCTACACAGTGAAAACAACTCACATAACTGAGACAAGCAGTTGTAGTACTCATCTGTAATGCTGTCTGAAAATTTTGGTAGAGCTGGCTGATCACAGATGCATCATCTCTGGAAGCCCTCTTTATTCTTGCCTCCCAATACTATTGCCTGAAACCACGCAGAACAACCATCACTGTAAAAGCTCTGCAATAAATGACAAGCACATTTACACAGCTAAATAGAGCACAATACAGAGATTCCCAGGGTTTTAGATCAGCAATTCACACTGCGTAGTCAGGATCAATATAGACAAATTATTATGGAGCCCCATACATAGCAATTAGTCTGTCAGGAGTTGCAAACTAGTGATTTTTCACTCAAGCTGACTTTGGTCAGAAAGTTTGATTCCCAACACTGGGCCCTACTCCAATGACATGTGGCTATAAGCCAGGCCAGCCTAAATCTGTGTCTCTGCTGATTAAATATGAGCAGAAGAGGCCAAGGATGGTTCATGACAGAGATCTGTTCTGTGTGACTCATGGCAATCTAGACTTAATTTCTACCAAGGTAATGCTTTGCAAATATCAATGATAAACTGTGTTGGCTTAATAAACAAGTATTAAAACACCTTTACACAATCAGTGTAAGACCGCCTATTTGCAGTGCCCATGTGATACAGTGAACTGGAAATTCTGCTACCACTTAAAGTATGTTTCAGAAAACTATGATGGATTAATTATGAAAAGGATTATTGGAATCAACAGGCCAGCATTTATTGTTTATCCAGGAGGATGTCTCAATCTCACTGAGACCCAGAGCAGAATTTCCAGTGGCTGCAAAAGTTTTTAAACCTTAAATTTACACTCTTGCTTCCCAGTATACCAGGGATATATGCCTGCAATGTTGATATGGTCAAAGCTAGAAGGGCTGGTGAGGAAGTAGAGGCAGGAGGTAGTTGTGAACTTGAGATGGATTGCAGCATCAACATTGTAGGACATCCTGATTCACATACAGATACAGGAGAGAGGGTGTTGTGGTTGACACTGGCCAAGTGCCAGGCACCCATGAAAGCCGCTTGCTCACTGTCCCCTGCCACAGCTGGGCAGAGGAGAGAAAAAATTAAAAGTGCTCATGAGTTAAGGACCAGGAGAAAAAACTTCAAGGGCAAAGGAGGCTCAGCCTAGAACTAGAAAATGAATTTGTTACTAACTCAGTCAGAGGAGGAAATTGAGAAGTAAAATAAGCCCTTAAAAACCACCTTTTTTCCCCTCAACCTGTCCCTCCTTCCCACTGACAGCGCAAGGAGACAGGGCATGGGGGTTTGGGCAGGTCATCACCCAACGTTTTCTTCTGTNTGTTTTTCCACACAAGGACTCACCTCCTCCTCTTCTCTGACTAAAAGAAAAACTGTGTGTGACCACTTTGTTTTGATTTTCTTCTTAACTTTGTCATCACAGAGGTGTTACCAACCACTCTCATTGGCCCAGCTTTGGCCAGCAGCATGTCAATCTTCAGAGCCATCAGGGACTGGGGCTGTCAGACCTGGTGGAAGCTTCCAGCAGCTTCTCAGAGAAGCCACCTCTATGGCCCCTCGCACTACCAAAAACCAGGCAATGTAAAATCAACACAGAGGGAAATAGAAAAACTGAGTGGAACCAACTCATTCCAGGACAGGAATGCAATGTGGAAGTGATTTCTAACTCTTCCCCTTATTTCTATCTCTAAAAAAGTTTCATAGTCCTGGAGAGTCTTACTCTTAGAAGCCAATTTCCTGCTTCTGGCAGAATTTTATATCCTCTTATCCTAAAGATCTGAAACAGGAAGGTAGAGGAAATCAGGCCGAAATTAGAAAAAGGAAAGATTTGCTACATAAAACTGGCAGCAACAACAAAACAATTTATTAAGACTGCAAATTCGAGTAGAGATGACATTTTGAAGATTGTCTGTGACTTTTGTCCCCTGTGTTTATGCTTTGCTTGCTTAGCTATATGCTTGTATCTTTTTTCCCACACAACCAGTACAGCATTGCTTATGGTCTTCAGTGTTTTCTTGTTGTGCTCAATATGTGGCCCCATGCCACAGTCACTGCACACCTTTTAAATTCAGCTCTAATTCAGAATGATTCCTTTATGATTTTCATGCTAATATCTTAATCTCAGAAGTCAGTCTTGGGGCAAATCACACTGGGTGCTGGAAATGGTGCTCAGAGCCCCAACAGTTTAGAAATTTCAGTGATACAGATCAAATCCCACATGGATGACTGTGAGATAAATATTAACCACAATTCTGGGCCTTCTTTGTGAGTGCAGATGGAGCCTGTGTACAAAGTCAAAATGGCTCTTTATACTGACCACCCTTGTCTGCAGCTGCATCTGCTTGTTAGCTTCCTACAGGTTTGACAGTGTTTATTCTGCTACAGATAATACCACCTGATATGGTGTCATTCCTAATTTGACATCATCTGCACATTTGCTGAATGTGTAGTTTGTGTGATACATGTTACTGATAATGAACAATGTCAGCCCTGCTATTGACTGTTGCCTTCTGAGGGTAATGTGATGTAGATGTCAATTTGTCAGTCTTGTGGCAAGCTCACAAATCTGTAGAAGCCTATGGCTATAGCTGCAACATCCTGTGCAGCTTTTGGCACAGAAGAACCCCAAAATTGTCTCCTCAATGGCACATCCAGAAGTGTGCAACACTATCTCTATGTTGCGCTTTGCAGAACTAACACCACCTTTGGAGTAAAACTGAATATTTCTTTGAGGTTCTGCATTTAAACTGTAGACCCTACAGAACATGTAATTGATTCTTTAAACTGCAAGAAACAAGAGCTCGAGACCAATTGAGTTGTCTTTTTTTTTTCAGTATTTTAACAAGAGTTTAATATTTTCTCTCTCTGTATAGTGTGGCTGAGTTTTTCACTCTTGAGTGATAAATGGAGCTCATTAGAAGTTCCTTGTTATCTTATAATGCTGTAAAGTAAATCCATTGTACCACAATACATTGCTGTTGTGTCTTACAATGCAGAAACGGCACCATTCAACCACCCCTTTGAAAACACAGTGTGAATTTGACAACAGAAAGGAAAGAAAAACTGTGAAGGCACAGTGAAGTGGGGAAAACCTCAGTGTGACTACTTTAAACACATTTTTGATATCCTTTGGCAGTGATGCAACTCACATATTTTGTCAATCTTTGTAACTAAATCTCTGGTCTAGGTGTCATTAGATTATGGGTTTTTTTCCTAATTTATGAATGCTTTCATGTTTGTAACAATTCATGAGCCTTAGGAAAAGTATTTTGCATTCACTCTGGTTTTGGTTATTTTCAAATTGTTGCATTCAACAAACAAAGATATAAATATTTTTTAAAATTATTTTACAGGTTGTCTGTCTTCTACAGTTATTAAAGACAAAAACATTTACAATATCTTTTTTTTATCACGCTTTCTTTCAAATGAGTATTTGATGTGAAAAAATACATATTCTACTGGTGCCTGAAAATCCAGAGAGAAGCTCAGAAAGAAGAAGTAACTAAAATAGACAAAACAAGGCTTTTGACGCATCCTCATAGGTAAACTCAGGAAGTGTGAACCAGATGAGTGGACAGTGAGGTGAATTGAGAACTGGCTGAACAGCAGATCCTGGAGGATGTAATCAGTGGAACAGGAACAGTTGGAAGCCTACCACTAATAGTATCCCTTAAGGCTNGGCTCCTCAGGACAAGAGAGACGTGGAGCACCTGGAGCGGGTCCAGTGGAGGGCTACAAAGGTGATCAAGGGACTGGAACATCTCTTGTGAGGAAAGGCTGAAGGAGCTGGGCCTGTTCAGCCTCCAGAAGAGATGACTGAGAGGGGACCTCATCAATGTCTGTCAGTATCTGAAGGGAGGGGTCAGAGGATGGACCAGGCTCTGCTTGGTGATGCAGAGCAATGGGAAAAGAGGCAATGGACAGAAAGGGATGCACAGGAAGTTCCACCTGAACATGAGGAAGAACTTTACTATATGAGTAACCAAGCACTGGAACAGATTGCCCAGAGAGGTTGTAGAGACTCTGTCTCTGGGGACAGAAATCCTCTGAACAGGATGTTTGGACCAGACGACCCATTGTGGTCCCTTCTAATCTGACCCATTTTGTGATTCTGTGCAAGTTTTATTAGAGTGCAATGGTATTGTGTTTAAAATCAACTCAACTAAAAGGAATAAAAATGAACTTACTTTTCTGAAAACACAGTCAAATTTATAAAAAATGTAAAAAAATTCACAGACATTTTGTATGTAGCTTTGTGCATGAGAAAGTTAAAAAGTCACCTTCAAACTTGCATAAAAAGATAGTTGTAATCAATAGTTTGTTAACCATGAGTCATGTGTGGAGATCACTGAGGATATAAATACCAGAAAAAATGAGAATATGAAATGTTGCCATACATTAGTATAAATGCAGTTAATTTAATCCGCATTTCTTAGCATATGAATCTGTATTGCTTATAGGTTCCTAATTTGTTTTTTGGACAAAGATTACCAACCCCCAGAATCTCTAAAGATTCTAAATCTCTAGCATGTAAAAGTGGTGATGGGGATGAATAGAGAGCAAGGAAGGTATATTTCAAGTTCATATGTTAGTGGTTGAGAATAAAGCATTTATGTAAATGAAATAAAAATATCTGACTTTGAGAGAGTATCTCAGTTTGTGAGGGTGTTTGGTTGGTTGGGTTTTATTTTTATTTTATTTTTACTAAAGATTAGTCTGGAGCTAGGTAAGAATAGAGCTGTTTGTCTTTGTTCACAAAGAAACTAAGAGCACATTTTGGATTTTCCAGAGCAAATACTATACTGCTCTTCATTTACTTCACTGGAAGGACTTGAAGAGCCCGCATATTAAATTTTAACATACTCTGTCTTATGATATTAATCATGATAAAGGACACTAAAAGTCTAAAATATTTAAAGTAAGTATACTCTGTCTTATGATATTAATCACCATAAAGGACACTAAAATGTTTAAAGAAAGAAGAAAGAAACTATGCAAGCTCTTTGCTAAAAAAAGTTCAAAAGTGTCAGGACACTGAATGCTCCCAAACTAGTGAAATTTTTTCTGAATTTTTCCATTGTCTTCTAAGAAGACATTTTAAGATTTTTACATGGTAGGTAGATTAGGATGGTCCTAAAGACAAGGAAAAGCAGACTTAAATTTTGCATCTGAAGATCTGCCTGAATTCCATGCACATGTAGAAAATGTTTTGCTGATTTGGATCCCAAGTATCTAATTTTAGAGAGCTGAGGCTGATAAAAGGCTGCAATAACAAAATTGTTTTATGACTCACAGCTCAGAAGAGCATTTTCACACTCTTCAGCCCCGTCAGACAATGGCGATGCTTGGTGCTAATTTGCTGTGTGCGTGCAGAGTGTCGCACAGTGCTGTGGATGACGTAGCCTCCTTTGTGCAGAGCCTCCTGTTTGCAGATGTACAGCTGCCTTCCCCCAGCAGTGGTGGGGTGCCCATCACCCCAGCCACTTGGACAGGATCTCCCAGGGCCCTGAGACTGGATTTTCCTCTCCATGATCTGTTCTCGTGGCCTTGCACCAGCTAAGTTGGTAGTGTGGCTGTGGTGGGTTCTCAAAAGAATCAGCTGTGTCAAGCAGGAGAAACACTCAGTCTTGATTTATTTTCACCTCCTTTGGGTCTTCAGGATACATTGGAGATCCAGTAATAAAAAAAGTCTATTTTCCATTGAGTGTAGCAGTGAGGATACAGCACCAGCCCCAGTCAGCATGTCAGAGATAAGATCACACAGTCCAGAACCATCAACAAGAGTTTGAACATGAAGCTTGTGTCTCAACTGTAAGAGTGTTATGGGGAAACCCTGCTGCACTGGAGAGGAGCCTTGGAGTGGCTGCTTACCTGGGGACCTCCATCTCTTCTCTTCTTGCTAGCCACTGAGGAGAGTTTTCCCTTCCTTTTTCTCTCTGTTTTTACCTTTTGATTTTATTTTTTCCCAAAGTAACTTTCACTGTTAGCACAATACATGCCATGAGCTATGAGCTCCACTTGCAATTTTTGTGCACCTTTCTCAACATCCACTCTGTAACAATGTCTCTTTCTGTAACTTGCTGATAGATTCCATCACTCACTCTTCTTTTTCTCACCTTGGGTTTTAAAAAAACATTTTCTGCATCCCAGCGTCCATGTTCCTTACTTTATTCAGAGCAAAGTTGTCATCTGCCCTTTTCATGTGTGTGCTAAAACCCAAAACATCCAAAACCAGCTACATCCAATCTCATACAGATTCACTAGTTTCGTGCTTATTTTAGTATTCAGCTGAGAGAACAGTCTGCAAGCAGGTTTGTACCCAATTTGCATGCAGTGTTCTGTTGATATCCCTAGTCTCCAAGGCTTATTTGTAATCCTCCTTTCTGTGGTACCTCACATGGAAGGAAAAAAGAATTCACTTGATGTCAAGTTCCTGGGTGAGATTAAATTTTGTTTTATTAGCATGTGACAGGTTGCCTCTGACAGCCATTCAAATATTTTACTTACTTTCAAAGATATATTAAAACCAAACCTCAATAATTTGCTCAAAACTAATGAATAAATCATTGGTAAAACATGTAATAAATTCCCAGTGCATCTGCAGAACTTTATATAAACACTTCCACGCTGTCAGCTGCATCTGTTTTCTACACCGTTACCCTGGATTTGGAAACTGGATCATTCTATGTATACTCACCCTTCTGTTAAGGTATTGCTAGCATTCAAGTAAATATCTTCCCTGTAAGAAAAAAATTGATCAGATTTAGGATTTCACTTCAGAAATATTTTTTATGATGCTTTAATTTTGGGGACATTAGACCTTAATGGCTGGATCAGCCCATATGGTGAATTGAGATGTCTCCATCTTCATGGCATTTTTTCACAGCTTCTCTTTACTAAATAGATTAACTCCTTCTGTTGAATATGTTCAACAGACCTGATGTGCTAACAGAATATGTCCTGTTTAAAACAAAAGAAGGACACATGCTGAACTTCTTACACAGCCAATAAAGTGAAAAATTCAGCATGAATCAAAACATATCTTCTGGGTCATTTCAAGTAAAGCTTAAAGAAATTATTGAGTAAAATTCGAAAATAAAAGAAATATATTATTTAAATCAGCTTTGAAACATTAAAAGAAAAATAAAAATTACACAGAATAACTGGAATACTTCTGTGAAGCTTTTAAGAGCTGAATGTCAGTGCTGGTGGCAGTCTGGATAGTTCAGGTTTCAGCCTTAGCTCTTGAAAAGAGTTTCTGACTCTTTTATATCAGTTAAGTGGGGCAGACAAGATATTTTCAAAATACTCTTCTAAAATCCTTCAAATCTCTCTGTTTTTCATCTCTCTCCAACTAATTGACAAGTATTTTGCCAAAGAGCACGTGTACACAGAGGCAAACACCCACATGTGCACAGGCAAGGAAACTGATCACTTTTAACACTTCGCAGTCATTCTTCTTTTTAGAGTAATTTACTGTAAAACAAGCAATAAACCCCCACAGAACTGGTAAACATAGCTTTCCTTATTATGGACATTTAAGGAGTTCAGATAGGATCTTCAAAACACAATGGTTCCTCAGTAGCAATTTGGGGGAAAGAAAGAAAGAAAGA
>VZRX01021632.1:474712-514753 GCA_013398075.1 Notiomystis cincta | reverse complement strand
TAATTGTTTTTTTTTTTTTTTTAGTATTTAATGTGAACCTCCCAAAAGTTCATATCAGTTCATTTTGAGATCATGTGATAACCTAAATGAGAACTCCTTCATGTTATATTCTTGATTTAAGGTTTGTTACACTTGCAATTAGCATTTACACTTCTGCTACAAGACTGAAAACAAGATGTTACAGTAAGACTTTTAAACCCAGCCATTTAAGCTCCTAAATGTGCTGAGCTCTTATTGAGCTTCCTTGTTTAATTATTGGGTGCTAATTTTAAACTCTTACACATCTTGTTGTATTTTTTTTTTGTCTCTATCCAGTGCTTGACTTTGCCAGCTAGAAATATGTTGAAATGTGTGTTAACATAGATATTGAGGTCAACCCAGGCCAGCAAGGTTTACTGAAAGCTGCCTTAGCCTCATGAAGTCTGACCCACAGTGGAATAATGTGGAGATTTTGGGACCTACAAAATACAGTTTAGGACTCTCCTTGCTATTCTGAGTCTCCTGGCCCTCAAGATGTTACTGTTTTCTGCATGGCACAGAAGATTGAGTGTCATGCCTTGTTCTGCCTTCCTGCTTCCCTGTCCCAACACCCTCTCTGTGTGTGGTTTCAGGGCTGCCAGAGAGCTACAAAAATAAGTACTTGCCTCTCTTCCCAATGACCCTTTGTCTTCCCTGTCACTTTCCCCTCTAGTTCCAGCACTTTGCAGCCAGGAGTAGAGGATGAGGATGAGTTTCCTCCTTACACTGCTCCCTTGATGCTGTCAGTACCCAGCCAAGCTCTTGGGTTGCCCTGCCCTCCTGGTAGCCATGGATGTTGAAGGCAATTTCATGTTTTGTGCTTCAGTGGCTCAAATTTGCCATCTCTGACTCAAACCAGAGCAATGCAAGAACATGAAGTAGAAAATGGATTCTGATGACACTGCTGTGTGAGGTGACTTGGTTTCTGTGCTCTTTAGTTAGTGCTCTTACTCTGTTTCCTGGAGATGGGAACCAGGGAAATCTTTTTCCTTCTACTTTGGATAGGAAGATAGAGCAGACCTACAGGAGGAGTTTGGGGCTGAGACATGTCCCATCTTATTTTGAAATAGCTGAAGGACTCAACTCTGTTATGGCAGGTGGTTTCAATGTGGGCAGAATCTCTGCTAGTCAGAACAAAATAATCTTTGCCCAGAAGCAGTTAGATTTTTAGAAGCAAGCAATTATCATTTGTATGGGAGTTATTTTCATTCAGACTACAGTAATTGTAGAACTCAGACATGCCAAATTCAACTTATGACAAAAGGACAGGGTTTGTTTCCGCTTCTGACATAGCAGCTGTTGCAAATGTCAGGATCCAGTTTTGCAGGGAAGTTGTTCAAAATTACTCTTTTAGTTTTTTACAGTGTCAAAGACAATATTCTAGATGTGTCCCTAGACATTAATATATCTGATGGACGCTGATTCAAAACACACTCTTGCTATGACTTGTGACCTCCCAGCAGGATTCTCTCTTTCTAAATCAAATCCAAGTAAAATGCTTCCTCAACTTGACAAAGAAATGGACCTTCTTATGGTGGGGGAACTGTTCAGGGACCTCATTTGTTACCTGCTGCCTTCTCAATGGCAAGCTCTGGCTGTCTGCAGACTCCCAGTGGATAACTTGTAAGCCTGTGTGGCAGTGCTTCCAAGGTGGAAGGAGATTTCAGAAAGCAAATATATATGGTCTCCTGTAAATCCCTCCTGCACATCTTGTTGTAGTGAGGAAAATCTGTGTAAGCACGTGGAATGGAAGAAACGCTGTTAAAATGAAAAAAGCTATTTTATTACAAGGTAAGGTATTAAAGCACTCATAGTGAATCTCTCTGTATTGGTTTCAGGCTAGTATTTCAAATAAATACAGTAAAGGAAGAACATTTCCAATTAACAAGAGATAAAAGGAGTAATCCTGCTTGTGGTCACTCTCTGTGGAATGTATCCCAATAATGAGCAGAAATGTTTTTCTTCCCTCAGGAGCATAAACATTTAAAGGAATTACAGAACTTATTGGTGAATCCACATTCTTGAATCTAACAGAGACAAAGCTGAAATACTTCTTTCAGGTGGAAAAAAAAAGAAAACACAGAAATGGCTTGGAGAAATGCTTCATGGTTTTGGTACCTTGAGGAAAATGTGAAGAGTTCTGAGACTGTTCTAGACCATCTCAGACTAGGCAGGATGCAGGAACATGACACTGGCAGGTAGTCTATAGAGGTTAATGAGAGAGCCTCTCCCTTCAACACCAGAATGTGATCTGCAGGGAGCAAGGGGAGCAGGTCCTGCTGGCCCCCTGAGGTGGCTTCTCCCGTGGACAGACACAATTTCTGCCTTGGAGTGCTGAGCACTGCAACACTAGAGCATCACGTGTGAGCTGAGCTGTCCAGGGAGCAGATGTGTCCTCTTGGGCTCCTTTCCTGCTGTGTTTTATAGTTCTAGGAAGTGATGGAGGTAGTGGGTAAAGCGAAGTGAAATTCAGATGTTCTGCTCCAGAGACGTGGCAAAGGCTGAGGTTTCAATTTACGCTTTTTCTGAGTTTTCAATAAATAGGCAAATCTAGTAACTGTAGAAACTTGGCTTGAGCTGTGAACAGGCATTTTTGTTTGCTTTCTGCTTTAAACAACATACTTCCTCATGGAGGATGTTACTCAGTCAGATTCCCATAATTACTTACAGAGCATCCTGTAGTTGGTCCCTACCCTCACGTGAGTGCCCAGACTGGTTATTTTCCTGCCAGCACCAGACTGATCAATGAGGACCTGAGGAAAACATGTTAGGCTCTTATGGGAATGCTTTGCAGAGGGAGTTGTAATGATGTTTGGGTGGAAATGCTTTAAAACTGCAGGTACTGGTCACAAACTGTCCTTGCTGGTGTTTGATGGCAGTCCTGCAGAATTCAGTTAATGCAGCCCTCCAGCATTTGAGGATTTGAAGGGTGACTATGTTATCTCAAGATTTCTTAACTTTTGATTTTCAAAACTGACCACAATATCCTTGTTGAATTTTGAGGTAGTACCAGCCACGAGGTGGAATGTTGGCAGGTCTCTCCAAGGAGAAGGATTAATTTGGTTTGGCAGTCAAAGGGGAAGGTCTGGAGCTTTGCCTGCGTTAACCACCGGGTGGCAGAGGCAATGCAGAACTGCGTGTCTGAAAATGCTCTAAAAGTCCTGAGCGTGAGGGGAGAGGGCAAAAGTGTGTCTGTGTGCTGTCAGACGACCATGCTTAGTCTTTCTTTTCTAGTTGTATATAAATGCCTTAAAAATCCCTCTGGATCCCTTCTGATGAAGGAGGGGTCTCATAATCATGAAATAAACGCTTTGTAGTTCTGTTCTTGTGTCCTTTTCTTCCTCAGTCAACAGACATCTCAAATAATTTTTGCTGCAGCATTTTTAGCCCAGATGGACCCCCTCCCCTCATCCACTGTTTGTTTGTGGCATCTCATGGGGAGTGTCTGAGCCATGGACCAGGTGAGTTCAGCTACTTCTGTCACAGGGAGTGTGCTGGGACCCGGCCAGAAAGAGGTGAGGTGGTGGCAAGTTGAGTTTCTGAAATTCCACATGATTCATTCAATTTGGAAATGAGGTAAGGTTTAGTGAGAGGTACTTCAGTATCAGAAATCTGGAGTAATTGTAGCAAAATTGGTGAGTACCCATGGGTTGAAAGAAAAAGGACTCTGGATTTGTGTCAAGATACCTGTCTGGCTCTGGCTGCATTTGGGAGTAGAGACCAAAAGTGGCCATCAGTGTGCAGTTTTAACTTTGACTACATAAAGTGTTTAGTACTAATATTGAAGACCATTTCCCATCTCTAATTGATTTTTGGTATTTCTGGGGAAATTGGTGACATGACAGATCTGATGGCAATTTACGAGACAGTCTTACAAGGTAAGGTAAAGAGTGAGAACAAAACCAAGGCATCTCCTTAGTCACTGATATTCATGGAAACTCAGGGAGCTGCTGTAGATGTGTCTCTATTTCCTTTGCTTCCCATTTGCTCTTTTACTCCTTCTGTTCCCCTTTCTGCACCTTCTGCTTTCCCTTCAACAGCTGTGCAAGCCCCACTGGAGAAGGTGATAATTCCTTCTGCAGCAGTGGGGGCAGAAGCAATGGTGCCATTTGGTCTGGCAGATTTGGTGGTTTGGCAGCAGCAAAATGCCCAGGCTGCAGGAAGGAGACTGGAGTAAAAGGTTCAGTAAGTGATTGGGGAAATTTTTACTGCACATGACCCTTTCTGTTCGGGTGTTTGATGGTTACTGGAAACTCTATTTACCCCTGAAGAGCAAGTGTTGATTATGCAGGAAAATAGAGAACAGTCTGCTGGATGGTAGGACTGCGTGGGCAGAGCCAGACAGTTCCTATTACCAGACCAAGGCAGGATCAGATGCCTTCAGATAATGCTGAAGAGGATTTAAGACGTGGTTAATGGGACAAAGGGAAAATAATGCTGACAAGGCATTTGCTAGGTGGTGGAACGGACCCAGAAGCTCTGCAGAATGGGTCTGTGCTTGTCTCCTTATTTGTAGATCAAGTGATCCCAGATGTTAATCATTTTATCCAGTATTCTCTGGGTTAGAATGGGAAGCTCATAGAGGTGATATTAATGATTGCAACATTTTGTGTATAGTGGAAGGGATGAGGCTAAGATAAGGCAGGAGAGAAAACAGCAGGAAGAGAAGGCTGGCTTGTTAGCAGCTGCTCTGCAAGGCAGGAATTTCACAGGACAAAGAGGTAATAATGGAAATAAGGGAAATGGAAATTTAAATTGGAAAGTCCAAAGGATTACTGCAATAAAACCAAGATGCTGGAAAGAGAATGTCCTGTGATCCTGAGACGGGAACTATGAGAGCAACAAAGCGAAAATCAAATCAATTGGGAGCCAAATGAAAGCGATGAACAATGATGAGACCAGACCCCCAAGCCCTAGCAGTGGAAGGAGATACAAAAGTAATCCCCTTGGGGGGACTTTAGTGAGCCAATTATAGATTAAAAAATTGGAGATGAAACTTAAGGCATGTCTGATAGATACCAGCACAATTCATGTGACATTAACAACCCCCTGTGAAGGATCAACAATTAAGGGTAAAGTAAATGTTGTATGAATAGAAGGTAAAGCTACTTTTTTACCCAGGACATGATGGCACAGATACATCTACAGTCTGGTAACCATTCCTTTTTTCTGTTGGAATCAGCACTAGCAAACTTGGTGGGGAGGTATTCATTACACAATTTCGGGCAGAGTTGCAGTGTTTACCACAAGGAATTTGTGTGTTCACATTGTGACTCTCAGCAGATAATGAACCAAAACACCATGACAGCCATGTGACTGAAGGTGGAAAGAAATACCCCAGGAGCTCAGAGGTGTCCTGTGGGTTATTAAGGTCAGCTAATCCAGTGCAGCTCAAAATGCAGGGAGGCAAACCTCCCTCCTTAAAATAGTACCTGTTATCTCAGGAAGCAAGGGAAAGCATAAGACAAAAAACTGAAGATTTTCTCCCTTGTGAATCTCCCTGTAATACTCCTGTCTTACTGATTAAAACCCCCGAAATTAAGCTCAGATGGAAGATCAGTTTATAGATTTGTCCAAGACTCTAGTTCCTGATACTTCAACAACTATAAACATGATACTGGCTAATGCAAAATGTTTTACAGTAATTGATTTGTGCCCGGCTTGTTTCAGTATAATGGTGCATGCAGAATCTCAGTATAATTGTGCCTTCACCTGGGAAGGAAAACAGTAAACATGGACTGTATTTTCTCAAGGGTTTGCAGGATTGTCAACTTTATTTTTGAAAATCCTAGGCAGATTTAGAGGAGAGTTAACCAATAACTCTGCATTAATCAGTGTGTGGATGATGTGCTAATGGCAAGTACAAATAGAGAAAATTGGAATACATGTGTAATGCCAGTTGCTTTGACAGCTGAAGGCTATCAAGTCTCCCCAATCAAATTACAATTCTGTAAAGAAAATTGAGGGTATTTGGGAGATTTTTTTTTTGTGAGAGGAGAGGAGAGGAGAGGAGAGGGCAGGAAGGTACCACACAACTGAACAAAAACTCTCCAAGATATGTCTAAGCCTACAACTTCAGAATAGAGAAAAATTCTGTACTCTGTACCACCCTCAATCATCAGGGAAAGCATAAGGAATGAATCAAAGCCTTAAGACATCAGAGGCTTGTGCAGAGACTTAAATGGCCAGGTGCTGTACCTGTTTTCCTGTTGCTTTAATGCATAGGAGCTGTAAAGGCCAAACAAATTGAGACTGACCCAGCACAAGTGTTATGTTGCAGGAATATTCAAATTCCAAACACAATCTTGGCTGCAAAAACATCCCACTTTGTTGCCTTTTTTTATGACTTGTATCCCTGGAGAGACCCTGAGATCCAAATGTTTGATAAATATACCCAGATTTCAGTCTCTATGGAGACAGAAAGAAATATGTGTGCAGAAAGAGGAAAGAAGTAAGGGTGAGTGTCAGCTGGATCTGTGCACTGCCCAGGGTCCAGGGATTGCTCTCAGAGCATTGTCAGACATTTATTTTGTGGGGTATGTGCCCCCATGGTTGCATTTTCTGAAAATCTTCCTCATTTCACAGTTTCAGGGTATGCAGGAATTTAGTCTAGTCTGGAAAGGCCTCAATTATTTGTTGTCCTGGCCCCAGCCAGGGCTACCTTGTTAAAGAGTCATTACCAAGGACTTTTCAACCTGCTTTTTAAGCTCTACTTGGCATGCTGAAGCTGTGTTTCCAGCTTTGATCCTATAAAACACTATTTTTCAGCCTCTTTCAGTTTGTGGATCTCCTAATTTTTTTTTTTCAGTGCTGTTCTGGTGCCTTTACAATGAATTTCAGTCTGTTGTCAAGACAGCCATTATCCCAAATGTCTGCATTTTCTAAGCACTTCTAGTAAGCAACACAATGTTAAATGACCTGGGGGTTTTGTTTGTTGTTTGTTTTTTTAATCAAAGAATATTTGCTGCTTAAAAGAAACTTTTAAAGCTCTCGAATGCTTTAATTTGCTGCAGGAATCAATGGCTGCAGTTTCTTGTGTCTGGTTCAAAGCTTCAGGAAAAGGCACAAAGTGTGATTTTTACTGCTTTTTCAAATCTTCTGACTGTCACATTAGGTTATTCATGTGCTAGAGTGTGACAGATAGGGAATCCCTGTCACAACCACCTGCAATCTTGTGGTTGCAAAGCTGTTCTGGTGGCTTTGTCCCCATTGTGCACTGTATTGGAAGATTTTCTTAAACGAGCCCGGCATTGACTTTCTCATAACCATAGCAGATGTAATGCTCAGACACCGTTAAGTGAATCCTGCAGAGAATTTTAACCTGTGAAATCTCTTTGCCTTTGTAAATAATGCTTATATGATTAGCTTGAAGGTGGCAATGTTGGTGAGATTTCCCAAGTTCACCTTCCAAGTTGGGGCAAAGCAGGGAGGAAGAGGAATGTGCTCCTTCAGTTAAGCTTTGTTCACATAGTGAACAAGATTGAACCCATATGTCTGAATAGCTCTGCAATAATAAGACATTTGGTTTGTTGTTTTTGTTTTGTTTTTCTTTTTTTTTTTCAAGCAAATGGAAAGCATTTCACCCTGCGCACAGCCAAATATAAATAGTGCCCTTTCTAGCAGTTTTTCCTTACATGGGCTCTTTTTCACTTGTCATGGTGGGCCACACTGGGAGAGCCATGTCAGAGCACTGTGTGTGGTTGGTGTGCTCAGCCTGGGCAGCTGGGATCCTTATGCTTTCCTGTGTCCTTCTGTTCTTGTTTACCTCACCTGGAAGTGTGGTGGCTGGTGGGCACCCAGAGGAGATGGCAGTGCAAAGCAGCATCTCCTCCATGCCTCTGCTTTCTTTGTGGACCTGCCTGGGTCTCTCCCCCACAGCTGCTCAGCAGTCCCAGGCAGTCTTAGCATCAAAGAGCAGGAGCAGAGGCTGTGGCAGAAAACGTGAGGTGAGGACCAGCCATGTGTGTCTCACTTGAGGCTCAGCAGACCTGCTGCAGGGAGGGCTCCCAGGTTTGTCTTTGTGCATCAGAGTGGATATCAGTACAGGTTTTCCTTTTCTCAGCCCTGCTTCTAAGCCCCCAGCACAACAAAGTTCTCACTGTGTTTGTAGGACCTTGGACATTCCTTCCATCTCTTAGCAAGAGAAACTGAAAATATCCATGGATATTTTCTGAAGAAGAGAGTGCATTCCCTATTGGCCCTGACTCTTGCAAGTGCTGGACTGTGCCTTAGCCAGAGGTACTACAGGATGGAGAAAACCACATGTACCTTGTCCATAATTAGGTCTGGAGCCTTTCTGTAGCAGTTTCTGATCTCAGCACGTTTCTACAATGTCCCTTTTTTTAATTTGTGGGTTTCTTAAATGTCCCTGTCACAGAGGTATCATCTGTAGTTGAGGCTCTGACATTAGCATTTGCTTTTATTTTTGCTTGCTATCGCTATTGCTTTGATCAAGAAAGAGCTTGAAGATAAACATAGATCTCTGGCTAGTTTAATGTAGCAAAGAAAGAGTTCATATGAATATGAATCTTCATCAGTCTCTGGGGTCCTGCTGCCCCACACAGAAACATCTCTCAGGTGAGTGCCCCATTCCTGCCTTGTGGCTGCACAGTCGAACCCTCCTGTGAGCCACTCAAAGCCCATTTTAAAGAAAATGTCTCATGCAGGAGTAGCTGTGGGTGTGGATTGGACTGGTGAGCTGACCAGGAGATATTTTTGTCTCCCCTCACCTCTCAGCCTTGTTCCCACACTTGCAGCCCTCTTCAAGCTGCAGGACCTTGCAGAGCCTCCGTGGCTGCAAACCTCTCCCTCTCCCAGTGCCCTCCAGTCCCTGCTGTCCCTGCCCTGGCAGCCTGGGCTGTAGCCATGGCCATGCTGCTGCACCTCAGGGGATGGATGGACAGAAGGGCCACTGCAGCTGTGCCCTGCTGGAGCTGCAGGCCTGTTTACTGTTTGCATGTGTTGAGCTTTGGGATTTAGCTCTGCTGGCTACCTCCGAGTGAGTCTGGGCCTGTGTGTCTCCCCAGCGAGTGCTGACACACACTAATGACAGTAAAAATAGGTGTGCTGCCTATGCTTACCAGCCTGTGGAAAGGGAGATGTGCAGAGTTGATATGTACAGATTTCTCTGTAGTATTTCACAGGTTATTTCCGGCTTTACTTGCCAGCTCAGGTTTTCCCATCTCCCGTGCTCCATCAAGGCCTCATGCTCTGTATGGAATGAATCTCCATTCCCCTTTCATGAAGCCTTCAGCCTGAAGGGACAAAATGACCCTGTGAGCTTGTAGATCACCACGTAAAAAAGGTTTTAGTTCATCTTCAAACTACAAATTCTTGGAGTTTTTATTTGGTTCACCTTCCCTCCCCCCTCTTTCTGCTTGTGATTTCTGTTAAGCCTTACAAGGTGTTTTCTGTCTGCAAGTAATCTCACAAAACTCTGTGTCTTTATATAAAAAGGGGAACTGAGTTCTCTGCCTAACCAAGGATGTTGCGAGCACTCGTTAGCCAGTGCTAGAAATTAATGCCAGATCTCATCTAACAGTTTCATTATATGTGAAATCTGAGAGAGTTACTCTTGAAAGAGGCTGCTGATTGATGACAACACAGATCGTGTGTGTGCCCTCGTCTTTATCCTGCCTGTGATTCCTTTTTTTTTCAGCTAGTGAGGATGTGAGGGACAGAAGAAACCTAATGGGACTTTATATATTGTGTGATGTATGGGGCACTTGCAGTTGGGAATATTGAACTCATAAATGTACTCATTTGCCCTGGAGTCACTGAGAGGGAGACGAAATACAGGACACCGCAATGTCACAGTCATGCAGAGTCACTTCTGTAACAACAGAGCAGCAGCAGAAAGGCCATATTTTTCTGGATTTTATTGCAAATGTGTAAATGGGCTCTATTCTCACTGGCTGGAAGAGAAAGTGAACTCTTGCTGGAAGAGTCTTTATGCAGACCCCTTTTGCATCTTGTCTTTCTGAAATGCTGGACGATTTTGGGGCACTGTTTGGAAGTGGCCCTGCATGTACTCTCTGTTCTGTCTCGTGTCTCCACCACAGCACTGCAACCCTAAGCTCTACCAGCTTGCCCTTCAAGCATGAAGGTGAAATGAAGTTGAATGTGCACATCCGAGGCAGATGGTTAGCCCTAGTCTTGCAGTGGTATTTCAGAGAGATTTTCTTCATGTTATTTCAGCAGCACAGAAGGAAATGAAAGTGTTCCTTACTGCAAATACTTTTCTCTCTCCCTTCCTCTGCACTTCTGTGAGTGTCTGAAGATTCACTTCACTGCTTTTCTCAGAGAAGTCTATTTCTGTCTCATCTTAGATCAATTTAGGCCTGTCCTATGCACATATGATGAAGACAGCATATTGCTGTGGTAGCCTTGAACCAAACTTGTACGTTTGGGACACTGGGAGCAGGAGGTGAGATGTAATTGTCATTGATAAGAAGTCACAGTGGCCAAACCAGTGGCTGAAATGTGGAATTTATCAAGCATAGCCAGACTGTTTGAAAAACAGTGCAGACCACAACACAAGGGTTTTACCCACTTCTCAGAAATGTGTGTGAATACGTGGATCCACTGCGTGGAGCTTCCGTAAGGGGCCGTGTCTGTCCAGGGCTCCCAGCTGCATCCTGAACCCAGCTGTTGCAGTTATTCCCCAGCACATCTGCTAAGCATCTGAAAGCATCCAGATGTTGGCTCTAATGCTATACCAGTTTATTTCCTCCAGTAAACTTCCACAGTTCCTGCTGTGGTGTTTGTGTAACCCACCTCAGCACTTGGTGCAACACCCAATATGATTAAAGCCATCTCAAAAAGTACAAAGTATCTGGCCCTACCTGGCTCTCCAGATAATTGGTTCACAGTGTTTCTTCAGGATTGGCTTTTCAGTCTCATCTCTGAGATCTGTACTCCAATTAGAGCCAGGGTGGCTTTTGGGCTGCATTCAGTTTAGCTTTGCAATGTAACTTAACTTCCCATAAGCTTTACTCTTTGCTTGGGATGACTGTATGGAACCTTTCCTGCATGGCAGGTATCACTCAGTCACTAAAGGAGCCTGGCAAAGTTCATATTGGCAATACAGCCTTTGGGAACAGAGGGAGAGCCTAGTCCCACACCTTCTTCCTGCTGGTGAGATGTCAAGGAGTGATCATTTTTAGTATTTCAGAAAGTCAGCTGTTTTGAATGTGCAGTGCCTTATCTGACTGGACTATTTTCTCCTCCTGGGAGGGGATGCTGTACTTTGATAAACTAGAAAAGGATAAAATAGATTGGTGTTTCTCCTTTGCCACTCTTGGCGTTAGCATCTTCCTAAATGAGGCCAGATGACCAGGAGATCTTTTTATCTCCCCTCACCTCTCCGCCCTGTTTGCACGCTCACATCTACCTTTGAGCTGCAGGACTTTGCAGAGCACATTGTGGCTTGCATTGACTCAGCCCGAGTTCAGTCACCCAAAACCTTGCAGGTCTATTTTGAAACATCATTCAATGTGTCCACTATGGAGTTTCTTTTCTTTTTTTTCCACTCTTGCTTCTGACATCATTTCCTGAACACTATATTCACCGAGCTCTGTAGCCAGATCGTCTCCTCAGCATATGATGCAAGGAGCTCTTTAAAATGGATTTCAGCTCTCCTTTTACTCTGCTCTGCTTGCTGCTGATAATAACTGTTACTCAAGGTAAGTAGGATTTTTCTTTATGGGGTTGGAACTGATTTGCCTAGATGAGCAGACGCTTTAATTTTGCTCCAAGATCTTTTAAGGACACTACCAGGTTTGGGGTGACATCAAATAGTGTAGCTGCTAATGCATGAAAGGGAAAGTCAGACCAAAATAAGACAGATTATTTATTTGATAACTAACAATATTGTACTTTCTGAGTGTCCTGTGTCTGTAGAAGCTTTTCAGCAGGGAATGTAAGGTCCTTGTATGCGGAATGCTGGCTGGAGAGCAATATGGTCCAGCTCCCAACACTCAGTGTGACCTTGGGTTAGTCCCCAGGCTGCTGTCACCCTGCCATTTACCCATCTCTGATTTACACACAACAATTTAATAATGTGCAAGGGTACTGTGAGACCTGTTCAAGTTAAAGCTGTGACCTTACTCTTTGGGTGAAAGCAGCTACGCACCTGCAGCTGTTGTTTCTGCTACAAGGTCCATGACATTGATGCCCTGAGGACCTTCCTTTGCACAGTTTCTCATTTCTGACAGGGACTGGTACAGTGGTAGATGGTCATCTTAAGTCTAGGGAGAGAAAAGACCAGCTGTTCAGCCTTTTGTTTCCCTGTAATGCATGGTGTGCACACCATTCCTGTGCTGTTGAGGTGGGGGAAGTTGGACCTTATAGAAAGTGTCCCACTCCTCTGATTTTCAATCACTGGTGATCCAGCCTGTCACTAGGGTTGGGTCTGTCTCTCTTATGTCTCACCTGGGCATTTGCCTTCCTGGGAGGCAGCTGAGAGGGGATGGATGGACACAAGCTCACTCTCCTTTCAGGCTCTGCCCTCTGGACTGGTGTGCTCAGTGGTGACTCAGCAGTCTTTTCTTTGGAAATCCAAAGCCTGCAGAGCTTCTCCAGCATGAGCAAGGAGGATAAGAAATGCTTTACAACTGTCCTAAATGATACCTTGTTGGCCAAATGTGGCACTTCTGCCAGTAGATGGCTAAACTTGGAGAACGGCTCCCTAGTGCTGAGGAGTGTGGAGAAAGACGATGAAGGAAAATATGGATTTGTTTTTCAGAATACCACCAGAAATTTTATACTGGAAGTATTTGGTAAGTGGCCTTCTTAGCAACAAAAATCTTTTGAACTTGTGATGCCTTGAAATTTTTCCTAAGAAACTGGCTGAGCTGCAGGAGCTATGGGTGCCTCTAGGAACCATGCCAGTCTCCCTCCTGTCCCCTGTGGCCTCAGAATTCCTGCTCCCTTTTGTGCACCCGCTCATCCATCTGCAGGCAGCAAAGACAGAAACAAAGTCACTTCTGTACAGGATCCAGCTCATTGCTTGTGTTAATGTGGAGAGGGTTTAGGAGGGTTTGTCCTCCTGCTGAATAGTGCTCCAGGCAGACAGAGCATCGCTCTGGTCCTCATCACCACCGTTCCTTTTGCAGGGCTTTCACTTACACAGGCTTCTAAAATAAATTGGAGTGTATGAAAGTGTAATGAAAATGTCTGAGCAAACTGGTCTCAGTGAAGACAAATGAACCCTTACACCTTTTGGGTGCAAACAGGCGGAACTGCTGCGCACAGTAGGTCAAAGATGTGACTCCTTGGTATGAAGAACAGGGTCTTAGACTGGAAGTAGTCAGAGGCTGCAGGAGTGTCCTGGGTTTCACCTCCATTTCAGTGGATTTGCTTTGTTCCCTGCTGAGTCCTCTCTCACCTCTCTCTTCCCTCCCTTCCCCGCTGCCCCGCGCTGCGTGTGAGCAGAGCCGACCGTTGGTATCCGGTGCTTCCCCGACGGGACTGCAGAGCTGTCCTGCAACGTGGCCAGCTACGAGACCATGGTCTTTCGGTGGCTGCTGAATGGCACCCACCTGAATGCCGAGGGGGCTTGCATTAAGAATGCTGGGAAGAAAGTTCACCTGGACAAAACTGAGCCTGGGGAGTTTGTATGTGAAGTTTGGAAGGGGAGCCATGTCACGAGGACCAGGCCCATTACACTGTCTTGCAGCTATGGTGAGTAACGGCATCTCCAGAAAATCCTCCTTTTGGTCTCTTGCAGCAGCAAACTGAGGAGTTGGTGTCCTCAAAATACCAAACTCTGTCTTCTGGCATCCACCTTCCAGAGTTACCAAATCCTGCCTTTAGAAAGTGACCCCTTGATTTCCTTCTCCCTCTTGTGCCTTGGACTAACACAGCCTACAACTACAGATGGGATAATTTTGTTGAGGAGGTCCTTTTACCCAGCTCTGCAGCAAGGATAGATCTCCATCTGTCTCTTTTCCCACTTTTTGGTGGTGGAGATTTGTACCCTCCTGTGCACTGATCCTCCATGCTGCTTTAGAAACACAGGCTGCTTCCTACTCTGACGTACATCCATGACCCAGATGCCTCCCAGTTTCTGTGCATCCCCATAAAAACCCTTCCACTAGTTCAGCCCTGTTGCTGCTGGACTCAGTTAAGGCGTTTTGCCTTGTCTCTTCTCCCCTTACCTAGGCCAGAGGCACAAAAGAATTACTGATCTATACAAATGTCTCTCCATCAGCCCCATACCATCAGAAGAGGGTAAAGACACAAGTCATTTACTTATGGAGTGTAGGGTTTTTTCCCCTCCATATCCTCACTCAGACATGTAACCCTGAGAGAAGGCTGGGACTTTATGCATTTGAAAACTGTTCATAAATGCTGAGTACTCTGCTTGAATGAGGTCAGAGTTTAATGACACAGAAAATCTGGATCCTTGGGTATAATTTAATTTGCATCTCCATTAGTGAAGGTGGTTCTACTCTCTGGCAGCAAAGGTGGTTGTCAAAGCTACAGGCATAACTTAACCATAAGGTTTTTGACTAATTTGGCTGTAACAAATTTAATCACCTCTGCCATTAGCGAAACTGTACTCCAGCATTTTAGGAATTGTCTGGGACACTCCAGCTCCATGGCAGATACTGTCTTTTCCTCTGTGGTTGGCATGCAGTTGGTGTGAAAGCAAACTTCCTGACCTAAACCCTGTGTCCAGTGTGGTGGCATTCAGCAGAAATGCTGTGGGCTGTCTGTGCCTGATCTTGTTGGTACCACTGGCCAGTCTGTGCAAATTTGGCATTTGTGGCTGTGGAGCAGTGATCTGAATTTTGCTCAGTTAAACTGGTTGGAGGCTGTTCAGTGTAGTCAGACCCAAGTTATATGAGGCACTGGGGAGCGAGGATGTGAGCATCCATGAGCTGTTCAGTCAAGCCCTGTGATAAATCACACAAATGCTTACAGATTCCATGGTTGATTCTGGGGGACTGCTCAGTCCCCTGGGTGTGATATCTGCTCCCCATTTCCCCTTGGAAAGCTCTTGGTGATATCTCTTTAGGGATGGACATGCACATAAACACATATTTGCAAGGGTCTCAAAGAAAGAAAGAAAGCAGCAGAGATTCCACTTTTCATCACCAAATGCAACCACATTTGTAAAAAGTGAATTAAAGCAATTCTGAATACCAGTAAAATGAATCGAAGAGGGAAATGGTTCATTTAATTTAATTGAAGGCTAACTAGTTATTTTTGTGGGTTATTATTTGCTCCAGGCAAAGGGCTGGATTTAGTTTTTCCACCATAGGTGTAAGATCTATATAAAAACAACCATTTGGGCAACCTGTTGGCTGATGAAATTAATTTTGAATAATTATTACCAAAAAACAATTTGGCAGAAATGCCGTAAACTTCCCAGGCAACAAAAGGCTCTGAACACACAGAATTCAGAAGTTAAGAAGTCAACATATAAAAAAGACCTCTATTGATTAATTACTTGTTCATTGCTTATTTTTGACACAATATTTTATCTCAAAAAGGTCTTATTAAAACGTGGCAAATTTCTAGGAAAAAGATTCAGGAAAAGAATTTCCAACTTATATTTATACTTTTTGAAAAATATTCTCTAAGCTTTCATCAACTAAAATAATTAGGGAAATTATTTCTGAGTTGCTGAAAGTTTTTAATTTTGAACATGGATTTTTTTGAACTTGGGAACTGTTCTTAAAAAGACTGGAACAAGCACTCTGAAAATACCATGAGCACCTGTGTGCCGTTGTTTTTACTGTCCTGGTGAGTAGGTGGAGTATAATGGCGTGTAGTGTATCCTGGAACATTTAAAATTCTTCCTAGTCTCTGGAGATAGGCAGCAATTAGTGCTTTTGAGGGCTTGAAAATAAGCTCCAAATGAGCCTGTTGGTTGCTGCAGTGCAGTGCCGTGCTGTGCAGGCACGTGTGCCGCTGAAAAGGAGTTGAATTATTCAGAAAGGGATGGCACAGGCTTACCTAAGGAGTTTTAAGGAATTTATATTAAAGTGGAGCTGTATGGGGATTTTTGCTTACGGGAAGGAGAGTTTTCCCAGTGGCTGCCCCAGGTTGGAGCAGATTATCTCAGTGCAGGAGCAAGCCTGGCTGGTCTCTCCTGTGCAAGTCTGTGATGCCCTCTACCAGCTGCCTGCTCGGCAGCAGCGAAGGCGCGGGTCTGCCCCGTCGGAGCAGCCCCGAGCAAGGGCTGCTGAGCTGGGTAATAATTACAGTGCCTTGTGCTGCCCTTCTGCTCAGCCATCTGCAGCCCTCGCCCCCGCCGCGTGTGCCGCACGCTCCCGGCTGCGCAGGGGAAGGGAGCGGAATCCTTCCCCGAGCAGCAGCCGAGTCGGGGGAGGATTTTTTCCTACAGCTCTGGCTCGAGTGGCCGCAGTCTTTGGTGTCTGGGGCAGTGCAGGCTCTGATGAGACTTGCTCTGGGGTTGGTGCAGTCTTTACCTGACTGTGGTAAGTGGATTCTGAGGGTAGACTCTGCAGCTTTTCCTTCAGCAGGAGATGCTTCTTTAGGTCTCCCTCCTCAGCTGCCCGTTTTCATACAACTTGTTGAAATGTAATATCTTTCAAACCACCACCTTCTCTGTTAAATTTGATTAAAACTTACAAATTACCTTAGATATCAGTGATCAGAGCCGGCAGAAGCAAACGCACACGGCTCAGGCACACAGGCCTCTTCTCTTAATGAAAAATTCCGTGCCTTAATTAAATGACGTGACACAAATCACAAAGTGCCACCGTTCACAGTATCAGCTGCCCTGATCCAAACCAAAGCAACAGTGATGTCAACAAGCTCCAATCTGGCTGCAGGGTTTCTCCCACTGGGAGAGAGAAGCTTGTCCACCAGGGTGCCTAACAATGCTGTGTCCTTCTTGCAGACCTGCTGCGGTACCCGGGGTTCATTTACATCCTGGCAGGGTGTGCAGCGGGTGTGCTTATCCTGCTGGTGGCTTTGCCTGCAGCCATATGTTGCTGCATGAAGAGGAGACACAAGTTCATCCCAGTGCCTTCAGGTGAGTGGGAATGCTGTGACTCCCTGGGGATGAGTCAGGGAGAGGACTGTGTTTGTGCAAGCTGGGGTTGACATGGCCTTAGAGTAAACTGGTCTCACCTGGGTGGCTGCTTGTCCTCCAGCCTGTCCTCCCCTGACTTGGTGGAGCAGAAGTCTGCTTGCTGATAGGCTGCTCTTATGGCCAGCAGGGTCTTGAATTAAACCTCACTTTTCCTTTATTCACCTCACACTTGTGCCCTCACCCTGTGCTCCTGGCCAGAAAAAAATCACAGCAAAACTTCTCCTATGGGCAACAAAATTGAACCTCATTCAGGTGTGATCCCGAAATGACCCGAAGGTTTCTGATGGCAGTCCTCTGTCAGCACCAGTCCCTGAGTGCAATCTGCCCATGCCACCTCAAGCTGTGATCCTGCCAGCATGGCCAGGCTGGTCTCTGGCAGGTTGGCAGTGGCCCTCTGTCCTTGGCATCTGTCTGCTCCGGGAGGGGAGCCAGCGCCGTGCGAGGAGGGGACGCAAACACGCGCTGGTGGTCTGGCTTCACAGCACACCTGCTGAGGCTGGGGGCGTGGGAGGCCTCTTCCCTGGAGTCTCTGGTTTTGGTTTTGCAGAGGAGGAGAAGGATGATGGATTAACAATGTCAGTGGTGTCTAGTGAAGGCATGAAGAGCCCCCCCAATGGAGACCATGTTGAGGCTCAAGCTGCCCAAACTGACTGTCCTCTGAAGCCAGGTGAGTCCAGTGACCTGTTTGAAGTCAGATACCTTGTTTAGGAGAGACACAGCGTTTGTGTGTGGCTGGTGGGGGTGGAGGTGACAGTAGAGAGGGGCCTGGGACATGCTAGCACAGGGAAGGTGCTGCACCTTGTCCAGGTGACAGGAGTTGCAGCAGGTCGTTCTTCAGTACCTTGCTCATGCCATGAGAGGTAGAGGCAGCCATCCCACAAGCATCCCACAGAGGGTACTGCCAGCAGGCTGCAGGCTGCCTGTTCCAGTATCTCCTGGGCTAAAACACATACCTCAAAAACAGCAGCCACCCAAAACTCAGCAGTTTTTCTGCAATTTCTCACTCTTCTCCCCTTCTCATCATTTTATAAAAATTGGCATTGTTTTTGTAAGCAGTCATCTTCAGGACAGCAGGAACCAATAAGCTGAGCAGTAAACACAGCTAAATCCCATCAAAGCCAGAGGCTTGTGTATTTTCTTAAATTGAGACTATAGTGGGAATATGGTCACATTTTAAATTCTTCAAAGGAATTGATCATAAACCCCCACAGCCTTAGCACAATATGGTCAAGATAATGTGGTGATAAAAACTCTTCAGAAATGTCCTGTTCTGTAAGTGCTTGATATTAATACTGCACTTTTTGCATTATGTTTCCCTCAGTTTTCCTTCCCAAACACAAATGCTGGCAGTGCCTTGCCTAGTAATGCACCATCATCAGCTAGGTTTAGCAGAGACATCATGAACTGGAGCAGCATTACATAGGTCATAGCCTGGTCTCAGCACTGCTGTCTCCATTTCTGATGTCCTTCACTGCACTGTGCACAGCCTCCTGTAGCTCAGCTGTGCTTTATGTCTAACCTTGGATGCTCTTTGCTCTGCTTTCAAAATATTAAATGCTACCATGAATGTAGAGCAAGAAAGAGAAAAAATATTCTTTCAGGTCATTGTTTAATATTAATGTGCTTCAAGTGTAGAGCTTTTAATAAAAAATTCAAACATTATAAGTTTGACCAAAAAGTAGCCCATATTTAAATTTTTTACAATTAAGTAAAAAGCAGGGATGCATGTGGAAAGTAGGTGAGAACTAAATGTGTGCTGTTAGCCAGCTTTAATTATTCAGATGTAAGTGAATAGATTCGGCTTTAGTATTTTGGTACTAAAGGTTTGATACTAACACTACTAAAGTACTTTGGTACTAAGAAGCCAGGTAGCTTCTGTACCAAAGTGCCCTAAGGCATGATGGATAGCTCAGTAAATGAGTAGTTACAGAGAAAATTGAAATTTGACTTGCAGGTGCCTGGGGCAAGGGGACTGAGTGGATTAGGCAGCCTGCAGCATTAGGGACCAGAGGGTGAATTTCCATGAGAGTGAGCCATGGTGTGTGTATACACATATAAACCATTTCTCCCTTTTCCAGATGCTGCCCAGGTTGGTCAAGGCATTGAGCCTCAGCCACTGGTGGAACAAAACTTTCCAGTGCAGATAGAAGCTGAGGAAATTCCAGATCCTGAGGTCATGGTTGATATGGAAGGCCATGAAGATGCCTCAGACTGTTTCCCACATCCAACTGATGACTGATCTGACATGCTTGCTGTTCCACCCTGAAGCCTGTGACACTTGTCCTTTGCATCCCATAGTCTCATTGTGTCTGGAAAATGTTAGCAGGGAAAGATGTGAGATGTCAGACCTTCTAACCTCATTTAAAAAGAAAAAAGAAAACAGAGAAAAGCACACACGTGGCTTGAAGGCTGCACTGTCGTGGCCTGACAGGTTCACTAACAAACAGAATGGGGCAGCTCCTTGATGCTTTGCCCGATAACAGAGCTGCAGCTAAACTAAGGAGCCCCAGGGGACAGCCTGGAATGAGACGGGCGGCTCCTCCCGCTCCCTGCCCACCCCATGCTTTGCCTTGTCTTTGCCAGCCGGGGGCAGGCACTACAGGCAGGTTGAGGTGGCCTGCCATTCCCAGGCAGACACCAAGGACCTGCCAGAAATTCCCTGAGAAAGCCTCTTCTCCGGAGACTTCAGGGCATTTTTTCAGGGGCCCTGCCAAGGAAACTCAAAGGAGGTCTCAGCTCGGTATCTGCAGTGCCGGGTGCTTACCTGAGTCAGTCCTCTGAGCTCCAGCCCCTGTGATTTGGCCCTCACCTCTTGCTGCCTGGAGCAGGAGCAGTGGTGGGGGCTTGAGATTTGACTTGCAGATGCTGTGAGCAGACCCGGGGTGATGCTGGCTCTGCTCACCTCTCGGTGCCCCAGATGACAGAGGGCACAGGTCACCTTTCACCAGAACCCGACTGCTTGGGCTGCCCCTGAGCTAAGCCAGCGCTGTCACTCGCTTGCTTGCCTGCAGCAGGAGGGGGCCTGGGCTTGGGGCTGCAATTTTGGCTGAAACCTTGATTTTAATGCTCAGATTGTTTATCAATGCAAGCGTTAGTGCCCTTAGTGTAATGGTTTAGCTACTGCAAGCTGATGAAGCTGGCCATCTGCCTGTGCATGTAGGCTTGTTTGGGGCTGTGTTATTTGCACAGACAGCAGCAATTTATAGAAACTCTTAGGTAAGTCTTGTTGCTACGCCATGTCCTGTTCTGCTCAGGGGAGGTGTGCCTGAGGAGCAGCTGGGGTAGACCTGCAGGGAAGGATGTGTTGAGGAGAGGGACTCTGTCTCAGGTAGCTGAGTCCCAGGCAAAGCTGCCAAGGGCTGCAGGGTTGTCAGGCTGCAGGGAGTGCTGCAGGATGTGCTGTCAGAGCAAGGTATTTACTGTATAAGACAATTTTAGTAGTCAGGTGTTAAATTGGTTGTTGGTGTTAAATTAGCCTGCTGGGCTAGAAAGGCATGGTAGAGTAAAAGCAGAGGTGGTAGAAATTGGGACCAAAAGGGATGGGAAGGTGTGTACCACATTCCTCTCCTCCCTTGTCATTTTGTCCCTGTTTTATATTGTGCTGACATTGTGAATCCCTTGGAAATGGATTTAAGACATGCCTGGTGGATGCCATCCAGCGAGGGCTGCGAGCCCCCCAGCAGAATCCAAACTAAACCGAAGGCTTCTCTCCCAGGCAAAGGAGCTAGTGGGATGGCTGCACACTTACCTGGGAGTCCTTCACCTCTGTGTACTTGCCAAGGCTCTGCCTCAGTGCCACCCAGCCACAGGTGATTGTTCTCGTTGTTTCCTAGTCCTGTGACTCTTTAGAGAAGATGTTTGGGTCTCCTGTGCTGTGTTGCTGGTGACTCAGCCTCTCTCTGCTTGTAAAGGCTGCCGAAGGAATCAGATCTTTCACGGCAGAGGGAGGTGATAATTCTTTTCCTTACGGTGCTGTTCTAACTCCTTTCAGTATAAACATTCCTCAAAGGCTGTGGGTTGAATGGCAAAAAAGTGCCTCAGAGTGCTCGGGGTGGCAGCGCAGAAGCAGCGGTGCAGGGTCAATGTCACTGGGCCAGTGTCACCAAAATGCAGGGACACAGTCAGCTTTGCTTCGCTTCTGCACTTTCTGGCAGGGGCAGGAGGGGACAGTCGAGTCCAGCACATGCTGCAAAGGCTGAACAGAGCTGTGAGCTGCACTGGAGAACACGGCAGTGTTTCAGTGCTGAGGGTGAGAGCTGGGCCAGCCTTGTCCTGCGGGGCTGCGGCATCCTGGCTCCAGCTTGTCCCAGTGCTGCCTTCCCGCTGTCTGCCCTGGGAGGGCTGGGGGTATCAGCAGCTGAGAACACCACCACTATTGTTATCTCAGTCCTGGAAGGGTTTTCTCATCGAGTTGTGAGAGGTCTTTGTGAGACAGACTGAACCACGGCTGATTTTCTGTCCTTTACCACTGAAAGTGCTGTTCAGCAACGGGGCAAAAGTTTCTGTTTCTGTGAGGTCAGGAGAGAAATGATGCAGCCTATGCTCTTCCTTTAACTGTATGTGTTCATGCCCAGCTATTGTTCGTTTTTGGTGGGTTTTTTGGTCTTCTTTTTCCCTTTTCCTCCATGATTCATTTTGTTCCAAATAAAAAGATCAGTTTTCTACCTTGTTTCGGAAATGTTTAAATTTTGTTATTTAATAACTGTCTCTTTCTGGTTTTTACAGGAAGTACAGGGCTATTTTCAAATTTATACACAGCCAAAAAAAGGAAAGGTGATAACAAATTATTGCTGACTAGAGCTGACTTGGGTGGTCAAGGGACCAAGAGATGATGAGGACATTGATCTGAAGTCAGCCCAGGAGAGCTGTAGGACAGTGGCACACAACTCCTCCCAGCTGGAATGTGTGTACTGATGTGTAAGTCCATCTGTGTGCACCAGCAGCTCGCCACACCCTGCCACGGTGCCCTGCCTGAACTGTGAGGTGCAGGGCAGGGATGCAGGGAACAGTCTGGTTTTACCTATCTGTATCCATCTGTATTTTTATCCATCTGTGACACCTAAGCCACCTTAGTTGTGAGAGAGGATAGTGCACAGCACCTTTTGCCCGGAGAAGGTGGCTCGTGCTCACCCACAGACAAGTGGACCCAGATAGTGGGTAAAAACAATATTCTTATGTGATTGCATCAAATCCCTTGAGTTTCCCACAAAAGGATTTTCCCTGGAACACTGGTGTGACTGGCCATGGGTGATCCTGTCCTGCAGCCTGTGAACCCAGCAGTCTGAGGAGCCATCCACCTGAATTTGCAGGTGTTTTCCAGTCTGACTATGGTGCTGCATCTCCCAGGAAAGAGCAGGGACACTTTCCAGCCTGGGTCTGACAGAAGAGTAGGGTATGGATGTGTGTGGTGCCATCAGGAGTTTGACCAGAAGCAGAGGTGCCTGCACTGCCTCTTTGGGGATGCTGGTGGCTTTAGTGAGGCTGTGCCAAGCCAGCCCTGCCCTCTCTGAGTTGCTGAGGGAGCCCTTGGTGTCAGGGGGCCCCCAGGTGGCTCTGGCCTCCTCTGGGGAGCTGCTGCTTTCCAGGTGATGGGAACTGACCACCACATCATCCTCTCTGGCCACTGGTCATGACTGGGGAAGGCTGGGAATAGTGCAGCTCCCACCCCTCTGCTATTCAAGTGCTGGCAGGACGAGGGGAGCTCTGTTCTGTGGGAAATGTGGATTTTCTGGGATGTGATAACCTCCTACCTGAGACAAACCACCAGAGATTTATAGCATTGTGCAGAATGGAGGTTTAGATTTGTATCCATGTAAATCCTTCACAGTGGGAAGAGAGGAGTTGCTTGTGGCATGTGCTAAGCAACAATTGACATGAAATGCAGTATGTAATCTTTTCATCATGTAATTCATTTAGTTTATGAATATAAAAGGAGAGCAGGGAAGGAACTTCTTTGACTCAAGATCAAAGTGAAAGCAAAAGCAAGCAAGAAATGTGTTGTAGAATGCTGAGCAGAGAAAATGGAAGGATCCCTTTAGATTTCTTTTAGCATTCAGGGTGAGCTCATCCCCACAAAACTCATGTCAGAAGAGCTCCCACATCCCAGTAATGAAACAGTGCTCTGTTTTTCAACCTCTACCACAGGCTGCTGTGCCTGATGTCCCAGTGGCTGTGCATGTAGCCCCTGGTGTGGTCCCTCAGAGGCCAGCATGGGAGCAGAGGCACCAGAGCCAGCAGTTTGTGGGGAGCTGCAGGACCAGCCCTCCCTGTCACCCTCAGCTCTACAGAAACAACAAGAATGAAGCTGGTGAGTCTGAGAGCAGATACACAAAACCTGATAATGGTCAGTTTACAACAGCAAATAAAACATCTGTTGTACTGAAGAGACATGCAATCTGCGGTGGTTTGAACTTCTGATAGGAATGTCTGCATAGCTGAAAAAAACCCCTCTAGATTTTAGGCATATACATGGTAAGTTCATGTCAACTCTTATGAATTATTGCAGCTCATTTCAAACCAAGCAAACAAGAGGTTCATGTGTAACTCAGCTGTAGCAGAGAGTGACAGATAGACATCTTTGAAACCATTTCTTAAAATGAAACAGCAAATGCTAGTGTTGCTGTAAGATCCAAACTGTAGGTATTATTTCCACTGGGCAGGCAGGAGTGAGGTTCCATAGGTAACCACACAGAACTGGTAACAGAAGTGGACAAGAAGGGCAACATCATCCATTTCTGTCCCAGGTGGAAGCAGAATTCTGTGATGTGTCATCACAGAAGCTTGGATTAGTATTTGGATTTTGCTTATACCTTCTGCCAGGCTGCAGTGCCTGGGTGCAATCAAACCCTGCCTACACTTCATCACACTGAACATACACAGTGCTCCCCTCTCATCCTGGTGTTAAGCAGGCTGGGAAAAAACATGATCACCCAGTGGGGACCCTGGGGCCTTTGAAAACCACTGTGTCCTGCATGGGTTTCATTCAGAGTAAATGTTGCATTTCCTTTCTGTGAGATTACATGACTCATCTCAGGCAGAAGATGTGGCTGGAGCCAGCAGGGGAGACTTTACTGAGAACCTAGAAGGGCCTAAGCCATTCTAAATATTTGTACTTTTCCAGCAAGCAAATCGCAGTTATAGAAAGGTTTGGGTTGGAACGGGCCTTAAAGTTCATTTAACTCCAGCCCCTGTGCTGTGGGCAGGGACACCTTCCAGGGACACCTTCCACTAGACCAGGTTGCTCAGAGCTCCATCCAACCTGGCCTTGAACACTTCCAGGGATGGGGCATCCACAGCTTCCCTGGGCCACCTGTGCCTCACCACCCTCACAGTAAAGAATTTCTTCCTGATACCCAATCTAAACCTCTTCTCTTTCAGTTTGAAGCCATTGCCCCATGTCCTACCACTGCATATCCTTACTGGCAGGTGTTGTGTTTATCATATCAAGATTGATTAACTTTGGTGTGATGAGATTTGTTTGGGCTGTGCAGGACCATGGGGTAGTGCAGCAGTATTTCTGGCTGCTCTCCCTTGAATGGCACTCCTTGAATTGGTGGCTCCAGGGGGGGGGCTGAAGGGCTGAAGTGAAGCTCTTGGCCAGCTCTGGGGCTGTCACCCCCCACTGCCAGCTCTCTGGGTCACCAGCAAGCAACACAGCTCAGACACAGAGTGCTGAAGAACTGTTCACTGCCTGTACCAAAGCAGACTGCCTGGAGGGCCAAGGATGTTGAATGATCAGGAAGATGAGGGGTTTGGTGGGGCCACAGAGATGCCCACCCTAAAGAACACTGTAGGGTGCTCCAACATGGGTGAACCCCTGAGCTGGAGAGGAAGTACCTTCCAGTGGTATGTGAAGAGCCCAAAGCAGCTCTGCCTGTGCATGCTGATGGAATCATTGTCACCTTCATTAATATATTTCCTGAGGTGGGATTTGAGCCCAAAGCAGTCCATGAGGTTCCCCCACTCTCCCATCAACCATGAGGTGAGTGGGAACCTGACTTTATAAAATCATTTCATTCTGCTTGCAGGTTCCTGTACCTGGCACAGCTGTAGTCTGCTCATTGTGCCAAACACTAATGTAGAGAAAGCTCCCATCTGCAGAGGGAGAAAATGTGGGTGGCCAATGTCAGCTTATTTTTAAATGGATCTATTTTTCTGGTTAGCCTATTCCATGCCACACTTAGCCAATATCCATGATAAAATACTGAATGGGGCTATAGTCTAAAGTGTGTGTTTTATAGCTAATATAAATATAGTTACTATTGGAAATGCTATGCAGAATTTTTAAAACCAATGATGGCTACTGATAGTTTTAGTATTGTCTAGCACTACAGAAACTAGATGTATTAGAGACCAAGAATTACTTGGAGGCAGTTTTCAGTAAATCTTTTGGAACTGCAAATGCAGTACATTAGAGAGAATTATTGTCTGCTCCCATATCATATGCAAATGGAAGAAAGAAATACAGCTGGGTGCCTATCCTCCAGCCAGCATTGCTGTCTCATCTTTGGTTTATACAAAGTCTTTGAGGGCAAAACTAAGGAGTGAAGCTTTTCTTTTTTCTGATACTGAAAAGTCATGTAACAAGGTATCTTCAAACAAACAGGAAATAAAAAAAGAAAAGAAAAAGATCTTGTGATGATGTTTTTGTGTGCGTGAAGAGAATTGCAGTAGGGACACTGACAGCATGACTTGAAGCAAAGAGCACTAAGAGTTGGTGCCTATGAAAACTTTCAATCACAGAGCAATAGGCATCAGATTTCTCCTCTGAAACAAGAGGCAAACCTGTGGCGAGGGAATTTGGGACAGCAGGGATGGGATTCAGGGATGCGTCAGGTAGGTGTGTGAACCGGCAGTCAACTCAATTCACCTCGAGCCAGCTGGAGAAGTGGTGGAGGCTTTCCCGAGGGGACACAGGGAGCCTGGAGCGCTGCTGGCTGGGACAGCCTCTGCTGTGTCTGCCGTGCCGGGGTGAGCCGTGCCGGGACAGGGAGAGGAAGGCGGTGATGACCCAGAGCCAGTGATTGCTGCGCGGGATCCGAAGGGAAGAAAGGGCACGGGCTTAGTGATTGAGGGTACAGGAGTGGTGGTGAGTAATGGCAGAGAGAGATGCTTTTTCTTCCCTTAAGCGGGGGGGCGGCTGCAGGGGTGTCAGGCAGGGTCTGTGCTCCCTCCTGCCGCGAACACTTCAGGCAGTATCAAACGCTGTTCTCCAGGAAGCTGTAGCTGCTGCTGCTTTCTCCTCACGCCTGCGCTCCCTGACATTGGTCACGGATCGCGTTCCCCAGACAGATGCACTCCTCTGCTGGTGGTAGATCACAGCCCCGCTGAGCCCCTCAGGCCATGCTTTGCCTGGGGCTCCAGGGACTCCTCACTCCTCTCTCCTGAGCCATTTGCAGACAATGTGCTAATTTTCATAAGCCCAAGAAGGGGAGGAAACCCAAATCTGATAGCAGCAAACAGGAAATAACCTTTCTTCTTCCCCCCTCCTCTTTCCAGCAAATCCTTTCCAGCATTTTTATCCTGATGTCACTTTCTGGAATGGGTTTTTTCTAGTTGAGATGGGAGAAGGGTGGTGGAAAGGCAGGACTCCAGCCAGCCTTTTAGAGTACCCTGAACACAGGTAAGAATGGGCCAGCTCTCTTTTCTTGCTCTGCACAAGTTGGGTCAGGATTCCTCTTGCTGCCATAGGAGGTCACAGTGAAAGCTGTGCAACTTCAGCTTCTCTTTGTACATATTTCTGCCCAGCTGCCGAGAGTTTGGGACTCTTTTTCTTCAGATGATTCAGTGTTTGATAAGGAGTTTTGTTTCCCTGCGTTTTGTGGAGAGTTTAAGGCTTTGTTATTTGGCCAGCACAAAGATCTGTTTATAGCTTTCTCTGGAGAGCCAGATGCAGATGAAAAGGCCCTTCTTTGCTGGAGAGAAAATCAGGAGGAGTCAACACTGCCATGAATTTTATCTCATCTATCTTAAAAAGCCTCAATAGTTAAAGAGCCTTAGCATAAGAGGAAAGTAGATGCCTGTTTTTATACTGAATTACTGATGTTGAAGAGCTTAAAAGAATATCAAAGATATACACAAATAACCATGGCAGCTGTGGTTTTAAACCAGTGCATCTTACCTATGAGGGCACAAGGCATGCACAGTAACCTTCCATGGAGGCTGCACTGTAAACCTCCTCCTCTGCAAAGTGCCCAATGAAGTTCAGCAAACTTTTACCGAGGTGCTGAAAGCCGTGTTTGTAGGGAACAGAGACACATGTAATTAACATAAAGGCTGCTCTTCCATGATGGGAACGTGAAGGGGTGGCTGAAAAGAATGAGGACACCACCTGACTGCCAGGAGTGCAACAGGAGGAGCTGGGCTGCAAGTACTGCCCTGGTAGAAATACTGTGAAAAGCCACAAGTTGCCACCAATGCCCCTGTGCTCACCTGCATCACACAGAACATCCTGCACCTGCCTCACTGAGATCTTAAAAAGCAGAAATTCTCAGAAATGCAATGACACAGAACCTTAGCCATTACTCTTCCTGGCAGGCAACAGCAGCTGTGGGCAGTAAATGTTTAGAAAGATGGGCAACTTTGTGCCCGTGCTTTCCCCTGCTGTGGAAAAGCTCTTTGCCAACACTGGTGTGGTTCCTGCTGCAGATGTGGAATGTTGGCCCCAGAGCTGAACCCATCCTGCCACTCTGTTGTCCTTGCACACTCAGGTTGCTACCTGGCAGGGCTAGGTGAGGTGATGCATTTAAATGCAGGAATGGACAAACATCAGAGAGGCCAAAACCAGGTCCACAGGGCACAGGAAACCTGTAGGACTGGAGAAGAAGCAGGGAAAACTGAGCTGCTAAGTCAGGATCTGCACTGACTGGGGAAGGACTTGTATTTTCACTGCATCTCATGGCCCCAGATATACATGGTGCAAAAAGCATCTGTATAAGTGGTGTGAAAGACACCAGGACAGTTTTTCTTGCTTCAGAGGCCAGCAGCAGGACTGTGCTGACAGGTCATTCAGATGTTTCTGAGAAATTTATATCTTAATTTCCCAGTAATAAGGGCCAAACCTCCCTATAGGTATATATAGGGCCACATAATGGGCCTTATTTTCTGCTATCACAGGTTCACTGTCTAATAAATAAACTACAGACACTTTTAGGATCCACAGTGATGCTTCAGAGAGGCTTATGAAAGGTCTTTTAGTAGAAGGGACATTTTATGCCCACATACAGGCCTCCCAGGGGCTGCACTAGTAGGAAAAATGCCAAAAATGTCTTGCATTTGAAGTGAAGGCTTTCCTTTGTGTGTGGGAGCTATGTAAAGGCCACTCAGGGCCACTCCTAGGAATAAATGCACTTAGTACTGAAATGTATTATCCAGTTATTTGTGCTCAGTCTCCTGAATCACTTCTCAACCTCCCACCTACCCATTTCCAACTGTCCCTCACTCCTCTCTGAATTTATAATACTACAGTAGAACAAAATGTTGTACAAAACACCAGGTACACATGCATTTGTTAAGCTGATGGTTTCTGGGGAGTGTCACATCTTGTCCAAGAGATTGCTTAGATGGTAGCAACAACTTGTCTTTCTTGAATATATTTCTAGGAGCAGCTGTTCTTCTATTATCCTTCTTGGGTAGCTAGTCCATCCAGTATCTTGTGATGAAGGGGCATATTGTAGTTAATACAGGTCTTTGTGTATTTACCACTGCTATGACTGGAAGAGGCTCTTCTGGCCATTTATCTGGCTTCTTGTATAAGACAGATTGATTGCAGCGTGCCAGCAAGCCAACACCTTTTGCAGCAGCAGTAATGTCACTGAATTTACTAGAACAAGATGCTGAAAGCTAGGTCCTAGATCTAGGACCATTATAGATGATGGAAATCATCAGCAGGACTGGAATGCACCATCTGCAGGAATAACTGATGAGATGCTGCCATCTGCTCTAGCCTCAGTCATTGCTGTGATCCACAGACTGTCACACTGCTTGGTCTAAGGGGGTTATGTTCCTTCAGACCAGCAGTAAAGGGTGTATTTTGTGGCACATGCTTGCAGCTGGAAAAGAAGAAAAGGAGTCTGAGGGAGAACACCTGGGGCTAAAGATTTAACGGCAGGAAGCTGTGTTGGGGTGGGGCTCTAGGTTAGGTAACAGGAAAAGGCCCTTCCCTCAGGGGCTTTTGGGGCACTGGAATGGGCTCACCACCAAAGTGGTCACAGCTCCGAGTGTGTCTGAGCTGAAGAATTATTTAGGCAATGCTCTTAGGCTTGGGGTGTGATTCTTGGGGCTGTCCTATGCATGGACAGGAGTTAAACTTGGCGATCTTTGTGGATCCCTTCCACCTCTGAATATACTACTATTCTGTGTGGGATTATGGACATCACAGGGGAATCTTGTCTCTTCAAATAATCAACTGAGGACTATTCTGCATGATTCATGGTTTGAAAACTTTCATTTACTTGTCTTGAGAGAAGGATAAAGAAGTTTGTGCAGACAACTGTTTCAGTATCAGTAGTGTGTGTATGTGTGTGTGTCACTATTTCTGGAATAACTCCATTGTGTACAGGCAGCTCAGGGCTCTCAGCTCTGAGGCACTGAGTCAGCATTCCTGCCAAACCCTTGGCTAAGGCTCTATTTTGAGTTACTGATCTTCACATTTGCACCACTTTATTCAGGTTGGAGTTTTTCCTTTCTTAGCCCTTCATAAGGCAGAAGTGGAGGCAGAATGTGTTCTTCTTCAGCACAGTGCCTGAAACTCTGTGTGGGAGCCAGCAGTTCCTTGGCATTTCATGGTGCAGGGGCAACTCCCCTTGCCAGGGCTGACTTTGCTTCTTCTATGCTCCAGCCACTGCCCACAACTCCTCCTGCTTGGTAAAAAGCTACAGTAAAGGGGAATGTGCCATCAGGAAGCCCTTACTGCAACCAGATGGAGCCCAGCTATTAGTCTTGCTGCCTAGGGTATAAACCCAGAAGGGCTTAGAAGAGTAAAGTTACCCTTCCCCAAAGCTTCCCCTCCACATATTGCCCATCTGACATTCCAATCAAAATCATATTTGCCCTTCTCCTCACACACTGTGCCTCATTGAAGGCCTGTCTTTGTGAGAAATTCAGCGGTGTGAAGGCCTTGGGTGATGCTTAGTGCAGGATGTCTGTGTCACATGTAAATACAACTTACTAAGTTTCATATTAGAGAAGATGATACAAACTATCAGATGGGCTATAAATCTACTTTTCATTGAAGAACATGGTAAGTGTATTGGTAGTCTTCCTTTTCTAGAAGATTAAACAACAATCTTTTTTATAACAACCTCTTTTTTCTTTTTTTTTTTATTTAAATATGCCTCAGGCATGAATGTTTATTGGCTCATCACTAAGTTAAGAACTTAGAGCTGGGAACAGCTGCATGTTGTCTCTTGAGATGCTGCCTTCAGATGTGGAGGACTCTGTCACCTTTACAAGGAAATGTGAGTGTGATGCTTACACTTCCTGTGAGGAAACTGTATATTGTCTTACAAAGAGTAGAAGTATAAAGGAAAGAGCAAGGCACGAAAGCAAATGTTGTGAGTAGAGCACTTTGTGGCTTCTGCAGTGGAAGCAATGCCACAGAGATAGCAAAGCTGTGCAAAGACAGCCCTCTGCTCCCCTGTGTGTCAGAAGATGGGCCTGTGCAGCAAGGCAATGGGCTAAACAGAGCTCAAGCATCCTTAGCTTGATGCTGAGGACAGGCCTAACTGAAGGCATGCCCAGCAGCACCGTGCTGGGAGACATCTACTTTTCTATCCCTGTCCTAGCCCTGTTTTCCTAGCTGGCTTTGTTTAATCCTGGGTGAGGAGAGAGGGTGTCTGCAGTGAGCAGAAGAGTGTGAGATCCATCTTAGCTTATCTGCAGCTCCCCTTGTCCTGCCCAGCACAGCTTGGGTCGGTGTCTGGGCTGTGGCCACACACAGCTCCAGCCACAGCTCTCTCTGTGCCCATCCCTCTGGCCTGGAGGGCATCTCTGGCTTCTCTGGGGGCTGCTCTGCCAGTGCTCTCTGCTGTAGCTGCTTGCAGGGTGTTTATCCCATGCCCCACCCCTGGAGGTGCACGCTGGCTCCTAGAGCTCCTCAGTGCCAGAATCCACAGAGCTGTCCAGAGATACCTTCAGACACCTTCTCCTTAATGCCTTCTCTTGGGGGGTCTCCTTGAAGGGAAAACAGAGACATCAGGACAACAACTGAGAGTGCTTCCTTCCAAGTAACATCCAAAAAATCCCTTTCTTCTTCTAAAATGGGGATCAAAGCCCAGTCAGGACTGCAGCATGACGTTGTCTTGCTCCTCAAGAGAGGGAGGGTAAAGCTGGCAGAATACTGACATTTCCCCACTTCTCATCTGGCAGGAAGACTGAGCTTAGAGATGTGGGCTGCTTTGTCTTTGTCCAGCTGGGTCTGATGGTGCAGGAGGTTTCTGATGCTGGTTAGGAAAGGGGCTGCTTTGGGGATGGGCCATGCACAGGCCAGGATCTCATGGGGAGTTCTTGCTGCAGGTGAGTGATGTGCCCCTTTGCAGGTTTGGCTGTGCTTTTGGCTTGTATCACACAAAATCTCGAAGCAAGTGGATTTTGTGCACATGCACCAAGTACTCAGGAATACCAAGGCCTGGTGTCACTTCTATGATGTCCAGTGATTATGGGACATCAGGCACTGAGCCCTCACCACCTCTCTCAAGTGCTCCTTCACTGCTCACAGTAAGCTCATTTCTGAACAGACTTTTTCCATCCTTTAGGAATGGCTTCTTGCTCCTGCCTACCTGTTGCTCTAACAGAAACAAAGATGTTTGGTGTGCTGGTCTGCTGGGCCATAGGGGTTTTTGGATGCATTTCAGCTGTGAGTTTAGAAGACTCTGTGTGGCATGTGGGCATGCCAAACTGATTAATTGTAAGTGATGGCCTTCATTATGAGCACAGGGAATTCTTCTACTCCTGGTGCTACCACTGTGGAGCTTTACCTGTCTTCTCTCTCCCGCATTCACACACTCACACATCTTTCCATATTTGCATTTCGTTTGTACCATGGACAATCCCCACCCCAGTGTGTTGACAGCATAAACATGCCAACAAACAGACAATGTGCAGGGCTACCCTGGAAGCAAGTGGTGGCTTTGAGGGGTGTTGCCTTGAAGAAGAAGGGAGACAAAGTTGAGCAGAGCATGGACTGTGGTTTCAGCGTGCTGGGCCTCCCTCTGCTTGATGGACCCAGAAAAAAAACTCCAAAAAACTGAGAAGAAATTGGGGTTGCTGCCTTTGCCCAGATACCTTTAGGTGCTCAGGCTGTAAGTAGATGTGTCCAAGAGTTTGACACAGCTTGCTTGGCTGAGGAGATACTGAGCCCCTGCCCTCAGCTTGGTTTTGCCACAGAGAGTGGAGGTCAGGCACAGAAATGTGCTCTTGCTGCTGTTGCTTCCTCTCTCCTTTTGTGTGTGCCTCCTTTGTGTGTTCTTTGTAAGGAAACAGTGGTAGAAAGAAGGAACAAAAGCTAGGTTTTCCTGCAAGGAGTGTTTTTACCTCATTAGTACCAGTTAAAAAATTATTAAGCTGGAGAAGGGGAGGTGTCTTACAAGACCTTCCTTTAACTTCAAGGAAGAGGAATGACATGAACAAACAAGAAAGATTTATCTAATGCTGTACATTTCTAGTGCCACAGATCTTTTTCTTTCTTGGTCTACATCTGTGATAAAAAGCTGGAAGATTTCAGTGGCTACTGTAGCAGATGAATTATGATGGTGAGGATAAGACTCAAAATCCTCACCACTCCATCTGTTTAGGATTGGAATCGGGAATAAAGACTTTATTGGCCTCTCACGTGCTTTTGGACCTGGCTCCTGTGCCTCCTCACAGCTTCTTTCCTCACTGTCTTTCCCACACCAGCCAGCTTCAGGGCTGGTTTGTGGCTAGATCAAGGCAGTGTTCTCACCCCCTTCCATGCTCGTCCCTCTCACAGCTTGCTCGAACTCCTGGCCCTGCCTGCAGGATGCCTTTGTGGCTCTGGCCAGCCCCTCCTACACCAGATGTTGATGCAAAGCTGATCCTGATGGTTTCCCAGGAAGTGTGTCTCCTTTCCAAGCGCTGTCCAGCAACCACCTGCTCCTTGCTAGGGACCCTGGGCTTGCTGTCCCCTTGCTGCTGCTGAGGCTATGGGGCAGGAGAAGGGCTCCACTCCCCCACCCAAAAACTGCCTCCCTCCCACTAGGATGGAGGCATGTGGATGCTGGAGCTGAGCTCTTTGGGTGAGCATGGAGGAGGACAAGGGCCCCATCTGGCCCTCCAGCTGGGTGGGCAAACCTCCAGGGCATTCCTGCCTTTAGTGCCCATTTTCTTTGTGCCTGCATGTTGCCTCCATGCAGACCAAACACCCTGGTGAGAGTTATTTCCGCCTGTGCTATAAATGAGAAGTGCTGGAGGAGGGGAGGAGGGCACAAAGGCTGCGCAGTCATGTCCCATCACTGCTTGCTCACAGCAGAAAATCCTTTCACCTGCCAGGAGCTATCATTAGACAAGGCAACACTGGATTTTTTTTGACCCTGAAAATGAACTTTAGGAGGATTTTCCTAGTCAAGTGCTTGCTGCTTTTATTTCCCAGTGTAAAATGTGAGTTTTTCTTACTGTTTTTTGCTCTTTTGGGCTGGTGTTATAATTGCATTTTAAAGCATTTACAACTTGGTGGGCTGCTACTGATAAGAAACTTGTTCTACTTTTCCAATGAGTGAAGACATCTGGGTTATTGCTATTATTATTTGATTTAATTTTCAGCCAGGGGGAGGGCAGGACCTGAGTTTCCTATTCCAGTTTCAATAATAAGCTGTAAAGAGTTTTGGTTTTAAGTTAATGAGCCTTAATTTGACACATGTATAATGAGAAATGTCAGCATGCAGTTTGCTTTCTGCCCTCGAGGTAGCTTGTACTACATTAGAGATCCAGTTCACTGTGCATTATCGCATGTAATTTCCTTTTCTTATCAAAGATGTGCAAATCTTTTGAAAGTGCAATTTATATTCTTCCATAAATATTAACAGAGTGATGTATTTCAGTGTCTTCAGTGGAGTTGAAGTCTAAGACATGAAAACAGCAAGCAATTACATTCATCTTTTATATTTTGCATATTATTGTTCTCATTATTTTTTAAAATATTAATCTAAAAACTTAATTAAGGTGTTAACTCATAGATTAGAGAAAGTTTTAAGAGATGGAGACAATACAAGCCTGCATAAATTTTTTTTCCTCCATTTCATTTCACTAAGATTGTATGTATGGCTGTTTAATGCTTTGCTTTTCCTTCAGAACAAAATTAATAGATAAATAAGGATTTTTTTTATTATTATGCACATGATCTATAAAGCATCTTCCCCAGCAGAAATAAGGATTATTCCCTTGAAATTAAAATTGTTTCAGAGACTTCCTTCCTTCTCTAAAATTACTATGGGAGCCTTTTCTTTTAACTCTTTCTTGTGACTGTGAATGAGCTGTAGGCTCTCAGTTGAGACCTTTCTACCCCTTGGGGCACATTTTAGTTGGCATTTTTAGCACAAATTGTTGTTTCATTACCTAAACAGATTTTTAGTCCCATATGTATGGGATATTCAACTTTCCACCAGAAAGACTATGGAGATCAGGTTGGTCATCACGTAGAGATATGTCTAGGTGGTCCACAGAGATGCCATTGAATTATCCTTGAAATCTCAGATTGCTTTTTTTCTTTACTTTCAGTGAGAAAATATAAGTAGTATCTGTTTACTTTCAGAGAAAAAATATAAGTAGTGTCTGTTATGCAAAGTAATCCTATTACTAGCTCAAAATACTTGTTCATGACTGAGCAGAAATAAGTATCAGAATGCAGAAATAAGTATCAGAATTCAAATATTTGTGTATAATGTGTAGCATCATCTGTGTGGGGCATAGCTGCTTCCAAGGCTGTTTAGTTGATAGCTTTATTTCAGGATATTTCATTAGATATGTCAAATACCTTGTAAGAAAGGCAATGCTGAAAGAACAACCTCTCTTTAGAGGTGGTGAAATGCCAGAAGCACTACAGCACTGATGTTTCTGTTGCAGAGGCACGCTATTTTAGTTCTCTGATTATCTCTAATATTGTTAGTTTAATGAAATAGCCACTGGGTTTCAGTTTCCCCTCTGCGGTGCCATTTATCATTATCCCAGATACAAGGAATCAAGGACTGTAATAAAAATATGCATAAACACAGTTTTTCTCTCTGTGGGGAAAAAGGGCTTAAAATATATAAAATTAGAGCAGAATCAGCTCAGTGTGGTGATAGGAAGGGAAACATCCTCCTGCTGATTGGCTTCACCCAGTAAATTGAGGATGAATGAACACAAAAAAATGACAAATGAAATAAGCTGTGGCTCTGAGCACGTGCATTTGAATATCAGTGAGCTTATCCCACCTGACACTTGCATGCAGATTTCAACCTCCTCCTGCAGGTTGTCCACCTGCCACGGGGCTGGGACAGTACCCCACTTGAAATGACCTCCCAGCAAAGTTTCCCAAGTCCTGGCTCACCAGAAATGGGGCCTGCAAAGACTGTGGCTGAAGCAGCCTGGAGGGGAGTGGGCAGAGCACCCAGCACTGCTCCAGGAGTGTGTCATGCCCACTGGTGAAAAACCAGTGGATGTTTAGTAGCCTTGGCTTTTCTGAATATCCCCTTTCCCAGTCTTGATACCACCTTTGGGAAACTTCTACTCTTAACTGTTCTGGAGAAGGGATCTGGAATCGAAGGAAAAGATTTTTTTGGGGGGGCAATTGCTTTTCTTGTAATGACTCCTGCACCCTGTCAGTTCACAGGATGCTGGTAGCTGTTTCTCCCTGCCTTTCTTGCCCAATCAGGATCCTGTGCTAGAAAAATCAAGTGGATACATCCCAGTGGGGCAGAGTAACTGGGACGAGAGAGGAGGGGGCACTGCAGTGGGTCTGCCTCTAGTTCAGTGCCTTACACTCACTCACAGCTTGACATGGGCTACTATTATTATCAACATTGCTGTCACTGGGGTTGCTGAAATGATTCTGCTGTCCAGGGACATGACTATTTTTGCAGTGATGGGCACTCTGTGTACCAGCCTGTGCCATGTGCAAAACACAGAAGTGACCTTCTTTTCAGGAAGGGCTAAGTTTGCGTTAAAGTGAATGGGTGGCCATGAATCTTGGCATCCAGAGTCAGTCCAAGTAAGTCAGCCACAGTATGAATTCAGCTTTTGAAAGCTGGACTCTCAGCTTTCTTGCCTCTCAGAGTTAAATTGGATGCTGGCATTTATCTAACGAACAATCAAGAAGTGCTTTGGAGCAGGGGAAGAAGATGGCATCAGTAAAGCAGAGAGGCTTAGGCAGCTCAGGAAGGGGGAGGCACAGCAACTAAGAACCTTTTGGGTGACTGCTGTGGCTGCTGAGCACAGCAGCAGGGCCTGCAGGAGATGTCTGATGGGCTGGCTGTGCTTCCCCCAGCAGGCTCCAGCACCAGCTGGATTTACAAGGCAGTGAACGAGACGGCTCTTCTCAGCACCACTGCTCCTGGGAGCTTCCATCAGGCAACGTGGAGGAGGGGCAGCCAAAGGCTGATTCAGCTCGAGGATGGCATTGCCAAGCACTTTGTGAACAAGGCCCAGTGCAGGTGTAGGATACTCCGAAACGGGACGCTGCAAATCCAGCGCGTGGCGAAAGAAGACAGTGGAAACTACACGGTGGTTTATCATCAGCGCGATGGAAAACTGCTGGCAGAAGAAAACATCATCCTCTTTGTTCAGGGTCAGTTTTTGCTTTTCCCATACCATTCCCAGCACAGCTGAACAAGACTTGGTGTTCTCTGTTCTCACCCACAGCCTTTCCTACTCAGTGTCCTCCTTTCTGATTTGGAGTGGGAAGACTTCTGTAGGACATACCTCTTCCTCCTGCCACTGTCAGCAGTCTGCCTCTTTTCTCCCTTCTCTTGCTCCTATTGGTGGCCTCAAATCCCTGGCTTCTTTCTGGCTCCCCTGTCAGCCAGCAGGCTTCTAGCTGTGCCCAAGAAAGCAGCATGGTCACACTGACAGCAGGCTGAGGGTGGTTGGACCTATGGCAGCACCACAAATGATGCCAGGATGCCGAGTTGGAGATGGACCCTGAGTGGGGACTGGGCTCCCAGCAGCATCCTGAAACCCACAGCAGCCTATGTGAGGTACAGCTGTGGCTGATGCACTGTGGGGTTTGGGGATTTGTGGTGCCACTTTATTGGCACCGAGTTATGACTTTTGTTCTCTGGCTACCGGGCCAGCAAGGTGAGCAACTTGTGTTGCCAGCCCCTTGAGGAGACCTCAGGAGTCCAGATGGCACTAAAAGCCTGCATTTAGGCAATGGAATCCCACTCCACTTTTGCTCTAACATGCAAAATGGCCAGCAATCACCTCCCCTGAGACAAACCACAAGAGGAATTGAATTTGCAGTGGAAGAAGACTCCTGCACCCTATGCTTGCACAACATAGCACAACAAAAATGATGGTTGTGCTGTTCAAAGCACAGCGAAGCACACACCTGGGGATTTCAGCTGCATGGGTTCAAAGCATGAGGGCAGCCTCCATTCCTGTGCTGTATCTTGTCCTAAGAGATTGGAGTGGTAGCAACCTAAAGGTTATGGGGTGAGTAGGGATGATGGGGATGGCTATTCTGTTCCTTTATAGATGCTGTGACCTCTCCAGACCTCTAAGCTGTAAGACAGCATGTTTTTTTCCCCCAATAAGGGGATAGTTTTGTTCTGTCCTTCTTCAGTCATCATGCACACCTTTGCCAACATCTTGAATTTGTGGGCCCCAGCTGGGATTACAGAAATGATGCCTTATTGAGGCAGCAATGGCAGATGGAATGGTTTTAGCAGGGTTTCTGTGCAATGGGAGGCCCCCTGTCTTTACAGGCTCCTGAGCAGTGAGGGTGTCTCACTGCTTTGGGAACTATTACTGTAAACAGATTCAGGAAGTCATCAGGGCCTGATGCTTCTTGCTCAGGTTTTAAGCCACTGGACTGTCACTGAGATGTCCTCATTTCAGGTGAAGGTTAATGTTGCAGCCCAGCTGTGTGCTGCATCCTTCCTCTGCTGGGCAGCAGAGAGGTTGCATCACCTCTGACACACGGTTTTGGAAGTCCTGTACTAACTGTCAGGTGCTAGAATAATTTCTCAGCCCAACTGAGCCCCACTAGGGCTGGACAGACAGTTGTTTAAAGAAAAAATTAATCTCGATTATAGCCTCACACAGCTCCATCACCTAATGTTTCCCACTGGGAAGTTCCCCTGAATAACAGGTTACAGTTTGCAGAAGAGGAGTGGACTTAACAAGGAAAGGGTGGCTGCAGATGTGAGGATGTGAACCTTGACTGCATGTGCTATGAGCAGCTTTTATTTGCTTTAGAATTTATGATCTCCATGACTTACACTGCCTGAAACTAGAGGTAGCACTGGTGTGTTTTTGTTTATCTGGTCTTAAAGGTAGAAATGATTTTTTCCCATTTGCTGTCTCTGCCAGTTTCCCTTACTTGAGGAAAACCCTGCAGGCTTTTCTGTCTCTTTCAGTGCCACCGGTGATAGAGACGCTGGAACCAAAAGTGAGCTGGTTGTTTGCAGGGCATAAGAAGAGACAGAAGCCAGTTTTGTCTGTCATAACCTCACTGAGAGCTGAAGTGTGTTTTGTGTTTTCCATTCTGGGTTGATGGGCTTCCATGCTGTGCTGTCGTGCCAGCTGAGTGCTGTTGGTAGCACACAGAGCATCCTAAGTAGCTTCTCATAGTTCTCCCTGCTTCAGAGGAAATCTCTCCTGATGGGCACAGGCAGAGCCCATCATTTGCACCAAAACACAGGGTCCAGAGTTGGAGAAGGCTGTGGCTCTGAGTCCCTCCCACCCACCTGACGACTCAGCTTCCTCCCCTCACCTGCCTGGTGTCCAGCTCTTTGCTGGGCCAACTATGTAGGCTGCTGCACTGCATTTTCTTTATTATTGTCTTGTTACATCTGTAGTAGATGTCTAAACTGCTTTTCATATTTCTGTGATCTCATTAGCTGGTCATTTGGGGTTAATTCTCTGTTCTTCTTAATAACGGAGGCTTTCAAAAGGAGAAACCCTGTCACACNCTGCCCTGCCCTGCCCTGCTCAGCTATGAAACGCAGCTTTCGTTGCAGAAAATTAGAGAGAGCATCAAATGGAGACGAAGAGACCCGGTGGAGGAGATTCAAGGTGATGGGCATTCATCCCTGTGGCCATTTTTCTTCAAGTCTCTTCATGTTAGGATATGGATATGGAACACTGAGCCTTGAAACCTGTGCCTTTCTGTGGTTCACTTGTTTTTACTGCACCTTGTTGTCTTCGTGCTTTTTGGATGGTTTTCACCAAGAAGAAGCTAAAGCTCTACTGGGACAAAATGGACCTATGGATCTTACAGGGTTTTATCTCCTGCTACACATTAGGACAGCTCTCTGGCTTCAGCATCAAATACATGGCCTCCTGGACCAAAAAATATTTGGATGTAATTAAATATTTGTCTGAAGTTGAAAAGATTTGTGTCATATAATTCAGAGAAGAAAACACATAAGGATTGTGTGAGAGCCTTGAAGCACCTGTGTGGGAAAAAAATGGGAAAGGAATAAACTTTTCCCTTTCTCCACTGTGTTTAGAAAAGAAACTGTGGGCTTAAATTGCAGCAAGGGAGAGTTAGGTCAGAATTTTTTTTTAAATGAAAAAAGAGAGAGATTTCTGGGAGAAATCTCTGGGGTTTCAAAGGGTTGATGAGACAACATTCTGTGAAGCCTCCTTGTCCTGCCAAGGGCCAGGAGAATGTGCTACATGGCCTCTTCAGGGATGGTTTCAATTCAGTTTTCTGTGACTTTTAGGCAAATAAAACAAATCTCTATTCTCAGCACAAGTCTGTTTGGCTAGCCAGACTTTTTTTTTTTTTTTTTTTT
>VZRX01021632.1:451665-471314 GCA_013398075.1 Notiomystis cincta | reverse complement strand
ATTAGAGAGAGCATCAAATGGAGACGAAGAGACCCGGTGGAGGAGATTCAAGGTGATGGGCATTCATCCCTGTGGCCATTTTTCTTCAAGTCTCTTCATGTTAGGATATGGATATGGAACACTGAGCCTTGAAACCTGTGCCTTTCTGTGGTTCACTTGTTTTTACTGCACCTTGTTGTCTTCGTGCTTTTTGGATGGTTTTCACCAAGAAGAAGCTAAAGCTCTACTGGGACAAAATGGACCTATGGATCTTACAGGGTTTTATCTCCTGCTACACATTAGGACAGCTCTCTGGCTTCAGCATCAAATACATGGCCTCCTGGACCAAAAAATATTTGGATGTAATTAAATATTTGTCTGAAGTTGAAAAGATTTGTGTCATATAATTCAGAGAAGAAAACACATAAGGATTGTGTGAGAGCCTTGAAGCACCTGTGTGGGAAAAAAATGGGAAAGGAATAAACTTTTCCCTTTCTCCACTGTGTTTAGAAAAGAAACTGTGGGCTTAAATTGCAGCAAGGGAGAGTTAGGTCAGAATTTTTTTTTAAATGAAAAAAGAGAGAGATTTCTGGGAGAAATCTCTGGCGTTTCAAAGGGTTAATGAGAAAACATTCTGNTTTCTCGCGCAAATTTTTTTGGGTTGCCCTGTTTTTTTTTTTTTTTTTTTTTCTTAATAGAAGAGATCTGGTATCCTTGTGAAACAAAGCATTATGAACTATTAAGATAACTGGTGGCATTGTCTGAATATTCATGGCTGTCCATCTCAGGGCCTCTGCTGAGGATGAGGGCCCAGGTCTCTTGATTTTGCTGGTAACACCTCAGGTGTAAGCAGGGGATGACAGAGCTGCTGGGAGCTCTCCCTCCCCAAGNTTTTTTTTTTCTTAATAGAAGAGATCTGGTATCCTTGTGAAACAAAGCATTATGAACTATTAAGATAACTGGTGGCATTGTCTGAATATTCATGGCTGTCCATCTCAGGGCCTCCTGCTGAGGATGAGGGCCCAGGTCTCTTGATTTTGCTGGTAACACCTCAGGTGTAAGCAGGGGATGACAGAGCTGCTGGGAGCTCTCCCTCCCCAAGGCAGAAGTTGTACTGCGTTAAGTGCACCTGCATCACCTTCCCTGTGCTGGACACTGCTTGGTCCCCTGGGCCTTGTGAGTGTCCACAACTGCCTCTGCAGGACAGCTGAGGAGCTGAGAGCACAGGCCTGTTTTAGAGCAGTGTCTGAAGGGGTACACTGACCCAGCTGGGATAAAAGGCAGAGCAGATGAAGGAGGAGAGAGCTGCCAGAGCCACAGAGCATGAGACATCCAGCCAGCTTGCTGATGTCTTAGGCAGAAGAACACCTAAGGCCTCTTTCAGGCTGGCCTATCCCACATGTGCCAGAGGGGATAAAACAGCCATGCTTTGTTTCTCCTGAGAAGTCTGACTATTTTTATCTTCTGGTATAAGGGCAAGGAGGCAACTTGCAGGAGAAGGAAGTCTCTGCCTCCTCCAGAGCTCAGTCACTTCACTTGAACTCCAGCATCAGGCACAGCCCTGGGAGTGGCACTTGCTCTTGCCTTAGCTTTCTGCAGCTGATTTTCAGGCTTTTGCTATTTAAAGTTGTGTTTGGTAAATGTTTCATGGTTTATTTTGTAACGTACCATATGCTCTCTCCCTGTACTGAATGAATAAAGAGAAGACTGGCTGCAGAGGATCTTCGTTCACAGCTGTGCTGGTACTTCAGTATCTCACTTTGATACAAAGGAGGCAACAAAAGCATTTGGGTCCCTGAGCCACAGAAGCAGGGAGGCAGGAGTTGTCACACCATCCCTGGGAGGTGCAGGAGTGTGAGGAGCTGCTGGGCTCAGGCTGCTGTGGGTGAGCACAGCTGCTGTGCCTGCCTCTGGTGGCACCATGCTCTCTGCCTGTTCTCCACCACCAGAGCTTTCCTTTCCTACAAAACAACCACTCTGGATGGTTTATTCTTCCTCTCTGAACCTCAGGACTCCACCTATGCACATGGCAGCCTAAGGGAGGAGAGAGGACTTCCAAGGTGTCCTCATGGCTTCAGAGCATGGTTCCTCATGATCATGCCTACCCTGAGAAGCCCCTCTCTGAGTTGCTTTACTGTTGGCTGCCTTTGCCAGTGCTGTCAGGAAGGATTCCTGGCCCTGGAAGAAACCTCTGCTGCCTTCTGCTGTGGAAAGTGCACAGCCTGTGCCTACTCCCCCTTTTGATTCTCACTGGGCACGTGGTGAACCCTGGGCACAGAGCCCGTGGTGCTGTCCAGGCCCTGCTAAGGCGGTGTTTGATCCTGCCCACCAACCTGTCAGCAGCACTGACCACAGTGAGGTGCCAGTGCCTCTCCTGCCTTTGCTTTGGGTGCTGTTGTGCGACAGTTTCTGCATCTGAATTGTAGTTTTGAGATAACAGGAAGAGATAACACCACAACAGAGATGCTCACTGGTTGCGTTTCCCACACGCTTTCTCTGCCTACATAAAAGCAGCAGGCAAGTGTTTCTGGCTGCTGCCTGGCCTCCCCCACAAATACCTGCTTTCCTTGCCAGCCCTTTTGTGTGGCGTGGGGCAGGTGAGCGAGCACAGCGCAGAGGGGTGCGAGGAGAGATGTGCTTGGTGCGGTCACACCTCTTTTTTGAGGGAAACAGCTCTGAAACAGCGCTGCCTGCAGGCATCCCCAAACTGCATTGCTGTTTGCCACCCTGGATCAACAGCAGGGAAATGGGGACAGGCAGTAAGGCTGGGGCATTTGGACAACCAGCCCTTGTAGAGCCTCAGATGAAGTGTCTGGGACTGCTGCTCTAGGAGTTAGGCGATCCCCTCTTCCTCTGCTAAAGCCAAAGCGAGCTTTCCCATGAATAATGGTGATGAAATAAAGGCATGCTTGTTTGCCAACAAGTTCCTATGGAAAGAGGCCCTGGGCTCCAGCTTTTCTCTCATAAAACAGGCATGCACATCACGTGCTTCCACGATGGGCTCTTCGCAAAGCCTGCGTCAGTCCCTTCCCCGTTTGGCTGGGTGCCCAAGAGCCCCCTGTGCCTGTTGGCAGGTTTTCTGGAGCATCCTGCTGGGCAGTTCCCAGAAAGGAGCTCTGTGCCAGGGCACTGGGGGCTTGAACTGCTCTGCCTCTGCTCTGCTCTTACTCCTGACTCATCTCACAATGGCAGTGTGTCCTGTCTGTCCCTCGTGACTTGCCCTGCCCTGAGCAAACCAGGGAGAGCAAGGGCATTCTGTAGGCCTGGGGTGCTCCCGTGATGCTCCTATTTGTGTTCCTGCTGGGAATGGGATTTCTCCTCTTGTATCAGAAGGGAGTACTTGAAGGCATCAGTTTATGCTGGCGCTGCTGTTTCCTTCCATCTCTGCTTTCCTGGAGGTTTTACAGCTGTGAAAGGCACCACCTGAGGGAGCTGTGTCTCCGGGAATGGCTGTGCTGAGAGAGCTGTGTTTCCAAGAAAGGCTGTACAACACCAGCCTGTACAAACAGCAAGGGAGGCTGCAAGGCCGTGTGCTGCAGACACACAGGTCACTGCAGTGACCAGTTCTGGTTGGCTTCAGTGATTTCACCAGCCAGGGCCACTGTAGTAAATGGCAGAATGAGGATGTGGCTCCTATTGCCGGTAGGAAGTGCCGGTATCTCAAACCCAAAACTCAACCAGCAAAACCTCCAACGCTCTTCTGCTGAGCTCACAGTTTTTACAGACTCTGTTTTTCTTTTAGCCATTTATAAATGACAAAGCTTAAGACAAGACAAGAACAGCCTAAAGCTAGCCATTGCAAAAGAGGAACCAAGTAACATGGAGGTTTTTAAAAAGCACTGTCAGGAAGGAAACTTGTCTGCACAGCAAGCGACTTGTAGGAGCCTTTAGGCCCTGTAGTGGAAATTAAATACCAAGTGTTGAAGGAGTTGATCAGATTCCAAAGTTTTCCAAAGAAAGGTGTGATTAATAAGGAAGAAGAGGTGGAAATAAGTGGTGTCCCCACCCTCTTTCTTTCAGACATCTTGTCTTGCCTAGAAATTCAGGCCACAGGTGAGCTGCCTTGTCTGATGCTGCTGAGAACAGCAAATATGTCCCTGACTGTTGCTGCCAAACTACACTCTCGTATTAGCTTCATTCTTGTCCCTCTCACCCCTCTTCCTTGGCACAGGTACAGTCTGGCTGGAGTCTGTTCTAGGGAAAAGGGGCTAGACACATTATGTCTCTGAATATTAAATATTACCTGAGAAGGCCTCTGTTGGTCTTGGGAACATCAGGAAAACTGTATTTCCCTTAAACTGGAAAACCACCAAATGGAAAACCTCCAAAGAACCACAGGGTTAGAGGGGATGTCAACACGTGATGAGAGGCATTTCAAGATGGCAACTGTGGAAGAAGTAGCTGTGAATCTCCTTTGCCTCAAAGCATCTGTGCTAGGGAGGTGCATCTGTGACAGAGCACCTTAGGCAAATGCAGGCATGATGTCTTCTCTGGAGATGGAAAAGTGCACCACGACCCAGGCACTGCAGCAGCTGTCTCCACTGACTCCTCACGTGTACACACATGTTAAGCAGCAGGAACTTCTGGTGCTCTCCCTCTCCTGGAGTTTTGAAGGACATGTGCTTCTGAAGGCCTCATGAGAAATAGTACAGAAGAACAGTTTACAGGCCTAGGTTGACTAGAAGGGAAGGAAAAGCTCTGCTTCTCCGAGGTCTAAAAGGATGCTGCATCCTTTTGGAAGAAAACTGCTTCAGGAAGCTGGGATGAAAGAAATGATGCAGATGATGCTTCTCTGTGGGACAGGTGAAGCTTAGGCCAGCTCTGCAGACTGCACTGCTGAGCCTCTTGGGCTGAGTCTCAGGGTGGGCATGGCAGCCTGGGTCTGGACATTTGGCCCATCTCCCACGTGGTACCAGGCTGCTCTGCTCCTTCTCCAAGCTCCCAGCCTCATGTGGCTGCATGAAGAGCAAGTGGATGGTGTCATGGGGCAGTCGTGTCTTGGAAGCAGAAGCTTGTCTGCAGATGGTGTGGTGGCAGCTGGCCAAGAACTCAGACCATGGATCTCTGCCCTGGGTCTCTTGGCAGCTTTGGCAGGCTGAACACCTACCTGCTGCCACTGCAGGGTCAGCATTTGGTCAGGTACAGCCCAGAGTGGGCCAGGATGGATGCCCTATCTAAAATGTGCCACTGAAGACATTTCCTGGGGAGAATTGTATGCACAAACAATGGGAATTTCATGCTATGGCCATTTAATACCCAGAACTGTGGGTTCTGGGCTACAGTCTCTACTTTGGGTGGTGAACAGCATGGCTGGAGGGGGGGACACAAGGCTGGACTCTTGCTCAAGGAGTGGCTGGACCATTCCTGCTCAGGGAGCTGCTTAGACTCACTGGAGGAGAAGGGGAATTTGTGGGCTGGCCATACAACGAAGACAACAATTTTGGGATGCAGCATTTGTTAGCCAGTTTGTGGTGCACACCTCTAGGCAGGGAGGGCAGTTTACAGCACAGAACTATCCAGCAGCTCCAGGACAAGGCTCTGTCCTGCAGGATTTGGCCCAAGTGCTTCATTCAGCCAGGCTCTTGGCTGTCTCCAGGGTCAAGAAGGAGAGGCTGCAGGTGCCCTGCCTGCAGCAGCCTGCTTGGTGCTGGTGTGAGCGTGGGGTGCACAAGAACATGTTGGTGCTGTCATCTAGTGGGACCACATGAGCACAGCTCAGCCATGGCTCTGTGCCCTCCTCCCATGCCTGTTACTTCTCCCTTGTACTAATTTACATCCTGACTATTAGGCCTGTGAGTATTTTGCAGCCATAAAGCTTTTCCTTGAAATAGGCAGTGTGAAAGCTGTTATTGTTACAGACTTCATACACAGTTTATGTAGTGCTTGTTTATCACAGGACAGGCTTAAAGTGAGCTCATCCAAACCCTTGAACTCTGATGGCCCTTACATACTTTCTCCCTGTAGAGTGCAGTTTGTGCCTGTGGAAGAGATCAGCCCAATGCACAAACAGAATAATTTAGATCTCATTTTGCACCCAAGGAGATACAAGTGGTCAGGCCTAGAGATGTCTCTTAAGCTCTTGATTTCTGTTATTTGTATTTGAAACACAAATCACTTTTTTCTGCTTGTGATCTCCACTACAACCAGTTTCAGGTTTTGGTTCCTCTTGCAGCTGCTCAGACATGTTCTAACCACTTCCACAACACATGGCAAACCTCCCTGTCTGCTGCCTCGAAATTTCCCAGAGGGCGCGTTGAGAAAACTTGTTTTCCAGAACACAAAATCCAATGTCAGAAATTCAGCATTTGGGATGTGATCAAGGCTGAGTGGCAGTGGAAGGGCAGAGGTGGGATTAGGGCCATGCAGCTCATCTTAGGTCTTTCCTGGCCTCTAATGGCTTTGTCCTGTATGTGCCTCCTCATTCCTCACAAAGCAGAAGGAATGCTGGAACATCTGATGCTGCTAATTCTGGTGGAGGAACTGGAACAGGGACCACAGCTGGGCAAGGGGCAACAAGGAACCGAAAGTACTCTCCCCAAATGAGCAGCACTGTCATGTTTTTGTTTTTAAAGATGCAGAGATTTCTTAACCTTATTTTAAATAGAACTGCAAAGCAACCCACGTGCTATTCTTCTCTACCCTTCTTTCTTACTCTCCTTTTTTGGGAAGCATATTAATCTGCAGGTTATGTCTGTGTAAATACAGTAATGTTTCGTTTCTGAAGGATTCCTGACTTTATTTCTCTTATTTTGTTCTGCTGTGTAAATCACTCCTTGCCCCCTGGTTATCTATTCCAGCTCATGGCATCAGCAGTGGAGGCTGCAGAAATATAGTGGTGCAAGCTGATGCTGAGTAGAGGAAGGTCCTGATGGGATTCTGTTTCCACACATGGGGAAGGTCTGGAGGTCATGCAAAAGAAAAAAAAAAGCCAAAAATCTTTGGAATCATAGAGTCATTTAGCTTGGGAAAGACCTCTAAGATCATTGAGTCCAACCATTAACCCTGCACTGCCAAATCCACCACTAAATTGTATCCGTAAGTGCCACACCTACACATCTTTTAAATACCTCCAGGGATGGTGAGTCTGCTGCTTCTCTGGGCAGCCTGTTCCAGCGCCTGAGCACCCTTTCGGTGAAGAAATTGTAATATCCAATCTAAACCTCCCCTGGTACGACTTGTGGCCATTTCCTATCGCTTGTTACCTGGGGAGAAGAGCCCGACCCCCACCTGGCTCCACCCTCCTTTCAGGCCATTGTAGAGAGCGAGAAGCCCCGAGGAGAAACCCCCGCAAGGCCAGGAGAGGGCACCTGGAAACAACTGTTCTGTGCATGGCTCTGCTGCTGGGCTCTTCCTTTCCCCTTTTTTTTATTTAAAAATTTTTTTTTTTGTTATTATTATTCTCGCCTCCCCTTCTCCCCATCTTTTTATTGCACAACCCCTGTGAGCCGTTTTCATCTTCCTAGGAACTCGCAGCAAAAGCTGAAGCTTCTGTGCCGTGGAAGAAGAGCACAAAGCCCCGCTCGGTGAGCGAGAAGCAGCCGGCTGCGCCTCTCCCGCCTCCCTCCCCTCTCCTCCTGCCCCAAATTCGCTCCCCGACTCCACGCACATGCACATGCTCGCCCCCATATAAAACACAGAGGCACATGCAAGTGTGCTGTCACCACGCAGCAGCTCAGAGGCCAAAACCTGATCCTTTTATTTTTTGCCCCACCTGAAAAGCTCTCCCCCAAAACATGCAGGTTTCAGTAAAAGAGCACCTGCGTTCAAACCACGGTGGCGTTTCGAGGAAGGAGAAAAATGCCCCACCTCGTTGTGCAAGAGCATCAGCCTGGAAGCAGTGCCAGGCTTGGACGTTTTTTTGACCTGCCACTACGCTCTGGCTTTTGGAACACTCGTTGGAACAGGCTGCCCAGGGAAGGGGTTGAATCATCATCCCTGGAGGTGTTTAAAAGACTTGTTGATGTGGAGCTTAGGGACTTGATTTAGTGGTGGGCTTGGCAGTGCTAATGGTTGGACTCAATGATCTCAGAGGTCTTTTCCAACCTAGATGGTTCTGTGACTGTTATTCTTTGTGTTAATACTGGTTGGGTGTTGCTCCCTGAAAATTCAGGTTTTCTAAAGGCTGAAAACACTGAACCATCAGACTTCAAATCAAAGGTGTCAGGCTGGAGAAATGCTCAGCTGCAGTGAGGAGTGAGTGGCTGTGAGCAACACCAATTTCAGCCAGATTATAAAGCTCCTGGCATTTGTTTGGATTGAATTTGGACACATGCAGTCACATTGCAGCATCCCCACCTCGCTTCCCGTCTGGGACCGTGAGCGTCCCATGGCCTTTCCCTCTCTCACATGTGCAGAGATGAACTCTTTTCATGCCCAGTCCCCAAACATGAGCTGTTTCCTCCTCAATTCTCATGAGTGCTTGCAGATTCAGGCATGAAATCTCTACCAACAAATGGTTTTCACATGCTCTGCTGTGTGGCTTTGCTAGATACTCTCATGCCCTAACTGCATCACTTCCCTGCACTGCCTTCCTCAGGTGAGCACCTCCCTCTTAGGCAATGCATGACACAATAAACATTTCTTGCTCCATAGCTGTGCCCAGGCAGTACACATGTAACTCACATGATGTGTACATCTTATTAAACACAGAGGCACTGCCTGCTTTGTACTGAATTCATACTACAAACTGTGTATATACAGGCACCTTTTCCATACAGTTTCAAGTTTAAAAAGTACTCGTTTTCTTTGCACAGGCACACACACACACACACACACACACGTACTTTCCTCTCTCTGGAAAAGACAAGCCTTTGTTGTTAGGCTGTCTTTGCTCCTCTGGTCTTCCTTTCCCCCCTTGTTTCTGGCTCTGTTTTCCTTAATGCCTGTCTCTCCTGCTTGTTCAGGCTGTCAACTAAAGCTGCAAGGTGCTGCAGATGTGCCGCTCGAAATCATGTTTGGCCGAGGCATTTTCCTGGGGCGACGTGTGGATTGATAAAATGGGCTCTGTGTGTGCTCCCTCAGTGAATCCCCCTGCCCAGTTTTAAGGGCACAAATGCAGCATTCTGACAAAAGCACTTTCCTCTGGTGGGATGCTCTCTGCTGTGCTCTGGTGGAAGTCCCGCTTGGGGAGGTGCAGTATCCATCCGTGTTGCAAGAGCTAAAACTTGACAACTGCTTTTGCAGACCCCTGCTGTTGCCAGGATGGACTGGGTGGCTGTAGCCAGCCTGCCTAAGCCCAGCTTTGCCCTGGGTGAGGTGTTGGATAGGTGAGGAGTGTTGCTGACATGCAGGAGCTGAGGGAGAAGCAGAAAGCTGGGGTGCAACAAGTGGCAGTGGCGACAGTGAGTGATGCAGGTGCTTGAGTGGCCAGGAGGGGTTTCAGGGTGGCTTGCTGGCATCAGCAAAGGCTTGTGGCTTTTGGGTGGGCACAGCTTGTGGTAGGGGGTCCCTGTTGATGGAACAGGAGCAGGCAGCTGGGCTGTGCTGTGCTGCAGCACCAGGGAAGAGGAGGTCATGGGGGCATCCCCTCACTCCCATGCTGAGTGCTCAGCACTGCACACCAGCCATTCCTGAGGAGGCTTCTTGCACCTCACTGCTGCCTGGTTTGCCCAGGACTCTCAGCCTTTCTGGGGCTTTTGCAAGTGATGGAGTGCCCCTGCCCAGAGCTGCCAGTCTCTGCAGAGGGGCAGGCCCTGAGCCCTGGGCAAAGGGCATCAGCTGCAGCCAGAGTTCAGCTGCTTCCCTAGCTGTGCTCTGCATTTAAATAACAGCTTCCTGCTGCTCAGAGTGAGTTGCCTCTGACTGAGAGAGCAGAACTGTGGGGAGGTAGGTGGATGACACTGAGAAGTGTTGGCTTTATGGGATTTGACTTGTGCAAAACCAGCTCATGTCTTTGCATACCTGAGCAGTAGTGGTGACCTGTCCCAGTGCTAAGGCAACATGCAGCCAAAAGAGCTGTGCCAAGTGCCTCCATCTCTCTTCCTGGTCTGCACTGACCCCAAATGCAACCATGTGTTGTGAGGGACTCCACTGAAGTGGATGAACAGAGATTAGCTCACCTGAAAGGGATGTGGTGTGAGAGGGAATCCTGAGTCTGAAGATGTCTCTGGCTCCTGTGGGGAAGGCATGGCCAGGCTCTGTGGTGCCCCTGAGGGTGGCAGTATTTTGTGCTAAGCAACATTTTTGCCATGAGAGCAATACTGGGGGTGAACCTTTGAGTAAAATGCATTCAAGAATACTGGCTTGTCCCTGCAGTGCTGCGCCAGCAGCACCCTTGATACTCAACCCAGTTTCCTCCCCTACTGGCCTCAGCATGCTGGGTGTCTCACTAGGGTCAGGGTCCTAAATTGGTCACGTGCTCTTCACCTTTTTTTGCCTTTTTATATTTATTCTTCTGTGTTCAAAACAGACATGAGGCAGGAAGCAATGTCCAGCAGATGCCCTGCAGGTCCTGCGTGGTCTCCTCAGAGCGGTGACACCAGTGCTGCTTCCAACTGCATCCCTCTTTTCGTGCCTCCATCCCAACCTTATGGTGAGTCACAACAGTTATATTTATGTCTAACAGAGCCAGGTTTTGCACAAGCTGTTTTATTTTTTAGTGAACTCTCTCATCTGCTCAGTCAGGGGATGGCAGCTGGTGCTACCACAATGTGGGGGGGATCTTCAGCTCGTTTTGCTCTGCCTCTCCTTTCTTGTGTACAGTAAACCAATGGCTCTGGCTCCCTGCCCCTAGCAGCTTGCTGACCTGGAGACCTCTGGGCATAAACAAAGTGCAGTGTTAGTGGAAAACTGGTGCAGCCCCCAGAATGTCCTTAGGAAACATGTGAGCCTGGATGGAGCCAGCTGTTCGGCGTGGGAAGGCGAGAGGCTAGCCCAGATGATGCAGAGCAGAAGGGCGAGCCAGAGCTGGAGCACAGCATTTGTCTTGTGGCCGAGAAGATGAGTGGCTTGGGCTGGATGTGGGTCAGTGGTGCTCGGCTGTGTTTTGTGGAGTGACCTTCAAGGCAAGCTGAAAGAGCTGGAGATGTCAGGTCTTGGCAAAAGGATGTTGGAAACCCCACAGCCCCAGGAGGCTCATAGGGCAGCACGTTGCTGTTTGTAACCGTTAGCTGAGTCCTTGCACAAGTTTCCTGTCAGCTGCAGTTTTATGTTCAGTGTAAATAGGGAAAGGTACAAAAAAAAAAAAAAAAGAAAGGCACAAACTCGGTAAATGGGCAGTTGCTGTCTGATGCACAGCTCCTCCCTTTGCTTCTGGACTGACACTGGGTGACAGAAATACATCCAGTCTACCCAAGGACAGAAAATCTCTTCTGTACAACCCCCTGTACCCCAAGGAGGTGATTCAGATTTGAAAAGTTGTTTCTAACATAATCTTTGCTCTGGGGTCTTGACTGGATGTGACTATGGATAAATACATGTGTTAAGCAGGGTGATTTGTTGGTGCTAATTGGGAAGCCACAGCCTTTTAGCCTCCTTAGGAGATCCAGTTGGGCTCTGCATGTGTGTTTTGGGGGTAATCTGGCTCGCACACTGAAAGCCCTCCCTCATACCACTGCCATGGCTCTGAGGCTCAAAGCGGAGGGGGTGAGGCAGCATCCTCTTTGTGAAGTGAGTTGAAATGGTTCAGCTTCCCTTCAGAAGTTTCTGGGTGACCAGCCATGTTAACAGAGCTGCAGCTGTGTCTCCACAGGGATGTTGTTTTTACAAGCTGAAACCAAGAACAATTCCCTCAAAGATGCACTGAGGATAAAAGTGATTATGCGGTAAAGACCAGTGCTGTCGCCTGAGTGGTGCTTCGGCTCAGACCTCTTCCCTCAAAATCAGAGAGCTGTAGGATCAAAGCTTCATTTAGGCTGAAAGGGACCCCCTGGAGGTAACCTAGTCCAATCCCCAATGACCCCTCAAATGCAATAGGTAGACTGTAAGGCTATTGTCATGTTTCTGAGTAGAGAAACTTTGAAATAAAATTTGGCTTTTTGGGGTTCAGTGGGGCTTCTGTGGTCATATTAGAGAGGCCAGAGGTTTGGTTTGGCTGAGGATCACATCCAGACTCTTGTAGGCCCATGTCACCCTCCAGAATCGTGGTGACACTGGTCCAAGCATGATCTCTCAGTTCATCATGAGTAATTCTGCTGCCTTCACCACTCAGCTGTATCTGTCTGGGACCGTGTGCTCTGTGCCCATCATCATGGCTGTGCTTTCCTGGCTTGGGCTGGATAAATAATGGCCTCTTTGCCCCTCTGCAGTGATGATGTGGCAGTGCAGTGGAGGAGGCAAAAGAGCTGGTTTGACCTCCTGGTGAAAGGGTGGTAGGAACGTGGTGTGTGGGGCAAGCACATGTGGACCCAGAAGCTGTGAGGAGGCCACCATTGATGTTCTATGGCTTCACATGGGTGGTGGTTTTGCCTTGCTGTTGCTGCTCCCTTCTCCTGATGGTGTCCTGGCACCTCTCCTCCTACACTCTTGCAGCCAGGGGAGGAAAGGAGGGTGCTTAAAAACCTGCCTGTTTGCAAAGCAAATGCTCCAGCTATCTGGAAGCAGTTGTGTGCTCTCAGACCTTGGTAGGAGGTGCATCTCGTTGCAGAGAAGGTTAATACATCCGGCATTTCTGCTCTCTGGATCCCAGAGCACATATGCTTGGAGCCCAAGCCCTTCCCCAGACCTCCCAGGTTTCCATGAGTTTGCAACTGTGCTTCCTGCTACTGGTTGGTGTGGATGTATGAAAGGAACAAATGCTGGATGTTATTTAGCACTTAGTCAGGTCGTGCTGCAGCCAGGAAGCGCCATGGTCTGTAATGGAGAACATATGGGATGTGACACAAACACCCTCGCTCGCTCTGTCCTCCTCTCCCTGCCTGTGAAATGGAAAGAATAACTCTGTACCTCCAGGAAGAGCAGTGGGCCTTGCTGAACAAATTGATTTGCACAATGCTCACAGACCTGCAGCCAGGAGGGGTGGCAGGGGAGTGTTGTGGGTTTACTGGCAGGAGCACTGCCAGTCTGTCTCCTTCCCTTGCTCCTGGTGGGAAGGAGATGCTGGGTGGCCTGTTTGGGTGGCAGGCATTGGAGCACAGTGGCCCCTGACCACACAGGGACCTCTGGGAGCCCTGCTGCACCAGCCTGGAACATGGCAGCAGTGACCTGTCTGTGCCCATCTGCACAGTGGCTACCTCAGAGTCCCTGTGGTGACACTACTTGGGGCAAGATCTGCCCCACCCAGGGAGGTGCTGGATGGTTTCTCTTGGCCCTGTCATCCCTGTGGCCATCTGTGTCTCAGTAGTTGTGAGAAAAACTGGATCCCTCCCATGCAGCCATCCTTGCACATGTGTGCTCTTCATCAAATGCTCACTCCAAGAGATATGAGTAGCATGGAAAAAAGTAATCGTGGAAGACAGGAATATTTCCCCAGATAGAAATATAAAGTAAAAGCCAAGAATCTATTTGTTTATTTTTTCCTCTTCCTCCTCCTTAATTTCTTTTTATGTGAGAGGTTTTATTTTGCCTAACTTATCTTTATATTAGAGATGTTTTTAAAAAATTAATTTCCTTTTCCATACTGACCTTTCTGAGGCAGACAAAAGGAACAGCCTTTAAAGAAGAGAGCTGGTTAAGCCAGAAACCTCTTCTGGCTTGTCTTCCTCCTCATCCAGGGCACTGTATCTTTATTTCCTTCATCCTTCACTCTCGGTGTTGATTTCTAGAGAAGGAGATGGGCTCCTTTCTGCTTCCTGGCTGACAGACTCTAACACACACATATACACACACTCACTCATTCACTCCCTCCTTGTGTTGATTGATATTTTCTTGGTCTCTTTACTCCTGCTGAGCCCAACACACTGGTGTGATGAGCTTGAGGTTCAAGACCTTTCAGGAATGAAAAATGTGGGTTCCTATAACACTGGAGGTCCTCTCCAGTCTTCAGTGGCAGGGGTTGTAAGAAGTCCTCCTGAAAAGCAGAGTGGCTGAGCTGGACTGTGACCAGTGGTGTGTGCATTTGGTCAGAGTGAGACTGTGTTTCCCACCATTTCAGCATGGCCTGAAAACTTGGAAGTGTGAGCACTCTGCACAGAAATTTTCCACAAAACCCCAGCTGCTGCTACCTGGTCAGGGCAAACAAATGTCTGGGACAGCTTCTGGGGCCAAGAGAGCAAAAGAGGGTGCCTGGCACCCCCTGGGAGGCAGAGATGGGACTGGCACTGTGACTGAACTCATCCTGCAATCCTGTGCAGTAGCTGGTGAAAATCTGTCAAAGCCAAGGTGTGCTGAGCAAACCAGCTCACCAGTAAATGAAGTGGCATTTTGCCAGAGAAATTTTTGCTCAGCAGAAACTGTGTGGCTGCATCTGATATGGACTCTGTAAATGTCCATTAGACTGTTGTGGATGAGAGTGATATAATTGAATTTAAGGAAGAGGTTTAGGAGGGAGTAAACTTTTTTTTTTGCATAGCTTCCCAGAAAGACTTTTTTTTTTCCCCTCCTTCAGTTGGTAGCTGAAAATGTCAATAGGATGCCGTTAATACCTGGAGACAAAAATAAGAACTAAAGGAGGGCAAATGAGAAGGAAAACTACAGATGTCCATCTTCACTAGAGCTGTGTGTATGTAGCAATAAACGTTCACAAAATGTGCTTGTGAATAAAACATGCAGCCTGTCTTCCTTAGCGATTGTGACCCATTTTATTCCCAAACACTACGCTGAAAAGGAATTTTCTACCCACAAAGATGTTCACGAAAGCAAGCTCTCTTTTGGAGTAATGTGAATAAATATAGTTGAATGCTCAGGCTGGCACTCATTCTCAAAGCCATGCTGAAGAGCCCTATCAGTTGCATAATAGGCTCGTGGAACAATCTGGCGTGATTGCAATAACTCGCGATGAGGAGGGGACGTCACCTAACCAGAAGCGACATAGGATGACTTACATGACCAATGGCGCACCACAAACGCTGAGTGAGGAGTAGGATGTTTTCAGCAGAAGGGTCCCAGCTCAGCCATATGTTAAAATGCCTTCACGCAGAGCGTTTGTCACAGCCACTGGAGAAGCGAGCCCGCCCGCGAGCAGCCAGGCTGCCGGCTGATAACGCGGGGACAGATAGCGGCGCCGCGTTCGTCGGAGCGTTTATCTGCACTGAGCAACTTGATCAGCTTTAATCATATGTGACAGCAGTGCCAAGTCTGAAGTTGTGGTCAATCAGTTTGAATTAATCCCTCCATCAATGTCACTGAACCGGAGATCAGGGCAAGTTGGTGTTGTTTTCTCACTTAGCCCATCGCCAGGAGGAGCGGCTCTTCCCGCCCGCAGGTGTTGCCACCTTTCCTGCGCTGGTCTACATCTCTCCTTGTGAGCCTTCCCTGGCCACGGCATCAGGGGTGGAGATGGAAATGAGCTATTGCTTCACACAGAGTCTGTTCACCTCTGGCTATTGCAAAGTCCTCTCCAGTGGGTTTTTCATCTTTTTCCCTGTGTAGCAGCAAGTTGCATTTCCATACGCCCAAAATGCCTGGGCTTTCCCAGCGTCTCCCAGATGGCTATTACACATTAAACTATAATTGCACCGTCAGGGAGTTTTCCTTTCTGATGGTCTGCCAATGCGTTCCTTTTCAAAAAATTATATCTATTGAGGTTAGCTGCTTGGGCAGGAAACAATCCAGACAAATGCAGGCTGCCCCATCTTTGGGCCAATTAATCTGAACCAGATATCCAGTGAGAGGGTGACGACGGAAACGCTGAATGAGAACTGTGGGGAGCACAGGGCAATTTATCCGGGCTGTAAACTTGCAATTGAGATGCTGGCAGCAGCACTTGGTGATTATGGGCTCTGGAGAGGGCAGAGGAGGACTCTGCTGCAGTGGGCAAGGGAGGATGGGGTTTACGGGCAGCAACTACAACACTGTTGTGCTTCAGGCATGCCAAGGCCGGCTCTGTATTGACAAACTGCTGAGCATTTCTGGAGGGAAGGCCAGCAAAGTGCTAGGCTGGAATAGCATTCCAGTGGGAATAGCCTGTTGGCAAAGCGCAGGAGAGGAGCCTGCATTGCTCAGACCCCACCCAGGAAGCAGTTTGCTGTGCAGCACAGCACCGGCTAAAGGTGTTGTCCCGAATCTTGGCAATGTGGAGAGCACCTGCATTCAGAAATTAATGGAAAATTAAGAAGAGCAGTTTTAGGGCAGAAACACTTCTAGGAAGCTGGGTGGCTGCCTGGATGGGGCAGTGTGGATTGCTGCAGAGCCCATGGGTAGGGAAGTTGTGAGCAACTCATTCCTCTGCTCTGGAAACTCAGCAGGATGTAGCTACTGGCAATTCCTGGCAACCCCATGGCAGGACAATAAATTAAGAAAACACAATCTAACTTAAAACATGGCAAAGCAAAGAGGCAAAGCCATGTATTTCATTTTCTTTATTCCATCTATGAGGATTTAAGACCTTCTGGCTTAGAAAGAAATGAAAAATTGTTCTGAATGTTTCATTTTGACAATACTGAAATGAAATCATTTGGCTGCCTGAAGAGTTGATTGGTCACCCCTCCCATTTAAAAAAAAAAAATTTCAACAGCTATGCAGGCTCTGATGAGCCCATGAAGATTTTGGTGCCATCAGATCTGAGTATTTGTCAGAAAAAGCATTGCCAGTTGTGTATTCAAGTGCAGAATCAGGTAATCAAGGAGATGTCTGAAATGGGGGCACGAATTTCTCCAAGGAGCACCATGAAGTCTGTGATCAGGTTCATAGTAATGAATGTTAACCAAATGGGGAGGAATGTGTATAGGAAAAGTTTGATAGAAAGGTCTAAGAGAAGGAGAGTACCCTGAAATAATAATTGCCTTTGCACTGCAGGCTGATTTGGAAAAAAAAAACAAAAAAGAGTTTTTGCTCATTCTCTCTCTCCCCCTCTATCCTCCTGTTCCCTGTTTGATTTGTAGTTATAATACAAATAACACAATATCTATAAACCCTCTCTCGGTAGCTCTATTCCTGACCCTACAAGAGAAAAAAACCTCAAAGTAACAGAAAACCTTAGGCAAAAACGTTCAGGAATGGATAGCACGTGATATTTTGTATAGATTTTAGTCCTGCCAGCTGAGTTATATGAAAATGAATTGGATGCAGCAGAGAGGTCAGCAAAAGCTGTTGTTAAAAGCCACTCTCTTTCAAGATACCTATAAACCCCCCCGAACACGTTCCCTTTATGAAATATACAGCTGAAATTATAGGAGCTGCTATCCAAATTGCAAACGGTGCAAACAGTAGGTCAGGAGAGGTGTGACCAGAGCAGAGAGTAACTGTGAGCAAGCACAGGGGGCCAGTGCAGAGCAAGGGAGGGAACGGTATCATTTTGTGCAGAAAAGCCACAGAAGTGTCACAGGAGCAGATAAAGGAGGATGTAAGCAAACATCAAAGAAGGGCTTGTAGCACTGCTTTAGAGAGTTTTAGGGGAAACAATCCTGAAAGAGTGACTGGGAAATCTCTCTTTTGTTTCCCTTCTGTGTTTAGGGAAACAGGCTTTATCATTGCTTGTAATGCACGGCTCTGACAAGGAGAGAGGGACGAGCCCTGCTGCAGGACTGTGAGGACACGGCAGCAGAGACAGGAGGTGCTGAGGGGGAGCCAGGGCACTCGTTTTCTCTCTAATCCCCCATTCTCCCATTCAAGATGTTCATCTTTCAAGCAATGGTCACTATTCCAGCCTGGGTCTGTGAAGGAAGGAGGCTTTCTCTGGAAAAGAAATGTGGTTTGGCCAATTAGGAAGAAAGTAGTGATGTTCTTAGCAGATTTTTGGCCAAAACCCCAGAGAATGAAAGGCTGAAATTAGGCACGGAAGTAACCTCTGCTGTGAAGAGCTCTCCTCGCTTATGTCTGCAGAGTTGACTTTTTCTTGAGCACATTTTGATTGCTTTAAAGTCTTGTAGTGTGCGTGCACAGTACTTTTTTGTGTGGCTAAGCTCTCAAAGTGAGCATCTGAACAAGGCTTTGCAGTCTGCATGAGTGGCTGATTTCCCTGTGCAGTGACAGGCCTGGTTAAATGTATCATGGGCTGAGCAAAAGGCAAAAAGAGCCCCAGCCTGACCCCCTGCAAAGCTTGATGAGGGGCAGAAGACCCTGCACTACAGCTCCTTGCTGGAGCTTCCAGGGATTCCACAATTCTCTGGATGACCTGTTCCAGTGCTTCACCACCTCACAGTAAAGAATTTCTTTATAATATCTAATCCAAACCTGCCCTCTTTCAGTTTGATCCATTCCCCCTTGTCCTGTCATTACATGCTCTTGTACAAAGTTCCTCTTCATCTTTCTTGTAGGCTCCCTTCAGGTATTGGAAGGTAGGATGTGAGGTGGACAAGAGATACAAAAGCCAGAGTTCTGGGAGTGGTGAAATATGGGGGATATTCTGCTCCTTGGGCAAAGAGACATGATGTCCACAGCTACTTCTGGTATGCAGCAGTGCTTCAGAGACATGCAGACCAAAATCCCTACTTTCCTTACGTTTTTCTTTAAAATAAATAATCAACAAAATTGCCTTCCCTTCCTTGCAAACTAGGGATGAAATGTTGGATGCCAGGTCCCCACGGACAGCAGCGTTGTGCAGGTGGCCATCACCAGCCCCTGGGCAAGGGGGAGGAGGGTCTCAAGCCCCACACAGGGTTTTGTGGATCTGACAAGGGGGGACTGTCACAAAGCCAGCTTGCTCTTAGGCTGTGTGCAGAGGCACGTGGGGAGGGAAGGTGAGTGCCCTCAGTGCCCCCCAAGAGCCAGGGCAGGCCACTTCACATTTTTCCTGCCCAATAAGTCAGCAGAGAAATCCCTGCTAGAGTCAGTCCTTTTGGATCTCTTGATCTCTTCCCTTCCACAGCACACTGCATCCTCCTTCCCCCATGGGAAGGGGTACAGCATCCTCAGAGGGCTGGGTAGCACCTCAAGATCTGTGGAAGGTCAGTCTGGGGGCCTCTGTCATGTGCTGCAGTCCTGCTCTGGCTGGAGGACAGAAAGGGTAACAGGAGCTGGCAGTGCCGTGTCTGTCATCCCGTGGGATGGGAAGCTCAGCCTGAACCAAAGGGGCCATTTAGCATTGTGAATTATTGAGTGCTTTGCAATGTGGAGGAGCTGAGTGAGTCAGCTGAGGTCGGGCAACCTGTGCTTCATTTTTAGAAACAGGGGCTGACCAGGGACTAAAACACCCCTCCAGCCCACCAAAGCTGCTCTTTGCAAGGAGCCCCTAACAGCCAGGTGGGGATGATGTGGGAGTGGATGGGAGGTGATGCTGGGGGTCTCACTGTTGGCAAAGGGGGAAGGGATGCACTCTCCCTCCAGGGATGGAGAGAGCAGGCTGGGCAGTGAGCTGTGAGCACACTGCTGGTGCTTAATATTTATTAATGACTTGGAAAAGTGGGGGAAGCAGTGAAGCAGCAAGTTTTGCAGATGGCATGAAATAATTTAGGCTAGAAAAGACTGTGCAGGCACCCGGTGGGACCTACCCAAGGTAAGGGGCAGGCAGCCCTCGCTGTTGACACACAGGGTGGAGAAGGCTGCCTCGATGGCATCGGCTGCAGCCGCCTGCCTGCCGGCGGGGGGAGCTGGGTGTCACCACACACAGTTCACTGGGAACATCTGCTCCGTCTGCAGCAGCTGTCTCAGAAGAGAACAAAATGGCTGGCTATATAAAGAACAGCATTAAAAAAAAA
>VZRX01021632.1:426655-451654 GCA_013398075.1 Notiomystis cincta | reverse complement strand
AAAAAAAAAAAAAAAAAGCCACGCTGAAAATACCACCTTTCTGCTGCCTAAGCAGAGCAGGTGAATTATGGACTGGAGACATCCTCTTGTTGCACGAGTAACAGATGAAGAATGTGGAGCAAAAACGAGCAGAGAAAATGATGGATGCAGAGAGGCTGAAAAGAGTGACTGCCTCTTTCCCACCCATATCAGGAGGATTGAGGTGAGGTGTCTGAAAAACAAAGACAAATTGGTTTATCCCCCAAAATGAGCCACAATCAAAGAGACATCCGTGGACACTGATGGCCAAAATAGCCAATGTGTGCAAAAGGATGGATTCTTTTCTGCTGTGTAGCATCAGCCTGGAGGATGAGTGTACAAGATACATCGTGCACATCAAGAGTGCATCATGATTCAGAGCAGGGCTGTACATGTAGGTCAATCACAAGACATTCATGTGTTGGGGTTTGGAGCTGGCATGGCAGATTGACTGGGCTGTAGCTCCAGAGGGTTGCCCTCAAGGCTCCCTGCAGCTCTGCCCTGAGGCATGGCAGTGACCACAGTGCAAAGGTGATGCTGAGCTGGGAGGGAAGGTGAGTGGTCCCTCCAGCAGGGCAAAACAGTCAGCCAGCATGTGGGACCCATCTGATTTATTCACAAAAGAGGACTGAGGTGCTGGGCTGTGCCACCAACAGCAGTGGGGGAAAGGGGCAGAGGAGATTAGGGTTTATATTGAAATGTCCGCTAATTCTTGCCTCTCCACCTACTCACTGGCACCCAGGACTGAGCTTTGGTCTTTTACCTGCACCAGGGGTGCAGAATCTCTGCCCCACAGCTTCCACTGCTTAGTACAGTTGTCTGCAAGATAAACACAGTGTACAGAAGTTGTGCCTTGGCAACTAATGGGGTAAAAATGCAAGTTGGAAACAGCTTGTCTCAGAGACACACATATTCGTACTGCTGTAAAGGAGCTGCTTCTCACCTAGGATCTTAAAGCAGTGGGACTGTAAACAGCATTTGGTCCCTCGCACAGGTTGTCTTCACTCCTCCAGAGCGAGGCAGGGGGAGTCATCTCTCATCATGGGCGCTCGTGGCACCACCTGGTAAAATTCTTCTAGGGTGGTGAGTTAAATCACTGAAGCAAGACAAGCCTGTGCCTCGATACGGTTCGGAAATGTGACCTAGTTAAGCCCAGACGTTTTTGAGCGCGATGAAATGGAAGTGACTTGCGCTTGCTGAAAATTGACACCAGAAATAGAGCATTTGCTGCTCTCCCGGCCAGCGGAGCACCGAGCCCGCAGTGTGGTGGGTGCATGAGGCAGGACCCTGCCACGGCAGCCCTGTCCCAACCCTCCTCCTCCTCTGCACCCTGCCTGTCCAGCTGGGCACCAGGGACCCCTGCAGCCCCGGCCATTCCCCCTCCGCACCTCGCTCTCCTCCATGAAATCCAATTAAAGGGTGAAATGAACTTTGGAGTCACTGCTACAGGCTGGGAAATGTCTGTGCATGGAGGAGGGGGTGGAAAAGGCCTGTCTGCCGGTGCTGGAGCAGCAGAGAACTGGCTCTGGTCTGGTTTTAAACCCAGCCCCAGTGAAAAGCTGCTGCCGCAGCTGCAAGGGAACTATAAACGTACCATGCAATAACGTTATCGCTTTGATGGATGCTGGAGAGGCTCTGAATGCCTTTTCTTTTTTTTTTCTTTTCTTTTACAGTGTGGCCTTGTACCTTGCAGCTTCCCTTGATGTAATGTGCCGGTTTCTTTTGTAACTCAAATCCTGCCCCCTCCTCTATTTTAATCGGCATAATACCTTTGTTTGCTGCCCCTTTCCTGGAGGAAAAAAGAAATGCTCTACTATTTGGGGGAAAAGGAAGCCTTTGTCCTCTACTCTCATTACACCCAAAGCAAGTTTATGTCTCTCCAACACGGAATAGCACAGAGGTGTCCAGAAAGGAGCACCAGTGCAGGCTGTCCAAGTGCCTGGAGCTCTTCTCTTGGAGAGGAACTGGCCTTGTGGGGACTGCAGGCTCCTTGGGAGGGAAAACAAACTTCTTGGTGCTGAAAGTCATTAGTTTTGGCACTTTCTTTCTCCAAAACAGTTTCCTTTTTGACAGTGCTACTCTTGGGGCAGTCCACTCAAATGCACTGCTGATGTCTTGGACCCTCCAAGGGGCTGACATGAGAGCTTAGGAGTGCACCACAACGATGTGACCTCGATTTGCCACTTTAGGAGGGTTCTGCAAATGGCTGGACTGGCTGATGCAATGGGTCCTTTCCCAGAAGGATCCACTCCATCCTCCCTCACTTCTCAGCAGCTTTCCTCCATCCCTCCCTCGCTCCCTCCCTCCCTCGTGCTTTCCCCTCTGCACCCTCAGGCTGTGGAGCTCACTCCTGCCAGTTCGGATGGAGGCCAAAAGCACGAGGGGTTTGCAAAGCAATTAGGTTCAGAGGAGAAAACTCCCTGAAGGCTGTGAGCATTGCAGGCACAGCCCCTGGCTCGGGGAGTTGCTATGCCGTGGAGTGCCAGAGGCTGGGAGGGTCCTCTGGGGAAAGTCACACTCTATGCCTGTTCTGGCCTTTCCACACTTTTTCCTTGGACATCTGCTCCTGGCCACTGCTGCAGACAGTGTACCAAGCTGGATGCCCACCAGGGTGAAGGGTGCTCATTACTACATCCCACGCTTCTGTACTTCTCCAATTTTGTTCATCCTCCTTATTCCATCTCTCTGGCTTTCTCCCTGATAGGAAGATTCTTCTCTTTCCCACTTGGCTCTGGCCCTGTTCTCATCTTAGACAATTTGTTTCAACGTTCAGGCCTTGCTTGGCTTCAGCTGTGTGTGACTCATTGCCTGTGCCTTGCCTCAGTCCCACCTCTTGGCTGTCTCTTGGACATCTGCTGTGCACGGCATCAGTCAAACACAGCCCGCCTGCCGGCGCAGCCCCGCTCTGTGCCCTCACACAGCTCCCTGACGGCAGAGACATGCCTGCCCTGGAGAGCTGAGGCCTCTCCAGGGACACAGGGGGCTCTCCAGCGGATAGCATCACCGACAAGGCATGAGTACAGTCCTCTCCTCCTATCCCCAGCCTAAAGATAACCAGCTTGGAGTGCAGGAGAGGTACAGAGCAGCACAAGCTCCTGCTGTGCTCACCAGGCTGTCCTTGCGTGCTCAGTTAAGGGAATTTTGAGCTCATTGGGTGTAAAAAGCCATGTGCAGCCACATACCTGCTTGCATTGCTGCCTCATGGCTCCCTCCCTGCTCCTGCACCCATATCTGGAATGTGCCTCGCTCAGCACGCTCTGCCTGCCTCTCTTTCCTCATCGCCTGCCCTGCTGGAGGGTGGCACAACTTTTGTGATGAATTCCCTTCTCATGGGAGAAGAAGGAGGAGGAGAGCTGTTTTGCAAGGCCTTGTGGAGAAGGGCTGCCCCATCCCTGTTTGTTTCACAAATTGGATTCCCTGGAGACCCCAATTCCTCAGGGGCACAGAGAGCTCATTGTAGAGGGATGCATTTGTACCCAAAAAGATGGAGTACGAATATGATTTCTTGTAGTCTTCCAAATTTGCTTCCATGTAGGGTTTAGGATGGTTAGCAAGGCTATAAAATCTAACAAAAGTAGAAGGTTGAATTTCAGGCCAATATCATTAGCCTAGACAAAATTTGATGAATGTGTTCTCTTTCTTCACTCCTCTCCTAAAATGAATTCAGACCAGGCCAAAGCTTCCTTCTTGGTGAGGGATTTCTGAGGTTCTGACTCCATGGAAAGTTTGACTGGTGTGGGTGTGTGGCCAGTTTTTGAAGACAGCATTTGTTGAGGGTTTACTCAGTGCTTGGAATATAAAACTCAACAAAGCATATACATTCAGTTGCTGTGGTAAGAGTAAAGGCTTTATGTGTGTACTGTTCAAACACACAGGAGGGACTCTCCTGCTGCAAACCCAGACCAACTGGCTGATTTAAATACAAAGATATGCACTTAAGAAACTCCCGTGCAGATTTGCAGTTGAATAGCAACTGTGCTGAGAAGAGACAAAACCCAGGTGCATTTCCAAGTGAAAACTTCCACAGCTACTTAACATCAACAACAATAATTCCTGTTATAGGTGCCTTTCACCTTGAAGCCTCTCCAAATGCTTTGTAGGTCTGTGTGTACATTTGATCATTTGCCCAGCAATGAAGGGGAGGCTCTGGTGTGGGATGTAGCAGCCATACTGTGCTATCTACAGTGCCCTTGGGCTCCTTCTCATTTCTGAGCACACAACAACAGTGTTGTTAGCTCTCTAACTTTCTCCTCCAACCTCCTTCCCCTGCAGTTCTCCTCCACATCCCTCCTTGCATCCCTTGCTCCCACTCTTGCCCTTTTGTGCTGCGTTTCCGGTTGCTGGACAGCCCTCCCTCCTCTCATCTGGGAGTGCATTATCACTCTGCCTTGGCAGTCCTCTGCAAAACTGTCCTCCTAAAGTACTCCCCCTTCTTTCCTCTCCTCCAGACTCCTCCAAACTCGAACTCTTGAATTTCAGTTGGATTTGCATGCCATGCCTGTTTCAACTTGCACGCAGCCTGGGACAGCAAAGATGTTTTATCTACAGTGACAAATTGCTGCGTAAAGTTAGAGTGCTACATGAAGAGAACAACTGCCCTAATGGCACTGCAGCCTGAGACACAATATGCCAGGAAGAGGAGGTTAAAGAAAACAAAGGTCAGTGGTGTTTTATTAAGTCTGAAAGCAAAGAAATGTGTATAAAAGGTGTTTTTATCTAACACTCGGCATCCCGACACTTTCACACTTTCTGAGATCATCTACCCAGTCTCCTGTTACAGGCAGAGGAAGGACAAACTTCTTTGTCCCTCAGGGGTGGTCAGAGCATGCTGATTGTAAATGCCACCTAGCAAAACTCCTCCAGGCTGAGGCTGAGGTTCCCAGCTGTCAATTCTACCAATGGTTCCATTTAAGCTGATTTAAGTGAGGACTTTGATATCATATGCCTAACCTCACCCAGCTGATCCTCTGCCATACCTGTTCACTTTAATTTTTGCTTCTGGGGTGGCCTTCTTCATGTTTCAAATGACCTTACAAGTGTGAGTGCTGCATGAAGTGCTGGGCAGTTAGCAAGCAAGCTGCCCCGAGATGCTGCTCATCACCTACCTGACACTTGCACAGCGTGGTTTTCCACCCTTCTCCAAGCCCAAGCTTCATCTCTAGCTCTTCAACCCAGAGAACAGTCACAAAAAAGACACAAAGAGAGTAATTTATGATATGCTCATGCAGCACCTTGCACTGCAGGAGCGAAGTCTTTACGTGCAGTGCCTCACTTCTGCATTAAAACATTTGGATAATGTGCAACCTCTCTCCACCCTGGGCAGGAGCAGAGCTGATCTCAGTGCAAAGGGCAGCTTGGAGCCTTTGGCCCATTTCTCCACAGATGTGCTGGATGGTCTGACTCATGTGGCATGTGTCCATTAGAAACAGGCTTGGGATTGTCCTCACCAATTTCTTCAACAAAATGGGCCAGAAAGTACCCAGGGGGAGAGTACCAGGCCTTGGCTGTGAATTCTTCTAGTCAGTAAAACAAGGAAGGCCAAATTTTTTTGGTTATTCAGCTACTCAAAGCTAGCTGAATACCATCAGTGTGAAACCACAGGTTCTTGAACAAGATAGGCACAAGGGGACACTGGGAAAAATAGGGACCAAAAGGGACCTTCGGTACCACATTGTCCCATCCCGCGCTGTTTGGGGTAGCCGTGGTAAAGAGCTGCCTCACTTCTGCATTGAAACAAGTTGGGATTTTTGTCCCAATAAAATCTCCTGGAATTCAATCTCAGAGATGCACTTCTTGGACAGTCATGTCCTTCTTCTAATTTCTAGCTGAAATGTATTCCTGGCAAATTTATAGGCATTTGTTTTTGTGCCAGTACTGCCCTTTCACTCAAATACCTCTTCTCTCTTCCTGGTACTTCCCTCCAGGGTATTTGTAAGCAACCAATATATCTCTTCCCAGCCTGCATTTTGCTAGACTCAAGAAACCAAGCTCATTTAGCCTCTTCTTGTAGAAGAAAGCTCTTTCCTCCCAGGTCATGACAAGAGAGAAAGGCACAAAAAAAGGCAATTTTAAATTAATTCATCTTTTATATGGACATACAATATTCTGTACTTCTGTGATGGCATTAAAATCTTGCTATTTCTATTAGAAATCCCTCATCTGACATGTCTTAGGCTCACATTTGTCTTTCTCACATCTACATGCTACTGCCAGCTTACAGACATTTGATCAGCTCGTGCGCTCAGGTCTTTCTCCTCCTCTGTCACTTCCAACTGATGAGCTCCCAGCTGGTAGCAGAAATTCTCATTATTACTCCCTCGGGGCACGACCTTGCATTTTGTACTGTTAAATCTGATTCCATCTCTATTGCTTCTGTCCCTTTTTCGTAGGAAAACTGCTCTGATTAGTCACCATATAATGCCTTAGAGACCTAAAGACATATTCACTATAGTTTTATTTTTAGAAACTGTTTGCTGTTTCAGTATTTTCATTCAGTGAATGATGCTGATGTCTCTCTGTATTACCACTTCTCTCTAACAGAAACTCCAGGCTGATGTGCAGAAGGGCAGGAAAAAATTGCCTTCCAGATGAAATATATGGCAAGAAGAGCTATATTTCCAAACCATTTCAAGGAAATAATTTTGTAAGTTATTTGTCACTCTGCTGCACAAAATGATCAGACACACTGTCCAATCAACAGCAAACGAGAAACTAACAGGTATGAAAATGTTCTGTTTTATCTAACTATTTTTCCAGTGATCTAGATTTACTGTGAGTAAATTTACTGCATCTCGTTGCTGGGATGAAGCTCTCATCTATAGAGTTGTCACAGTGATGGCTCCCAGCACTTTGGGTTTCAACCATTAAAACTATTTTATGATGTTCAAAATACTTCAGAAACAACTGCTGTTACTGCTTAATTTTTGTGCCTAATTACTGTGGCAGTGGGCAGCTTATGAAGATCTGTGATGGTGATGAGAATTCATTTACTCTAACCTCTCATTTTCAATTACAAATAATGCTGTGTGGAGATAATTTTACCCAGAGAAGGTCTGGTGTAATTCAAAACACGCCCCACATCCTTAGGATGCTGCAGCCACTCTGAAGTGTCTGACACTGCTGGTGCTTTATGGAAAAACATATTTCAGAAAATAGCTGGGGAGAGGTGCCCACAACAGTGCTGCAGAATTTTATTTCCCATGTCTAGATGGTCTGGTGAATGTTTGTGAGGTGTTTCATAGGGCTGTGAGCTCTTTACTGGCTTTGTAGGTGCTTGAGCAGCTCCCAAAGTGATGGGGCTTCCTGGCCTGAGGGGACCTCTGCAAAGTCCATCTCTGCAAGGGAGTATCGAGATCACTTTGATTGCTTGTAAAGCAGAGAAGTCTGATGTGGGTAGGGAGCTGTGGTACTGACAGGGTATTAAAATCAAAGGCATTTTCAATTTGTTCTTGCTTACACAAATGGCACATTCCAGAGGCACAGGATGATTTGCCATGGAGGTCTTCAGATGGACAAAATTAATTTCTCTTGAAAGAACCAAATTTTCTTTCCTCACTGTGTTCTGCACGTGATCTGGGGACGTCTCCTGTGCTGGGATGCTGTGGGGAAGAGGTATCTGGAGGGGGGGACTCGCTGTGTGCCCATGGTACAGGTTTTGGTGGCATCTGAATGACCAGCTCAAAGCATCAGGACCTCTGTGCAGCCTTTCAAGCTGTGCATCATGGGTTTGTGCCAGCAAAGACTGTATTTCCTGTATATTCTTGCCTCGTCCAGACATGCTAATGAGGCACTCTGACAGGGCTTACCTTTGGAGATGTGAAAGAAAATAGCGGAGGGAGGCGGAAGGCAAAGCATCATTTTGGAAGCACGAGAACTTCTGAAACATTAATCTGGTGAATAACTCCCTGCCAACAGAATTTCACTAAACCACTGATCTGAATCATGTCACAGATGGCATCGTCTTCCAAAGCGTTAGCAAAACACAGGGCTCAACCTTCAGTGGCCCTGCATCGCTATTTCTGATCCAGCACAACAACACGCCTGCAAAAGGCAGAGCTTTTAATAACTGCAACTCAGGAAAAAAATAATCAGCCCTGTTTGGGATCTGAATAGCTGCCCTGCAGAAGGAGAATTGCCATTTTGCTCAGTGCAGCAGTGAAGATGGGCTCACAGGACACAGAGTACCACATGCTCTGATAGACTGCGAGATCCGCTAGGATGCGTTTTTATAAGTGTAAAATCTTGACTGGCACTTCCGAGTGGAAGACAAAGGTGCTAGGCTTGATAAAGTAGGACCAGTCATGGCACAAATGGAAGGGGGAGGAAGAGATTGCATGTCAGCTGGCAGCCTCCACTTGTGGCATTTCATGGCTGCAAGAAGGATTTAGGCTTGAAACATCATTTTAAATACTAAAACCAGTGTGACCTGATGCCAGGATGGATACGGAGTAGTGCTCCTGGGCATGTAATCTCTGGTGCCAGAAGATACATCTCTATAATCTCAGCCAATGACCTTTTTGGCACATGAATTTAGGTGCCCATCCTGGCTGTCCTGTCTCATTTTCTCAGTCAGAAGAGATTAATGGTCTCCACCTCCCTACACCTGATTTCCATGCAGGAGGACATGCTGGCTCCACGTCGTACCTGTGAGTGGGAGCTCATTCAGGTGGCCAGGACTCTGAGGAAAGCCATAGCACACATCCAAGGCATGTAGCACCTCTCCCAGGCACCTGGGCCTGGCAGCCTGGCCTCAGCTGGACTTTCACAGGAAGAAGAGCTGAGATTTCCTCACCCTGCTTTCCCAAGGAGGGACAGGCCTCCCAAGGACACTGGTACATGTCTTTGGGGCTTTGCCCTGTCATCTCCTGAGCTACCACTGAGAAATCTTTACAAAAGATGGTCAGCTTCTGTTAGACATCTTTCTAACCACCAGCCCCAAGGAAAAAGATGTTAAAAACACAATGCTAAAGATTGCGAAAGCAAGCCCTCCACAAGCAGGACGGCAATGGAGGAGAGCCAGAGTAATGGTGGCCTTGTGCAATCTTATTTTAGGCCCCAGGAGCATCCAACTTGCCTGTGCCTTTAGCCCCTGGAGCTCTGCCTCTCTTAGAGCACAGACTACAGCTGTGGAGGGGCTGAACAGCAAAGCATGAGGACAGAGGAGGCTATTGCCAGTTGACCTATACTCCTTTCTTTGGAGAAGATGGAAAGTGTGCAACAGTGGAGGCTGAAAGAAGACACCAAAGTTCTGTCCCTAGAGCTGGACTTTCTCCCTGCCTGTGGTGCCATGTACTGTGGGATATCATGGACATCCCTGCAGCAGGTGTGCACAGGTATTCACTGTCTCCGTGGGCTCTCATTGCCCAGTGCCCTCTTGAAATCAAAGGGGTGCAGTGACAGAAATCAGTGAGAGTCCTGCTCTGAACCTCCACACTGAGCCAACACACTGGTCCCTGTGTAGGCAGACCCTGGGCAGCTCAAGGGGGATATCAGAATAGCTGCTTTTTCTCATCAGGTGAGCTGGTGATAATAAATGCAGGAGTTGCTGTAAGCACTTGAGCATTATAATGGTATTATAGAAGAATCTAAGAGGAAATTAATGGGACCAGAGTAACCAGATTTGAATAGCATGTCTTACAAAAAGCTGAGGAATCCATCAGCCCTAGGTAAGACCTCTCACAGAAGATGTCAGCCCAGGCAGTTAAAGTCAGGCAGCGTTAGAAGAAACTGAATATAATGCCAACCTGCATAACAGACACTGCTGCCACCTATCACAGTAATGAGATTTCATAAAGGAAAGCCCATCTCAGCGGCTTCCAGAAGGATTTCCTTTAGCAGACAGCTGGGCACCTGGGCTGATTAAACACAGATACAAGTTTGAACAACTGGAACAGCCTATCATGTTTTATTGCACACAGGCAGTTCAAGATGCAGCAAACACATCCAGTCCATTTTTAGCTCAGTTCTGAATGTATACACTGTGAGAGAACGAAACATTTAGTCCCTGCAATGAATACAGAGCAGCACAGGACCCATCAGCAGTCCTTCCATAGGAATGGGCACCCTGCTCAGGCCTCAGGGGTGGGAGGAGCATCTTGCAACCTCTGTCATGGGACAGCAAGAGGCAGTATGCACAGATTGGCTGTCATGCCATCCTGCAGACTGATGGAGAAAAGCAGGACAGTGACACATGCTCTTGGTTAGAAGACAGGAGCTGCCACAGGGTTTCCTCTGTACTGAAGGAGCACCTGAAAGCAGAATTTGGGCAAGGGTGTCTCCACACTTGGCTCTGCATTGCAGTGCAGCTGTGATGCTTCCTGCCTGCCCAGAGCCTCAAGCACAGCCTTGTCCCTCCCAGCAATACGTTGGTGAGGTTCTTATACCTTTTCACTGGTTTGAAAATCAGCCCTGCCAGTCTCAGTGAAGGCACTGTCAGCTGGAGTTGGGGCTGAGTTTGTGATTTTGATCTGCGATTGCATGGTGACTTGTCGAAAGCAGTAAGAGTCACCAGGGAAAGAGCTGGAGTGAAACATTGCAGACACTGGGCTTGTAGGCATGGAGCTCTTCAGACCTTGCTTCTGCCCACAGAAGGATTTTGTTTGTCTCTCAGAGTGATCTGGGTCCCAGTTCCCTCCCTCAGGACCCCATTGCCACCCTGACAAATCATGCCAATCTCAGCAAAACGGGCTTCTAGCACCAAGGTTTTTGTAATATTTGAGCTTGATTTACAGGGCTCAAGCAACAGTGAGACAATCTAGAGAAAAGAAAGAGACAGTGCAATAAAGTGAAGGTATGCCAGAGGTAGGGAAGGTTTAAACTCCCCTCCTTGTAAAGCTTCGTAAAGCTGGAACTGAGGCAAAGCCCTGATTCCTCAAATCACCCAACACCTGGAAGCCACTGGCAGGCTCACAGCACAGGCAAAATTATACCACTTTTACCGGGATTATCATCACTGGTCCCACTAAGCAAGCAGTGATGGAAGAAAAGCATCATCCAAGGAATGGTGTCCACCATGCATTTGTACACAATATGGCTTTAATTGCACTCCAAGGCTGACAAATAAAGGCCAAGTCAGTGTCCTTTGAAGTCAACTAAAAGATTCCTGTTGACTTGAGTGGGCATTAGCTGAGGACCACAAATTGCAGGAGGAAGTCTGAATCACTGTGATCCCATATAGGACTCTATCAAGGAATGGTTTTGCCTCCTTGAGAAGCTACTGGTGTCAGAGCCAGCAGAAATGGGAGCCCATGTCTGCCAAACCAGAAGCATGGATTTAGCAAAACCCCCATGCTGTGGTGTTCCCATTCACTTCTGATCTGTAGAGGAGCTGTATGCTGGTCCATAACCCTCACCACTTACCCACACCATCCTGTCCCTTTTGTAGGGAGTCACCCTTCCAGAACAACTGTTTTCCTGGTTGTAAAGTGGGGCCAGGTCAAGAGCTGGGGCATCAGCTCAGGATCTGGGTTCTTTTAGTTTTTTTCCCCTCCTTCATCTAGAAGAAATGGCAATCCATGCTAATTTTTAAAACTGGAAAAACTATCAGATCAGATTCAATTAGCCTCTTTCCACCCCTCGGACATGCCTGAAATAAAGCTTCTGTTACTGGAGTTTAGCTGACAATGCTTTTGTGCAAGGAAGGAAAGGCTCCAGTTAGTTTTTCTGTAACTGAAGCCATATGGAATTGAAACTTGTTGAATCAATAATGAAACATGTCTGTGTCACAGAGCAGTTTTGATTCCAAGACGTACAATGGACTGTTTGCAAAGTCACACTGCTGGTTAAAACTACAGTTTTTTAAAACTGACAAATAATTTAGGGATTCAGCTGTTTAGGAGGATATGGTCTAGTTGATTGCCTGAGAAAGTTAAAAAAATTCCCAACCAGCCTGAGGTTCTCTGTTGACTCATTTTCATAATACATTTAAGTAGTGTGGCAAACGTTTGCCAGCCATTTAGGCAAGTAGCTTAAGACACATCAAGAAACACAAAGCAAAAATGATTTCAATGTCCTAATTTCCCATCCATCCTCCCCAACACATGCACAGTAGCTGCACTGAGAAGCAGGTGAGTTGCTAATGCAGATTAAGTTGTCCTTTGAGAAGCCACTGCAATTAATCCACCCAGTAACCCTCGAACAAAGAAATACTTCCGTGACACATCAGTGTTTCCAGATTTGGAAAGGATTTGACAAATGCCAAACTGAACTTGCACAGCAAATGAACTGTGGTGGAGAAAAGAGTGTGCAGCCTCCAGACGAGGGCATGGAAAATCTAAGAGGGTAAATAACCTACTTGCTCAATGGTATATTTTATTTTATTTTATTTTATTTTATTTTATTTTATTTTATTTTATTTTATTTTATTTTATTTTATTTTATTTTATTCTGATGCTTGGCAGTAAAGAAAGGTGTTGGAGGATGGCACAGGTGCTTCAGAAAAGGCTGCTGGTGACTAGAAACATCTTCACTTTCTGTTAGCATGCAGGTAGCATGCTCACAGCCACCTGAATTCCAGCTATATTACAGTATGAGGTATTCCCCCTCATTTTGCTTCTTGGCCTCAGTGTCACACAGTTTTGTACTGCAAATGTAAAGTAGCATTTTGTGGAACTCAAAAAGCTTCAGTAATTCTTTTCAAAATGCTGAGCTTCCCTGAATGTCCGTTCTTGGCAGGGCTGGGCTGAGTCTGCCCTGACAACATCACATTTCACAATCTCTTGCTTCCTACCAGCTCTGGGTATAAGACAAGCATAAGACCCCTCCAAGCAGGAGGAATGTTGCGTGGTGGTGGTGGACTCCGGGCTGGCAGCTCAGGTTTCCTCCTCAGGGACTCTGGGAACAGATGCCTGGAGCTGGTTTTCTTTCTTTCTTTCCTCTCTGATTCAGTGTTGGGTAATTAAGGACTGAAAGATTGCCTTAAGTGCAGCCCTGGGAATTGTATTTTTCTGCAGATGTGTTCCCTGTTATCAGTTACTGTATTGTAATAGGGCCTAAAAATCTGATGCAGATATGATCCTTTCTTGGAGAGGTTTAGTATCAGAACACAATAACCACAGAGGCAGATAAGAAGATACCTAGGGTTAAGGTGCACTGTGGCACTGTAAATGGAGGTAACCTGAGCCAGAGAGCGCTGGGAAGAGGCAGGCACTGGTGGCAAATCGTTCAAATCCCAGCCCAGCGCCTCCAGCGCAGAATTTGAGTCCTGTAGCAAGGGAATCAAAGCACCACAGGGGACAAAATCATTACTAACCAAAATAGCTGACATCATCCCTGGTTGTATGGGAACCTGCCTGTTGGTAGGGGTATATATATCAATTTCCTGGTGTGGATTTTCCATAGCAATTTATCACTTCGGCAAAAATGAAAAACCTCAACAAAACCCAAACAAATGAAGTGAAAAAACAAAAGAGCGCAATGTCTCATAATAAGCTCTTTCTGTTGTGGCAGCAGCTGCAGTTTCTCCTCTCAGATTTCTTTTCTGTTATTACCCAGAAAGAATCAGCAGCTGCTTCAGAAATATTCCAGAAAGATTCATTAAGAAATTCCTGGCTGTTTTTCACATACTAATCTGACAGAAGTAACATCTTCAAGGAAGGGACCAATTCTCCTGGTCTTTGTCTGCTCCTCATAAATTAGTGGGTTCTGATAATGTGGTTATCTAAAAGGAAACCACAGCAGGAATAATAAAGAAATAACATGTCCTGGTGATAGGAGGCAAGTAGGGTTTTTATGTCACAGAGGGGGTGTGGGAATTGCTTAGGTTATTTTAATGGTCGTGTTTGCATCTTTTCAAAAACTTTTGCACAACCAGACTGCTTTCCAAATGGGCGTATCTGGAGGCAACACCCATAAGAGAGATCGTTTGGAGGAGACGTAACACATGCTCCTCTAAAAGCAGGATACCTCCAGGACATATTAACTCTGGAGTTATTTGGTGCTGCTGTGCTCTGTGCTCTAGGACTGGAGTGTGCAGCCACCCGAGTCTGGATGGGGAAGCTGCTGGGGTGGAGCTCAGTGGCACAGTCCAGATCAGTGGCTCTGAGCAGGCACTCCCAGGGCTGAGCTTCTCTTTTCTTTCTTGAGTGGCTTCTTTTAACCAGGATGCCTCCTTGACAAGAACATTCCTCCCCATAATGTGGATGCCTCGGGAGAGGCAGAGCTGGTGCCTGACCCCAGTCAGGGATCTGGTAAGTGGTGCTTATTAAACTGGTCGAGGGGTAGAGGTGGGCAGTTGTGTCAAGGTTCAGTGTTGCCCCAAACTGTCTCTGGAAGCTGTCACCCTGAGCCTTTCCCCTGCCATTGGCCCCTGGGTGTAGGACAAATCACATTCCCATTTCCAGGTCTCTGGTGCGTGAGGGCACAATTCAAATGTCATCTTTTGAATGATGTTTGCCCATCATTCAACATCAAAGCGTGTTTGCCCTTCCCCTGTCCTTCTGTGTCACAGGCAGCTCTGCCTCTGAGCTCACTCCTGGCAAAAATCCAAACCTCCTGTTGGCACCCAGAAGTGGAGACATGGATCTTCACAGAGCATTATGGGGCCTCCAAAGAGCATGGATCTTCTTTCATGGAGAGCTCAATGAAAAAGTTGCTTCTTCCTCTTCTGCTGCCATTAGTGACTAGGGGAAAAAAAGCCCTACAAACCCCAAAAAGGAGCATGTGATTCTTTTCCAGAGAAGGACTGAGTAAAAGCAGTTTGGATCTGTGATGTCCAGCACTGCAAAACACTGTCCACTGAAGTATACAAGCTCTTGGGAATGTGGGAGAGATAATTGGAGGTTAATAGAGCTTTAACTGCTGGCTGCCTAGCCGACTATTTCTATGAAAAAATCCTGACATTTTCCCTTTATTGAAGTGAGTTCATGATCATCTATATAAAAGAAAGCTGTATTCTGAGAACACATATGCATTTGCATACGGATGGTGTTCTCTTGAAAATTATTTGAATAAAAATAAAAGAAGAATGAAAACAGGAGTTTTCACTCAAGGGAAAAGTTAATGAACTCACTTCTCTTTCTTTCACTCCCTGATTAAATATTATGTTACCATTTTATCTTTGTGCATGAAGAGTAAAGCCCTATTCTGTATTTTGCCAGCTTCATTCATGAAGCTTTGTATTATTTTTACTGCAATAAAAAACTAAAAATTACTCTCTCCACATGAGAAGCAGAATGGAGAAGAGCAGTAATTCCCCACAGTATGGAGGAAGGAGAAAGACGAGACATCCTCTTTTGTTTGTTTGAATAGGCATGAGATGTGCTCCAACATGTGCTGGCAGGAGCAGTCAGAGAAGACTGGCTACAGAAGCTCATCAAGAAATGCAAAAGGCATTACCTGCTATCTAAGATATCAGTGAGACCTTCCTTTCTGAGGAGGGTTTTTTCCTTATAGCTCATTATTTCTGAGAGCCTGCGGGCTCGGTAGCAGGTTGCGCCGATGTTTTAAAGTTGACTATTTGATCATTCTAATTAGGATCCTGTGGATTTTCAGTGTTGCTAGCTAAGTGAGTTTCAGTGCATTTTCAGTTAGACCAGCTGAGTACCACTGGACTTCTTGTTGTGCAGTGGCCAGGTAGCTCAGCTGAGCCAGTGTTACTCGCACAGGGGGCACCACCTTCTTTTAGCTGTCAGCAGAAGCATCGCAACATTCAGATAAATAAGCCTACATTCGTTTGCCAGAGTGTGATTCCAGAATTGGCTTGGCATTTTATTAGCACTTCAGAAGGCTATTGCCATGGATTTGTCAGTCTCTGGATACATGAAATTTGCCAGGAGTTCGTGCCTGGGACAGGAGAGCACCTGAAAACTAGTGCTATGTCAAAGCAACTTTGTGGGGAGTGCCCATCACCTGCTAAACATGGCTGGTTTTCAAACGTTCTTGAAAATAAACAGTGTTGATTTTAATCTAGAAAGGGATGCTTTATGGAGGCTTAGTGCCTGAATGGCTTGCAGTCTTGTTTGATTGGTGTTGAGATGTAAGCAGAGGCAACATGAAATCTCAGAAGCGATATTCACATGCAAACCTTGTAATACACAATGTTCTCAGGGCAGGATGGGGGAATGTAAATTCCAAGTACGTGAAAACGAAAAACAAACAAACATGAGAATGGGGAAAGGAGATTTAAAATTTAGAAGTGGACCCCTCTGTCCAAGGATTTAATCTGTGCTGCTGTTATTGGCCCATTGCTCTAGGTAGCAGGAGCAAGGCTTCTAGCTGCCAGTCAACCATTTTCTTTTTGGTAATTATTCACATTGCTGTAGAAACGGAAATTATCTCTATTTTCTCACTTCCCAATTGAAAACTGTAATTGCAGCTGCTCCCTCCTCCTTGTTTGGAAGTTTTACATGCAGAGAGTCATCAGCCAGGCTTGCCTTAAATCAAATCTTCCCATGCAGCCTGGGTTATAATCTAGTGAGCACAGCAGCTGCCTAGTCGCAGCAAGGAGAAAAGCAGCACATTTCTCCAGCCACTGGCTAGGAAATTCTTGCTAAAAGAAAGGGGCTATGCCTTGTCTGACGCCTTTATAAAAACGTAAAGGAGTCAGCTTCCTGAGGGCTTTCACAGATATTGCTAATCATCTTAAATTGAAACAGGACTTCCCAAACCAGCATGTAAATCCCCGTAACACACCTTCAATTTCTGTCTCCAAGGCTACCCAGCTGTCCTGATCCTCCGTGACAAGCTCTGGAAATGCAGTGATACTTCCTTGTGCGCTAGTCCTTCCCTACTCCTCAATCCCCCCTGCTCTGAAGTCATCTTGCTTGCATGAAACACCACTCCACAGCGTGGTGGTGGGTGAGGAGCTGGCCTGAAAGCCCATGGGAAGTCTGAGTGGCAGGGAATGTACAGGCTCTCATCTCTTCCACCAACAGAGAAATGCTGTTTCCCTCAGGGATGCAAGAAAATATCCAGAGCCCCCGTGCAGACTTGCCCAGCTTTGCTCACTCATCTGTGCAAGGGCTGGAGTGGAGGTCTCCTTAAAACAATGCTAATAGGATTTATTCAATCTGTTTTTATCAACCCTTCTTATTCTGCTATGAGACATGCAATTCATGAATAACAGCCACTACTCCCCAGTCACAGAAGTGTATTTTGAGGGACACAGGATGTGTGGCCTTATTGAACATTTTCCAGTGACTTTATATGCAGACATTGAGTTCTCACAGAGAGCCAAGATCTTGCCCTCTTCTGAAGTCCCTTGGGTCTAAATTAGTGAGATTTTCATATATCATGATTTGAATCTGAATGTGTTTCCTCACTTGCAGTCCCTGTGGTCACACAGCAGGCAAGGGGACTTTGTGCTGTGGTTTACTTGTGACTTCTGGGGGGTTTTTCTGGGGTGTCCTGAAGAACACATGATCAGCAGACACATTCTCTGTGCTGCCAATACAGAAGCACCTTCTAACAGTGCCCATCTTCCAGGATGCAAGATTTGCCAAGGCACAGGTGCATGGAGTGTCCTAGCAGAGAACAGGAGCCCTCAGCTGACAGCTCAGCTGAAGGTCTAGGGTGAGATACAGATCCTCTGAGTTACTTCTCTGACCATTATCCAAGACTCACAGAAGAGCTGGATGAGCTGATGAGCCTTTTGTACTGCAGATCTCCTCAAAACGCTGCAGGGTCAACAGCACAGTGCCAAACCAGAATCAATGAGGCCTTACGCAGACACTCAAGAATAACAAGTCAACCAGTGGATTTGCAGGCAGACTGTAACAGCTTGTTATCTGATGTCCCCTGGGCACAAACACTGAGACATCTGCAGTTTTTGACCTTTTTTTTTTGTCTCTGCTGGCTCAATAGCTAGTTAGCTGGTCATTCAATGTGAAAACAAAACAGAGGAAAGGAGAGCAAATTGCAATAGGCAGGAGATGCCGGACTATTAGGATGCCAAAAGGACTGGAAATATATACGTACAGAGGTTGCTTTGCTCTCCTTTATTATTTGTGCATTAAGCTCTCTGAGTTGGTTTCTGGAACTCTGTTAAAAGCAAGGTTTTCAATATGCCAGTTGTCACTGAACTTTTATGTTGGTTTTATTTTGCATGTATTTTGCATCTCTATTCTCTTTGCTTAGCACTGCAAGTTAGAAATTAACCTGAAAAACACACATTGAGACTTTGCTGGCTTTCCCAGATTTTTTTTGCCTGAGAACACAAAGCTCTCTTCATAGCATCTTCTCTAGTCCCATCAAGGGGAGGGAAGATCCCCAGAAGACTGACTTCTGGATCATCCTTTGTACTGAGATCTCAGTTCCTTGGAATGCAGTGACTACAGTAGCTTATATGCATGGGGGGTGTAGAGCCTCCTTCCTGTTTCTAGGATCCTGTTAATAAAGAGTGTGCCCACATTCTCAGACAGGGCCCTAATCACCAGCCTTAGCCTAATCTCTTAATTAATTCCTGTTAATGTAAATGCACTCGAAAAGATTCTTTTAGCCGTAGTGTTCAAGAAATTAGAAGTCCTTTTTTGAAGACACAGTATGTTTCTTCTTTCATGGTCTGGTATAGTGACAACACTGTCTTGCTGTATGAGAAAGATTTGACACATCCTATGGTGCTCACTCCTCATCCCTGGATTATAGATTATTTAAAATCAACTCAGAATAATAGGTGACAGCTCAGTGAATATCATGTGTAGCATTTCTGTCTAGCATAGGCAGAGACCTCCTGGTCTCTTGTTTCCATAATTTCTGTGTCTCAGAATGGCCTAAAGTCAAAGTTGGGTTATGTGCCTTGTGTAATAGAAGGCAACAACATGTGAAGTTCTGGGACCTGCCAGAGAAATGCCTTGTTCCTGCTTCTGGTTTAATCTGATTTATTCTCATCGCATGGATATACTACTCATTGCAGTCAAGGTCAGAAAAGGATTTGAGCCTGTTTCTGATGTGGGAAGACAGTAGTCCTGCAGGTAAAAGACACAAAGAAGAGCTAATCTCAGACTGACCTTACTGAAAAAAAGCAAGCTCCCAAAATGGCGTGTGACTGGTCAGTATCAAGAGAGTGAATTTGGAGCGGGGTAAGTACTGTAGAATTGTACTTGCTCATGTCATAAGCAGAGACTCTCCTCTCTCGTGACTTCAATTTTGCCTAGGAGAATCCATATAAAAACAAATAAATGCCAAGAGAAATGTTTCTATTGTTTTCCTTCTCTGTATCTAATGAAATCTGTTCCTTTAAAACAGAGCAATATCCTCCCCTATGATTTTTTGCAGTCACATCGCAGAAAGAGAGAAAACCTGAAAGCAAAATTGACTCCTTTTGATTTTTCCTAGTTCAAGAGATGAGACATGCCAGTGGGAAGGAGAACAAAAATCACCCTGAGTAAATCTGGATTTTAAACTGCCTCTAATGATCAACAGCAATCATACAAATATTTATTTATGGTTTTACAGTTTATTTGTGTTAAGGCTGACAGCAGATTTTTAATTTGATATTCAGTCTTCCTTACATAAAAATATGTATCTTTTAGATTGGTTATTTAATTAGTCACTTCTGTAGGAGTTCAGAGTGCAATTTGTTGGGGGGATAATTTTGTCATGTACTGCCTTAGAATGTATTTTCTGTTCCCTAATTCTTTGGTTGCTGAGGTTCAGTTCGGTACTAGAGAAGAAAATGTCCAGTAGTTTGAATAGGGTGTTGATTTTATCCTTCCTGTTCATGCCGTAGTGGGAGCTGCCATAACATCTAACATCAGATCTTTAACATCTCTCCAGCACTTTGAAGTGCAGCCCCTCATATTTCATTCACCACTTCAACCAGAAAGCAACACAGGGACTGCAGCCCTGCTGCTGGAAGTGCAAGAGGGAGGCAGGAGGTATGAGGATGTGTCACTTACTGCGTAACAGGCTGGATAACCTCTTTGCATGAGGTTTGCTCATGTGGTGACAGCGACATGATGTGCAGCCCACAGCCACAGGCAGCTTTCTGCAACCTGCCTCTTTTGCAGCTATTATGGCTCCAACCTGTGAGACCATCAAGCAGACAAGCACCTGGAGATATGCTGCTAAATCTGTATATATGCATGGAAATACCATGACACATGGGGCTTCCTCCTCGTGTGTTCAGTGCTCAAAAATTCCATCAAATTTCAACCAGAGCTCAGCATATAGCATGTTTATGAGTGCTTAAGCAGTTAGAAACAAAGTTATGGCAGTCAGGTTTGAAAAACGTAGTCAGTCCTTGAATGATGTACTCTTTTTAAAAGGAGTCTACCCTAAAAATGCTCACGAAGTTTGAGAGTTTATGATGTAAAGAAACCTGTAGAATGTGGTGTGTGCTTTCTACTTTTCTTGGATTCATTATGCCTTCCTGCCTTGCAGAAGAGCTGTAACATTAAATCCGTTGAAATTTGTAAAGTGCTTAGAAATCCACTGAAGAGAGGCTGTAGAGGAGTAAAAGGTACTCAATTTTCATTGCTATTCTATCAGGCAAGAGAGTTTCCAGAGTGTCTTAATAATAAATAAGAATAAATAACTGCAAATGTAGAATTGGTTCTATGCTCATTAATAGGTACCTTTGGGGCTGTGGTTGAGGAGAATCTCTTTTAAGGAGAAGGTGAGTATAGATTTGAAAATTCGAATTCATATTTCAATATCTTCTTTAGGGCCATGGCTTGAAGCATTGGGGTGTGGTTTAGTAGTGTATGAACACTATCCAGGTCTACCGGAATTTGAATAATAGTGGCAGATCGTTTGACCATTTTCTCCTGTCAGACTTCAACTAGATTTTCAAATAAATCATTCACCAATATTTTTTCCTCATGGTTTGGTTAGCTCAAGAGCCAGCTGAACAATATTCATCAAATAAATTACTCACTTTTTCCTCATCAATCTGCAAATAATTTATTCACAAATACTTTTACATGAGGCAGCCAGCTCTAGCCAGGACAAATCAAGGTAATTTCCTACGCTTTTGATCACATGCCAGTAGGACTTTATCTTGGACAGCTCAATAGAGACAGGTTTTAATGCATAATACATAAATGGGTAAGCTGAGTTTTTCACAGTTCTTTGTGAGCTCTCTGCTACTGCCCATATTTCTGCTCAACTACTAAAGGGGAATGACAGGGGGGGCATATATTTTCCGTCCAGGTACGCTCAGAAACATTTCGCAAAACAGAGGGTGTGGGGCTCACGTCAGCCACAGCCGTGATGGGGCAGCCCCTTGGCTGGAACTGGCAATCTGTTCACTGGAGCAGGGCAAAATTTAACAAGAGTTGAGAAGAGGAAATGAAGACGAGTATTGCGATTGCCTGGAAACACAAAGGGAACCTAGGGGCGGAATGAAATCAAGCAACGTGGAATTTCGCCAGCATGCTGGGGATAGAGTCCCTAGCCCTTGAGAAAAGGGTCCTTAAATGAGATGGCACATCCTCGTGCAGATGTCTCCAGGACAACGTTTGTGCTGTGGCTCCCTTTCCCCAGGGCTCTCATGCAAGCAGTCTGGAAGCCACTGAGAGCCCCCTTCCTGCCTTAGAGGCTGCTGTGCTGCTGACGGGGCAGTCGAGCATGGCCTCACCTGTCTGTCTGCCTACGCCTCTCGTTTGTTGTGGAGAGCTCCCGGCCGCCACACGCCAGGCAAAGGCACCAAAAGATTTCTCCCCTGGTTCAGGCTGGCAGCCTGCAATCTGCACTGCGTGAGAGGAGCACTTGTGCACCTCTGCCCCTAAGCAGGGTGCTGGGTCCTCACCAGGCCAGGTCCCTCTGCTGTTGGTCAGAGATATACAGCCCTTCTAAATGTTCTTTACTCTTGCACCCCGTGCGGGATGTGGGCCTCATACACAGACATTTCACCCCATCCTCTGCTGCTCAGGCAACAAGGTGGGGAGAAGAAGAGTTGTTTATCCATGTTTGCCAAGAGAGAAACTTTGCAGAAGTTGACAAGTGTGTGTTGGTGGTGGAGCGGTGCAAGCAGGGAGTGGTTGTGTGTGGGTTTCTTTAGGATCAGGGTGTGTTCATGTTTCATGAAGATGTGCATGCATAATAATGCGTTTAATATAACACTCCAATCTTGATCTTTCCCTGAAATTCTGCCGGCTAACCTAGTTACCCCCAAATGAGAGACACCTCCAGCCTATACATTATGCAGAAATGTAGGTAGGAAGAAACATAAGCAAGCATTTTTACAGCATCATCAATAAATAAATACATGCTATCTACTCAAATCAACTACATGCGAAACACTGGAAGTCAAATGGGATGCCTTCCTGAGAAACAAACAACTGACCATGTATTTACTCTGCAGCTCATGAATAAACATGGAAAATGCACAAAAACAGAGGAAGATATTTGTCTCAACTTGGAGAAGGCTTCTGGCTCAGACTGGCTCTCATAGCTGAACGATACAAAATGGAATTGGCAAGGGGGAAAAATGACATAATCACATACATGTAACAATCCATTGAAAGTAGGACACACAAAAAGGAGAAGAAAACACACTTTGAAGAGGAGGTAGACTAACACAGCGGTCAGCTTCAGACCTGCTCTTTCTGTCATCTGTGCTGGCGATTTAACAGCCCTGGAGAAATGGCTCTCAAATTGAATGAGGGATCTCAGACACCTGCTTAAATTGTCACAACGTTACAGAACAGATTCTAACACACCCTGCTGCAAGGCCATGTACTGAGGAGGGAAGAGCACAACGATGAATGGCGGGATAAAGACGCTCTCAGGAAAAACAGATGCAGAAAGAGATCTGGGGACTCAACATGGTTAATGAACTCCACAAGCTTTTTGTATAACATAGGAAATGGTCTACTTCCATTTTTAGTTATGAGAGAAGGGGAAAAACAATGACTGAGAAATGACTTTTACTCTGTGCACAGCATGTGTGTATAGACCACAATGACATCGTACCCGTGGTGGGTGCCTGCAAGTCAAAAAAACACTTAGAAACACTGGAGTCCGAAAAATCTGCAGTGACTGAAACTAAATCTTACAATGTGAGGCTTCAAAGAAAACAATCTATTCAGTTAAACAAGAAGTGATAGGAGCACCATGTATAGTTACTTATCCATGAAAATAGGATGGGTGTGCAGTTTTGTAGGCAAAGGCATAACAAGTTCTGATGTCTTGAAGTTGAAGTTACACAAATTCAACCTTGAAAGAAGCAATTTCCTAGCAGCAAGGGTAATTAAACTTTGGAATAAATTAGTAGGTGGAAGAAGGCAGTTGCCATTACTTGGGAGTCTTTAAGACGTGTTGTCTTTCTAAATCACTTCGATCCAGCTGCTGTGAAAAATAATCTACGGCTTTTGTATGTGGGTCAGATTAATGGGTTATAGTGGCCCCTTCTGTCTGGAAGGCTGACTATATGTGGGGGAAAAGTGGTTCTCACCGAAGTAAAAGAGCGAGAGGTGCTTCTTGGAACACCACCCATGGCTCAGGATAGCAGGAGTTTCAGGACTAAAGCTTGAGGAAGGATCGGGAGTTTAACCAGTGTGCTGGTGAGGGTGAGAGATCTTCTAACTGGTTTTCTGAATTTGATGTAAGGGACACGTCTTGGTTTATGGATGTGATGTTTTACAGTGAAGAAAAAGTGTGTTTAAATGCTGGCTAAAGGAGGATGTAGAGCACAATGATTGGAAACAGGCAGCAAGAACAAGCAGGGATATCAGGGCATTGTAAACATATTTGAAGACGGCCTTGTTTTGCTCAGGCAGTCTTTTCTCAGTGACACTTGAGGATTCAGCCTCATCTGCTGTCTGGGGGCTCGGAGAACTTCAGTTGTGCACAGGACCAAGTGTCCCCCAGACAGCTCATGGCTGCAGCTCCTCAGAGAGGTCTATCCACTCTGTGCAGGAGCTCAGGTAACTGTGGGTGGAAGGGGAAAGTTCTCCTCATCAGTTTTAGGAGGGTCTCATTTCACTCCTGTCAGGCAACACCCTGTCTGCTGTAAAGCACTACAGAAGGAATAACAAAGTCTAGCCTAAAATCCAGCCTGATAATCATGCTCAGTTAAGAACACAGCACACACTTCCTGCTATTAGGAGCAAACAACCTCGCCCAAGCCAAGTCATGCTCAAGACCAAGGTGCACTGAAGACACCAGAATAAAACCTGAACCAGCCATTTTGTGCAGGAGCAGCTGCCCCAAACCGTGCACAGGCTCCACAGATTCCCCACACAGGGAAAGGTGTACCACAGATCCCTTTCTACCAGGGAGCCTGGGCAACAGACAGCAAGCCATGCCCAAGGAGAGCAGATTTCACAGGGGATGTGGCAAGGGGATTGAAAGAGCAGATAACTGTCCGAGTTACTAGAGAGCCGCCCAGTGCCTCCGCTCTTTGTTTTTACAAACAAACAGGAAATTAAATCCCCGAGCAAACAAAAATCTCTGAGCAGGCTGGGAAGAAAGGCAGTGGAGTGGGGGCACGAATGCCATGCTGCAGCAGCCCCTTATTGAGTTAACTGGGCTCTCAGGCAGGGGAGGAGAAACCGAGTCTCAAAAAAGGCCAGTGCCTGGCGCTACTTGCGGGGGGAGCAGTGGCCTTGTCCATGAAGTGCTTGGGGCAGAGGGTGTCCGTGCTCTCCCTCTCCGGACCCAGGCCAGGAGCAGGGCGGGATCGCAGGAGCACGGGCAAGCCCACTGCTGCCGTGCTGCCCGTGGAAGGGTAGGGGACACGAGTGGGCACACCCGGCACTGTTTTTTGAGGCTACATATGCACGGAAGGGGGCATGACTGGCCTCCGTGCCTGGGGGGAGTCCCAGCCCAGCAGGCAGCCCCCGGCTGGGGCTGTGTTCGGGGACAAGGGCAGCAGCGATTGCCACACGAGCGCGGCGGCTCCGTGTGCAGGGATGTGACGAGAGGGGACACAGGCGGCGACCCCCGAGCCGCGCGGGTGCACACGGGGGGACCCCACCCCCGCGAGGCGGGGCCGGACGGGCTCCGCCGCCGGGCAGGAACGAGCGACCAAGCAGCGCCCCAGCCCCACGCTGCCCAAGGGCCGTGCCCGGGGGTCCGCGGGACACTCCCGGCCGGGCGAGC
>VZRX01021632.1:410506-426202 GCA_013398075.1 Notiomystis cincta | reverse complement strand
CGCAGGCGGCCGGGGTCCCGCGGCGCCCCGGCCGCGGAACGTGGCGGTGGAGCCCTAGTTGCTCGTAAAGGAGCCGGTGCGTGGGCTGTGGTCGCGGTGAGCTGAGAGCGCTCTTTCGCTCTGGAACCTCACCTGGCGGAGGTGAAGCCGCTCCTTCGAGGGCCGAGGCGAGACCCTCCTCCTGCCTGTCCCCCGAGGGGGCTGCGGGAGTGGCCTCGCACCCTGCTCGGGTTCCCCGGGCGCACGGAGGAAGCGGCGCTTTCCCTGTGCTCTCCCCGCCGGGCTCCCGGGGTTTGCTGCCTCTGCCGGAAAGTTCTCCCACTAGGAGATAGTGTGTAATTGTGTAGGTGATGGCTTATGCCGTGTTCAGGTAATTGTGTAGCTGTCGTTAGCGTGACATGTGCCATTGTTCCTTACTGGTGTCAGTGCCAGCCAGGCAGCGTGCAGGAATAAAGACAAGCAAGCGCTACACAAAAGGGTGGGTGGTGAGTTGTCGTGGGGTTTTTTACTTTTTTCCCCCCTTTTTTTCCCAACGTTGTACTTGTAGCATTATTGCTAACCGTGTTACAGAAGTAGCAGTGAGTGTAAGTAGAGAATCAGAAGACTGCTCGGGTAAGATAGTTCTGTGTTTGAGTGGTTTTGTGTCGGCTCTGGGCAGCCAGAAGGACATCAGGTGCTGGTGAGCAAGCATGTCCCACAAGTTACTCTGCGTAGTTCACGAGTCAGAACACTGGATTAATTGCAGGTGGGAGCCTTTTCCAGATTTCAGGTGGAAGGAGTAACTAAACAGTGTGCCAGCCCACACTGCCAACACTCGTCTTTAAACAAAGCTCTCTTCGCTGACTTAGTTTGTGCTTGTACCTTTGACTTTGCTGTGGCTTTTGTTTCCTCTTAAGTCTATGAGAGCACTTTCCTCATTATTTGGCTGTTGAATCTTTCATAGCCAGGCCTGCAGAGCTGAGAGTTGCAGTTGAAAAGTCAACTTCCTAAACCTGGGCTTGTCTCTTTCCTGAGACTGCTTGCAGGCTATTGGGGCAAAGGGGTTTCTGTCTATGGGATCCTGCGAGACAAAGGTGTACACTGTGCTTTCTCTTACTTGCAGCTGAGGTTAGTCATCTCGTTTGTCTTTGTAATATAGGCTTTCTGCCATCTGTGGAAACAGTCAAGAGTTGGAGAGCTCACCTTCAGTGTTTTTGTTTAGAAACAGAAAGGGAATAAGATTTTTCAAGAGAATGGTTTAGTAGGACAAGCGGAAAATCAAGACTCTCAGATGCTCAAGGTCATGCAGTAAAAAGTAAAAACTATTAAGGATGACTCACAACAGGAAAGTTGTTTCCTTCTTAATTCAAGATGAAATAATTAGAAGAACTTAGTGTGAATGCAGAGATATATGACCATTGTTCATGATCTGGTTTGTCTAGATGTTCCAAGTTGTCTCTTGGGGATTTAATTTTGGTTATTGGAATGGTGCTTTTAAAATTGAAAGTGCTTTTGTGTGCAGAAAAATCTCTGAACTTTGGTCTTACTTGTGGTGTGTGTTGTAGTGTGCCTATCTTCTGATATCATTACTTGGTCACTTCTGTGAAATATTCCAAAGGTTAAGAAGTTGGAAAGTAGACTTTCTCTGACTTAGATGGGAGAAGAGTGCTTCTGTGAACTATTCCTAGCTGTTCTTTAATGGAGAAACAGGTTGGACTTTCTGCTGCAAGCGTTGATGAATTCTTGTATAAGGGAAGTGGAGAGAAGGAGCTGAAGCGTAGGCAAGTTTATCCCTTGTGAGTACTTAGACTTGACTGTTTTCTTCAGATATTTACAAAATAATCCAGCAAAAGGATGCAAATGGCTGAAGTATTTGGCTGTGACAAATGAGAATGTTTTATCATCCTTTCTTTTTGATCCAGTACAGTTATTATCTGCTTAGTGTGGATCCAGATACTAAGGCTTGATCTAGTATCTCTTTTCTTCCCTCCTCTGGTGTGGTTAGATCCTGAGAACAGAGGGCACTGCGAAGAGCATTTTGCTCTGTCTGTTTCATGTGTGATTTCACTCTGCAGCCAATCTACCTAATCAACCTGTGAAATGCTCTGGAAACCAAAACATCTCTCCTAGGATAAGACAGTGACAAACCCAAACAAGTATCTGATTGTTACCAGGGCTCAGACTGTAAAGTAAACAATAAGCATTCCACCTCCTGGAGTTTTTTTCCTGGTTCTTGTTTGAAGTTCAAGGTAATAATTTCAGTGGATCTGAAAAAAAAAAGAAAAAAGTGTTTTGTTTAAATGCTATGAGGCGTGAGGAGAGCATGTACTCAGTAGATCCTGGGGGAAAACCGCAGATAATGGGTTTCCCAGAGATGGCCTTTTTCTTGCTCACCTTTTAGACCTGTGTGGCATTCACTGTCCGCTATGCTGAAAGTTCCAGCACGCCAGAACCCCAGGAGCTGTGTTTAGATGAATGCAGTTGTTTCCTGCATCTCGTGTCTGAAATTATTTTTGTTTCTTTTCCTCAGAAGCTACAACAATTAGTCATTTGAATCAAGGTTTATTTCAAGCTCTGCAATGGAAGGCTTTTGGTAATTAGTGTAAGTTATTGTGATCACGCACTTCAAGGAAAAGCATGCTTTAATCTTTTCCTGCATTTGCAGCTAAAGTGGAAGCATTAGAAAATGGGAGAGCCTCAAGGTTTAGGGCAGGGAGGCAATGTAAGGATGATTGCCTACGGAGTGTTCAAGGTATGTGAGAGTGGAATCTGCTCCCTCTTCCCTTGCTGGCGCCTGCTCACCTGCGGGTGAGCCCAGGGCTGGCCCCGTGGCCTTCGCCTGCCTGTTCTTGGAAGGAGATCTTAGGAGGTGGCTGGAAAGGCTTCCAAAGGGGAAATGCAGACTGCTGAGGCCCTCTGGGAGCACGTAGTGAGCGTTGGAGGTGGGTTGGTGAGGCGCTGAAGGGCAGGTGGTGTCGCTGAGGAGGAAGCGCTTTCCCTGTGGCTTTGTCATGCTGATGTATTTTCGTGGTGTGTAGGCTGCGGGAACATGTGGGAACCGAAGGGCGAGCAGTGCCCTGAGTGTTTGTTCCTTTACAGCCTCTGTTCTTCAGGCTTGGCAGATGACAGCTTAGTCACCTTCTCTGGCTCTCTTGCCTCTTTGTAGGTGCCTCTCTGGGGCTGCATTTTAGGGAGTCCGGGTGCTTTTTCTGAAATTCTTCGACCTTGTTCCCCAGGTTTCTCGATGGCTACATTTCAACATAGCAACAGCTTGCTCTCTTTAGGTAGCCTCTGTTGTGTTTGGCTCTAATCCCTGAACTGAGGTATAAACCTGCCTGAACAAGATTTGAAGTAAGCAGTAGGGGTCATTTAAAAATGCAGCCACATGCTTGATTAGAGGGGAATGTGTTTAAGAAATAATATATATCCATCCATCTAGTTATATAAACAAACATTCAGGGACATTGGAGATTTCAGCTTTCACATCTAATGTATTCATGCGTTGATTTGGTTTTGTGGCTGTTTCTTCTTGTTGTGGTTTGGGATTTTTTTTCCAATCTCCATAATCCTTGTCAAACACTAACCTGCAAAACAGAAACGTATATTTTTTTTAAGCAGGGAAATAGGTACATATCTGAATAAAGTACTTTTAGAAAGTGAGCATTTCATTTGTCTGGTTTTAGATGCCTTTCAGTGATATATTTTATGGTGTGTGAAGTTTTAGAAGGAAGGGAAAAGGGACACATTGTCTGAAAATGTGAATTCTTTCAGATTATGGAAGTCAGTTGAAAGTTAAGTTGGAAAGAACTTGAGGAAAACATTACTAACATGAGCTGTGTCAAAGTAGGGATTGTGTCAGTGTCTATAAAAGTCTCTAATACTTTCAAAAGAAAGATATTAGGTGGAGTATAAAGTCAGTCTGTATATTGTAATGCAAATAAAAATACCTGTTCGGTACTTTGGCTTTACTTTTATTGGAGATGTTACCAGGCCTCTGGTATTTGTTCTGCTTTCTCAGATCTGTGATAAAGTCTGTTTTATAGGGAGTTGTGAGGTGAAATTATCTAGGCATACTGATTTTCCATTTCTGTCCAAGAATAATAAGCAGTTTCCTGCATGACCCCAGTTCCTACCCTGCACAAGGTACCTCAAAACTGGATCGCACAAGGCTGGGAGAGCCTGAGACATAAGCAGGTTTGAAGTTAGAATTTCCTGTTCTGAAGAATAAGCTTGTATCAGGGATATACTAGGTTCTCAAGGGTTCCCATTTTTTCCTTTTTTTTTTCTTTTGTCCATTGATTGTCTAGAAAACCTCAAATTTCAGTCATCTTCCAAGACTTGAGTATCTACTGAGAAGAGGCTTTAAAAATAATGAGAAACTTTTAATACACCTTGTGTTTTGCAAGAGGCAAAGGTATAAAATCAGTTTCAGACCAAACTGCTTTTGGATAAACTGACAAATAGCTGCTAAGTTACCAAAAGTCTTGAATAATGTCTTTCCAGATGATCAGCATATGCAAAATAGGATAAGAAGCAAGACAGAAATTAAGGAACTTAAAGTTTCCTGGGTTTTTTGTGTTTCATATCAGAAACTGGCTTATTCATATACATGTAAGATTTTATATTTGTAAAGCATAACTGATGTCTTCTCAATGAGGTCTGAGACAGAAAAAAAGGATTTTTTCCCCATTCCTTCCAGAGTTGGAGATGGTTTCAAAGCTGGGTTTCCAATAATCAACTTTGAGTATGGCATTCTGACAGAGTTTAAAGCGAGCTAGGTAGAAGGTAGAAGCAGTGTTGCTAAATGCCTTTGTTGAGTCTTGGAGAAGTTATAAAGCAATATGGTAATGCTCATAGGTTTGAGTTGGTGTAATTGCCACAAGGACTGCCTGAAACTGGCACTGGAGTGGTGAAGTCGGTGCTCCTTTTCATTACCCTGGAGGAGGCAAATTGTGGGGAAAGAGGGGCTGAAGAAGCAGCCTGGGGAACAATATCTGTTGTATGCAGCAGTGGCAAAATACTGCTGCAGAAATATGAAGAATTGCTGAAGCAAGCTGAAGTATTTGACTAGTGATAATCTCCACAACCAGATGGAATTTGCAGGGATGCTCTAAAGGATCTGAACTGTTAGCTGAGCTATGGGAAGAAGAGGTAAGAAAGGCAGAGAATCCTGGACAGGATTTCCTTTAAAAAAGAATCTGAGGGTGGTTTTTAGAATTAATTGACTTGTGAACTTCAGGAATGAGAACTAATTAAAGATTGGAGCTCCCAGGCAATCTGTCACAGCTGCCAATAAGCAGGGCTGGCAGCAATGCCTGTAGTATATCTGCTTGTTACTGTTTGTTATGAGTGCCATCTCTTAAATTGTTTATTATTCTGCAGAACTTCAGGCATTCATGCTGAAATTTTCTGGGCTGGATGTCTATCACAGGTTCACTTTCTTTTTCCCCCAGGAAACACTGCCCCCCTTGCTCCCTCTTTCCTTAAAAAGCTCCAGTATTTCCAATAGTTACACTTGGGGAGGCAGCAGGGCGAATTCCTTTTTTCCTTCTGGATTCTTGCAGGTTCTAGCCATTTCTTCCTTGTCACTCTTGAACCAATAATAATCTCAGCTGCCAAGTTTAGAAGTTCTAGCACGACTGTGGTTTAGAACAAGAACTGGAAATTTGGCTGGAGTGTTAACTCTGCATCAAGAATGTGACTTTTGCCGTTCTTAGGAAAATGTCCAAATTTGGCCACATTATAAGACTTGGAAAAGCATCAGTTTGTAGAAGCTTAATAGGGAATTAGTCTCAGATCCCTAGAGAAAGCATTCTGTCATTGCTTGTAAGGTGTCGAAGGATTACAATTGCAGTTGGGGGTGGAGAAATGGAACCCTCCTTTTTATTCCAGTTTCAGACTTCTGTAAATGTGTGTGAAGGCCTTTTATTTTGTTTTGTTTGGGGTTTTTTCTTAATTTTTTTTTCTTCTCCCTTCCATTCTTTTTTTCCTCTTCTTTTGCCAAATTGGTCAGTGCTGGAGTGATGTACTGGACTGTGTGGATCACTGATCAGAGCTGCTGTGAGAACCTGCTGCTTGTAGAACACAAAGTATATATATCATCTTTCTTATATGTAGCTTGGAAAAAAAAAATCAATGTAAACTTTGTGCTGCTTTTAACTTTTGTTCTCTGGCTTCAGATCTTCTCTCAGGCTTTTTTTCCCAGATATCCATCACCATTCTTTACTTCACGCTGGCTGTAAAACAACTCCTGCTGCTGTAGCTGCTCTTATTCCACTCTTTCTGTTTAGCAGGCTTGATAAGTCTGGACTTGCCTTTCTGCCTTCCTTAAAGACGTGGTTTAGCTGTGCTGCTCAGTGCCCGCTTCGTGGCTGCAGTTTGTGTGCTCTCCAGCTCTCGGAGTCCCTCTCTCCCTGCCATATCGGTACCCTCTGAAAAGAGTTCGGTGGGACCGCTGCTGGGGCTCCTGTTGGCGAGCAAGAGCCAGTTCTGAGGGAAGCTGGCTCTGCTTGGGTTTGCCAGTGTTGCAAGGAGTAGCTGCCGGTGTAGAGGACGTTGTTTCCGCGCGTGTTCCATGCTGGCTCCCAGCGCAGAGATCCGGCGCGGCGTTTCAGCCGGCCTTTGATGCAGTGTGGCTGCGGGGGATCTTTGAGCAGGCCGGAGCGCATTGTTCTCCTGCACGCATTGAAATGATTGTTGCGAGAGAGGCATCCACAGGGACCTCTGCCAGCTCCTTATTGATGTGTGCAGCTCCATCTATTGACACGCTACCCTTCACTATTGCACACTGAATCCTGTGGCACTGGAATTCGCTGTTAAATCTGCCCCGCAAAAGAGAATTGGCAGAGGCTGCTTCAAAAGCAGCGTGACCCCTGCATTTGCAGAGAATAGCTTCTAAATGTGAAACAGATGCTGAACTAATAGAGGATGCTTCCTAGATTTTCAGGGTACCAAACATACTCATTCTGAGCAAAAATTCAGAATTTGCTTGACTTGTGAATTGTCATTTTAGTTTCAATGCCCATTTTCCCCCTCAGAAATGCATGTCTAATCAGTACATGTATTTGTGCTTGAATGCAGCCAGTAATACTGAGGTGAAAATAGGCAATTATTTGTTAATGGAAACTGTTCAAATAAGCAGTGAGGTGTTAGTCTTTCTGTCTGCGCTCTAATCCTCTTCCTAGAGGGTGGGAGAGGTGATGTATCTTCCTTTGCTTTTTGCCTTTGCCACAGACTCTTCTGTGCTTTCAGAGCACCACCCGCAATATTTACCTGGAAAGCATCACCTTCCCCCAAAAGAAGTGTTATGTTGTTTAGAAGCCCAGCAACATACTGTGTGCTGGGGAGGTGATGGCAGTGGTTGGAGTTTGTCCGTGTGAAGAGCTTTAATGGGGTGTGTGCAGCGTTCTTGTTCACATCCAGTTCATATGGAGGTTTCAATTAATGCAGAGTAAGAAGTGCATCGCATCAGCCTTGTTCCTGTTTGATCTCAGGGTTTGGTTCTAGACAAGGCACGCTGTACCTTTGGCATGCAGGGCTTAACTGCGTGGAGGTGGCCTCATCAGTGAGAAAATAAAAGTGTGACAGCTTATTGGAGACAAAATCGCTTGGTGATTGGAGGTGGGAAGTAACACAAGGCTGGGTTTTCCCTGTCTTATCACAAAGCAGGGTTGAATGGTCACTAAAGCTATTGACTGAGCCCTGTCTGCTGGCAACTCTGTTGATAGACACCTGTCAATAGTTGCAAAGCTGCTGACATTCCTAGGTCTGTGGGCTTATCTATTAAATAAAAGGAAAAAAGTTGAGAAAATAGCATATATACCCAGGGGTCAGTGGGCACAGAAGTATGATTGTTGCTTGAAATTAGAAATGGGTGAAGGAAGGGGAGGAGAGAGAACTGGAGCAGGGCATGCTTTCCACAGAGAAAAGGAAGTGGGGGGAATAGCTTGTTTCAAATGGAAGAATTAATTAAAGATATGTCTGCATGAGATGGTGGTGCTGGGGCAGTTATCACCACAAAACAGTCTTGGTAAAAAAAACCCCAGGTTTCTCAAAGCTTTGCAGTTGAATCTTGAAATACCCTAGTTTTCTAAGCAAAGTTTTCTGCTCACCACTGGCAGGTAAATGGAATATCTAATTGTAGACTCCTGCAGAGTTTAAAACAAGGACTGAAGTGTGATGCATGTGGCTGCAGGGTATGCTGTGGCATCTAAGTTGTTGCTGGTGTCTGCCTTTTAAGTCTGAAAGGGAGGGTTGAGGGGAGGGCTGCAGCACTGTGCATAGAGTTACTGGGTGGGGATGTCCTTCCAAAATAGCCGAAGAACAAATGAGACTTCACATAGTGCCCTTGTTCCTGCTTATGACCAGAGGCTGCAGGGCGTGTGCCTGTTCCAGACTTTGCCTTATAAACCTATAAGGATCAACAGAGATAGGCCAGAGCTGCTTAGGGAGTAGCTGTTAAAGGCAATTTGAAGTATTTTTCACTAACCCTCCTCTTGATATGAGCCAGCAGCTTTTACTTTGTATTTATATAGAGAGATTTTTCTCCCTGTGTGATGCTGTAGAGAGACACTTAAAACTCTTTGTGCATCTGGGCGAGGGCAGTAACCCACAGGTGGATGCAGGGCAGTGCATGGGGCACTTTTGTACCCAGACTTGTAAGGTGGGTCCTTTCCTTGTTTAACAATTCCTACCCAGAATAAGAAATGAGTCCCCTTACCCAGACTTGGATGGAACATGCATTTGTCATCAAAGTAATGTGCTGGCTTTCTTCTTCTGTGTTTTCTTTTTTGGCTTGCACTTCTGGTGTTGGTGCATTGTGGTGAGAACATGCTTTGCATATGTGGGTTTGGCCCAAGTCCAGCGTGAGTTCTGCTCTCACACGAGTGGCAGTCTGGGCTCAGCACTAATCCTCCAGTGTCAGGGTTGCCTTGCTGCTGTGGGATCTTGATTGCAGTCCAAAGCAGGGCTGTGGTCAGGTGGCTGTCATAAGGACGCAGATGTTTCTTGGAATTAAAGCTCTGTGACTGAGTTGGCTCCCAGTTTGTGATACAAACAGACAGATGTGTGCTGGCTGTGGCTGACACATGCACGAGGAGGGACAGTCCTGGCTGCCCTGGGTTTGACTCTCTTGTTTGCATGGGTGAGTGAAGAACTTCGACCTTCAAAGTTACTGGGCTGCTTCTTGGTACTAGTTAAGACCACCACTTCCTTCTGCACCTCCCCAGCAACTGCTGGTTTTACATGCATTAGAAACTTGAAAGGCTCATGAAGCAACAATTGTTTTCAATGCATAGAGCCAAGGAGACTCTTAAAGTGTGGTAATTAATGCCCTACCTTTAAGACCTCTTTGTTGTCCTGGATGTATGGCTCCAGATGATGAGTGGAGATGGTCTGATGATTGATGTCCTTGCAACATGCCTAAATTCCTCACAGGCAATTGCATGTACCCCTCTCTTGTAATTTGATACAATATTTGCTCCTGTTAAATTTACTATGTTTCAAACAGTTCCTCAGTACTTCCTCAGAGGCAGTGGTGTCTCTGGGTAAGTCAGGTTGTGTTTGGACACCTGCTCTCTAAAGATGTGCGAAGTGGAGCAAGCATGGCTTGCCTGTGTTCTTGTTCTGCTGTGGCATTTCTTAGAGATGCCCAGTTCATGCACTGAGCGTAGCTTGGAGGGTTGGTGGGAGCTTCAGGGGACCTGTGTGTCTGCTTCAGCAGCCTGAGACTGTCTCCTAGCCAGCCTGCCTGTGCTGAGGAGGTTCTGCTTTTTCTTGGAAAAGATGGCAGGTGTGCTTTGTATTGAAGTAGGTGAAGGGCAGTGAATACCTGCTGAGAAACCTGAATAGCACTTGGGAAGAATTCTGCTCATCTGGTGGTATATATTGTTGGCATTCTTAGGAGAGTAGAATCTCTCTCTTGCCCTCTTTCAGAACATCCATTTCTGTGCATCAAGTCATCTTTTACCGCCCTTTTTTCTTCCATTTGAATCCACTTCTACCTAAATAGTCTTCTTTGCAGCATCAGAAGTGTGAATGCCAGCAAGGATTTTGTCAGGTCATCTTGGGTGTTTTGTTCTGCAGGAAAGTCACTGTGAGTAGAAGCACTGGAGTGTACACTTGTGATGGGCAGAACTGTGAGAGGCTGTGGGACGTGAGCTGAACTGTGTTGGAGCTCACTGAGGCAGAATGATAGCAAAGGTGTAACAGTAAAAAGATGTTTTCAATAGGATCTTGGTGCTTGTGAAACTTTACAGAAGTTTCTTATTGTATCTGTTTCAGAAAAAAGACATGTATGCCATCTCTTCTTACTGTAACAGCTGGTCTAATGAAAGAGCTCTAAAGAATGCTGCTTTATATTACTGTGGTTACATAAATACTGCTACTCTGTTACACAGTTATTCTGTGACTTGTTGTAATTTTGATGATTTTTGCCACATGAATGCTGAATTATGCATTGCATGGAAGCTCCTGTCACAAGTTCCAAGTAATAATAAAACTGGAGTTCAAAACTGAGTGAGCTCTAAAAATGGAATAGTTGGCAGAACAGTCTTTGAATTTATGGTGGGGGGTCACACAGAAATTCCACTATCCATTTCTGGATTTCCCCTCCTTAGCATCATCTACCTCTGATCATTACAGAATTTTTTTAATGTTGAGGTAGACACTAGTTGGAATTAGGGCTATGAAGATGGTCAAGGGACTGGTGGGAGAGCCATACAAGGGCAGCTGAGGTCACTTGTTCTGTACAGCCTGGAGAAGAGGAGACTGAGGGGAGACCTCATTGCAGTTCCAACTTTCTTGTGAGGGGAAGCAGAGGGGCAGGCACTGATCTCTCTGTGACCAGTGACAGGACCCAAGGGAGTGGCCTGAAGCTGAGTCAGGGGAGGTTTAGGGTGGATATCAGGAAAAGGTTCTTCACCCAGAGGGTGGCTGGGCACTGGAACAGGCTCCCCAGGGCAGTGGTCACAGCACCAAGGCTGACAGGGTTCATGAGACATTTGGACAATGCTCTCAGGCACGTGGTGTGATTCTTGGGGTGTCCTGTGCAGGGCCAGGAGTTGGACTCAATTATCCTCCAACTTGGTGTCCCTTCCAACTTGGGATACTCTGCGATTCTATGAATGTTTTCTTTCCTTGTCCTTTGATATTTCTAGCATTTAAGGATGAAATAGGGACAAACATTTAACTGAGTGACATGCAGGCTTAGCAGTAGCTTGTGAAGTTAGATTGAGAATGTCTGTTCTCTTGTCTTTTACTGGCAGAAACCAGGGAGCCTCATTTTAAGGTTTTCCTGCAGGATGTTTCTTGTAACCCCAGTACTGCCTCATGGACTTAGTCTGACTGTGATAACTGCAATTGAACATTCAACTGTGATTCATTTCCATAAAAATACATAAATCCTGAAACAGTCCACAGTAGTGATGTTAAATTTGTTATTGGCTTCTAGTGTTGACATTCAGGGATGCAGCTTTTGCCTCTGCTGTTGTTTCAGGCTCTCTGCAGATAACTTACAGCCTTGACTTACAATACTCTGGGTGGATTTCACTCAAAGTTTGAGCTGCCCTGTATAAATATGTATCCTTCCTGCAGAAAATACGGTTGTGATTGAGTTCTGCTGCTTTACAGATGTTTGTTTCAGTGATAACCAGTTGACTGACCACGCCTGTGGCTCTTTGACTCTTCACAGCAGTCAGCTGTGTACATACCTTTTCTTAAAGCGAGCATCAGCTAGGTGTAAGGAGTGGTTTTGATGATTTACAGCACCATGCCCAAGAGCTTTCTTTTCCTAGAGAATTTGTAATCTGAATAATGTGATGTGAGTACAGCTTTGTTAGATTTGTAAACTCACACAATGATTAGAAGGGAAGAATACATCTGCCAGGTGGATTAATGAAGATGGTTCTTTTCATCACTAGAGAGATTTTTTTCAATAGGATCTCAGAGAATTCTGGGAGCACTCACTGATTGTACTGAGCAATTGTAGGTGATGGACAGGTAGTGAATTTCTTGCATTGAACTGCTAAGAGATGAAAGTGAAGTAGTGTGAACAGGATAGGCAGAAATATAAATACCTTAAGACTGCCCAGGGAAGATAATTACTCAAATATTAAACTGATTTTTTTTTTAAACACAATTCTCTTTGCTAAAGAGGATATCCTTTTACAATAAAGGCAGAGAGCGCTGCTTTTCCATCCAGGCACAGACTGGACTTCTGTACTTTAAGACTTCCTAGCAATCCCTTGTCCAAGGCTTGCCTACTCCTTGTGAATGGAATAAAGATCTTGAAATAATCTGTGTTTTGTCTGGGGAAAGGCAAAACATGATCAAGTTGTGTGCTTTGTGCCCTGCATTTTGACTCCTGGTAGGCTTAGTCTGTTAAACTACAGTCAGTGGGCTGCTCTTGCATTCCATCAAGGGAGGTGCTCCTCTTCTTTGAAACGCCATAATTTGGTGTTGTGGATGTGAACAGGTTTAAGCTCCTGGGAAGTGTTCTTCAGATTATTAATCTCTAAAAACCTGCTCTTTTTTTTTCTGAAAAATTAAGTGGGGAGGCAGGAGGCAAGAGCAAAGCTGTATGGTTAACTAGAGCCCAGTAAATTCTGTGTGTACCTTCTATTTAGATACTCACTAGCAGCAGGAATGCCTTTTAGGTACTTTGTTATTTTCTTGTAACAGTAGTAATACTGATTGCTCTCTAATAATAAACAAATTTTCTATAGGATAGTGGTGCTGTTAACATGACTTATGACTGCTATTCCAGCAAGACAGAAACCCAGTTGGTTATGTGGTGTAGTAAAATAAAAATTGAGCAGGGTGTATAAATAGTACTTAGAAGCTTTAAAGTCTGAATTTATAAAGAGTGAAGAAATTAAAAGGGAAATAAACAGTTTTGTTGTATTTATTTATGAAAGGCTTGTCAGTCTTATTGTAATGTACTGCTGACATTGGACATGGCTAGGTGCAGACCTGGGAGGAGGATGCTTGATTTTTGAACCATCCATTGAGAAGTCTGAGTACATATATACCATGCTGCCTTCTGAGCATTAATGAAGGCATAACTCCTTTTCTTTTGCCCAACGGGGCTTAGATACAGCACTGGCTTTTTAAACAATGCTATCTTTTCAGATGTTATCATGAAGTATGTGAGCAAGGAGAACTTCTTGGTGCTGGGCAGAATTCAGTCTCTTATTTTCTATTTTGTTTGTTTGTTTGGGTTTTTTTTTGGTTTTTTTTTTTGTTTGTTTGTTGGTTTGGTTTTTTTTTTTTTTCTTAATGCTTGTGAGATCAGGCTTTCAGTTCATTTTTTTTTAGAGCCTGATGAGCCAAATGAACACCTCTCCAGTTTAGGTTGTTGTGGTACAAATATATGTCATGTTTCTGTTTTCTTTCTGTTTTCTTAGGTGTGGGTCTGTGCTTTGTGCTTGCATTTGGAAGGATATGTCAGTTCTTGTGGTCTGTAGTGCTAAGGCTGGTGAACAAGTCTCTTTGGCATGGCATGGCTTCCAGGATGTGTTCTGACACAGGAATCAGGGCTTGCTCTGCTGGTTGGACAGGAGTGTTTCATGCTTGGGCTTTTCTGGCCCAGTCAGAAGTACCTCTGGGGAATACTTGCTCTCTGAGCAGTGAGTACATCCTTTGTTACCTGAGGGCTGCTTGCCCTCAAGTGAAGGGGACAATTCAGGGAGACACCTGTTCATTAGAAATCCCAAAGGTACTTAGAAGCTGCTGCTAAGGCTCTTCTCTCACACTTTAAAAGCATGGACTGCTAATTGCAGTGTTTGTGGCCAAACCCATCTACAGCTCTCCAGGTGAATTTTAGCACCCTTGACTTTCTAAGTTGGCGGTGTACTTTCCACTTCTGTTCTTGTGGTGCTAGCCAGCTACTGTGATTGCACTAGACGTAATTCCAGTTGATAATAAAATTTTGCTTGGATCAACGCAGTGGCTGGTGGAGGCTTCTGAGGCTCAGTGAGCACTACACTGTTGCTTTTGCAACGTGTACTCGAGGTGTTGTCCTGTAGCTGTTGTGCCACATACGTGTGGCAGCGCAGGATCCACAAACTGGCTGGCGTGCTGTCCACTGGGATGCAGAGTCTTTTGTTCTGCTGAACAATGTGCTGTGGGACATAACTGTTCTTCCCAACGCAGCAAATGTGAGGATGCCTGGGGTGCATGCAATCTGCTGTCTGTTTCAATGTAAGCTGATTATAAGTGTTAGTTACCGAGTAATTTCAGCATATCCCGAGTTTCACCCAAATATTAACAGCTACTTATTTTGTGCGTAGGTTGTCTTATTAAATAGTGTAACCTAGAATAGTTCTGCACAGAGACTGGAGCAGAAAAGAAACAATTAAGCATTTTCCCTCTGGGTGTCTTTCAAAAATCGTATTCTCCTCCTCCTGCTATTTTAATGTCATGTTGGTTCTCTACCCGCCTTTTACTCTTGTTTCATGCTCAAAAGGATTCCCTCGCTTCTGATTCTGGAGTTACTTGAAAATTCTGTGTTCTTTCATTCCTTTTTTGTCTCTGTTCTCAGAGACTGGGCCCAGCCTAGTCACCAGCCTGGGTGCCACTGAGGAGCAGCAGTGGTAAAAGGATAGTGCCTCCAAGCTCCTACTTCCTGAGGCTGTGGAAGAAAGGGGAAGGCGGACACCAAAGGTGTATTTAGCCTCAGGTCTTGCCTCTGGCAGTGGCCACAAGTGGAAGCCTAGGGAAGAGTGAACACAGCCTGTTACTATCCTAGTGTATCACCATATGTAGCTTGGAAACCTCCTAAGTCTGAGATGGTATCCTCACAGAATCATAGGATGGTTTGGGTTGGAAGGGACCTTACAGATCATCTACTTCCAACACCCCTGCCAAGGAGGAAGGGACACTTTCCACTGGACTAGGTTGCTCAGAGCTCCATCCAACCCTTAAGGGGCTTAACCTTGGCTAATTCTTCCAAGTATTTGGCTACCTCTGAAGTTAGTTTCTGAAATGTTTTGGGTGTTGGCACCTATTTGCTGATCTTTGTGTGTTAACTTTCTCTTTTATCACTTGTGGTGTTGACTGTCCAATGCATAGCATGTCAATGACAGCAGCAAAGTATCTACTTTGCAGATACATTTCTTAAAAGCGGGAATAAGAGGAAGCTTTTTAAGATGTATTTGGGTGTGTTTAAATGAAAATGGGTAGCTAAAGGCTGAATCCCAAACTTTGCTAATACACCAAATGGTACTGTGCTGTGATAGTCTTTTATGTCACATGGGTTTTCTCATGTGTAATGGCATCAAATTTCTTCTTGGAAGCTTAAATGTGTGTGGCATTCTGTAGTGCTACCTTTTCCTGTGCGTTCCAGGGAGGCTGTTCAGGATTGATTGTAGAGGCAAGAGTAGATACTGCAGCAAATGCTGTGAGTTAATCAAAGCAGATAACAGTGATAACTTGCTGGCATATAATCTAAAGGCAGAAAAGACTCTAAATTTGTGATGGAGAACCTGAAAAGGCTGCTGGTCGTCTTTGGCCAGGTGCTGAATTGATGAACCTTGCTATTCTGCTACTGGAGGTAACAAAGTACCTGCTCTGAATACAGGGCGAGGGTTTCAGAGGTGATGGAAGGCTTGGGACTGTGAGCCTGGAACTTTAAAAAGGACACTTGGTTCCCCAGGAGGTTAATGCTCAGGCATTTTTGATAATTGAACCTCTTCATTTCTAGAATGCTGCTGCTTTTTT
>VZRX01021632.1:389123-407335 GCA_013398075.1 Notiomystis cincta | reverse complement strand
AGTGCTTTCTGCTTTGGGATGAAAAAAGGGTGATGAAAATGGAAATTATTTTTGGGAGAGGAGGCAGTGTTTCAGGGTTTCCTTTTTTAAATATATATATATATATATATATATAAAATACAGATTACAGATTTGTGAAACACATGGTTATTGATATTCGTGCATCTTTTTAAAAAGTCATTTGACAAAATGCTTTTTCTTAGCTTTCCACCTTTATCAGCTCTATTGTGTGCTATGTCCTGTTTAAAGACATGCTGGTAAAAAAAAGTAGTAGCTTACAGAGTTTTAATGTCATCTTTCTAGGATTTAGGTTTTTTGCCATGCATTTGCTCTCGATGTATGATTTTTAGTTAATGTAGGTGCAGATTTAGAAATTATCTATTCCAATTGTTTACTCCAGTTAAATCCCCCAAAAGTTCAGTTTAATCCTAAAAACTGCATTGCACATAGAGCAAAGAAAATGGTTTGTCTCTGCCCAGAGGAAATTGCAGTATAGAACAAATGGATTTGGACTGCTCTGCTCAGTTCCAACTGCTTTGGGAAAGATTTAAGATAAGAGATAAGTGCAAGTTAATGATGTTGCAGAACCACACTGATTTTAATTCTGTATATTCCAGTTTGGGGACTTCTTGAAAACAATGCTCTTGCTCAAGTTGGCATTAGTAGTAGGTATATGTTAACCTGTGTCCTTCCTCCCCACTAAAGGAAATGTGAAGATACTGTAGATGCAGCATTTCTGGAAATATTTGCAGCCTGGTTTCCAACTATTTCTTAAGCCTTGACTTGTGGGCTTTACTGCTTTGTCAACTGTTTTCCTTAGAATGTAACATATTGAACTTCTCCTCTGCAACACAAATTGCTTCTGAGGAAGAACAACAGAAAATCACCTGTCTTGTGTGGCAGTCTAAATACCACATCCAGAATCCTTGGACTTTTTGGGTCAGATGTCACCAGGTAACCTAAATGGGCTGCTCTGTCAGAGTAGGATAAAAATGGAGATGTCTGAGACTATGTGGAGGACAGTAAATGAAGGCCATTAGCAGGGACAGGTTTGTCAGGTGAGACCCAGGAAGAAGTGGCATGTTAATTCCTGCATTTCATGGTTTTTTTTTCCCCATCCTCTTTCTTTTTTGCTCCCAGATGCATTTTAGAGACTTGTCAAAAGTAGTTCTTAGATACAGCCTTTTATCTTCAACTGTCAGTCAGTGATAGGGAAAGGGAATAGAGATTATATGTGATGGAATTGTTTGACATCCAGGGAATCTAAAACATGATCTTTAGTACTATCTTTGCCTGCTAGGTGCTTTCTTGTTCTCTTTGGACCAGTGGTGCCACAGTTCTCTGCCTGCCAAGAGCTGCTCTGTTTTACAAGCTAGCCTCCTGTTTTACACAGTTTGGAAAGGTTTGTATGGCTTCTCCTTTCTCCTCTACCTACCATAAGCCTTGGTCTACCTTCCAGTGGCAAACCTCTCCCCATGGCCAGGCAGCAGTGGTGTACAGTGGCATCTGTGCTGTCAGCAGCCATTGATAGGGTTTTAAACTCTACCTGTACGTGGCAACCTGGTTTCTGCCTTACAACTTCCACTGCAGTTTACTGGTCTCTTCTCCTTGTACTGTAGGCTGAATAATCCACAGAAGCACTTCCAGCAAATTCCTGTAGCTTGTTTTGGCACAGAATTGAAATGGATGATGTGCCAGAGGGAAAGACAATGTCTCTGACCTCTCAGGTTGTCAGCTTGTCTTCAAAAGAGTGGAGCTGTACAGGTGACCAGTGCTTCATTCCCCAAAGCCCAAGAGATGGCAGGAGAGGCAATGCTGCCTGTTGCAGCTTCTGACTGCTGTCAGGACTGGAACTCCTTTCCTATGGGGAAAGGCTGAGAGAATTGAGAGTGTTAAACCTGGAGCAGAGAAGACTCCAGGGTGATCATATTGTGGCCTTTCAGTACTTAAAGGAGGCTTGTAAGAAAGATGGAGAGAGACATTTTACCAAGTAATGTAGTGATAGGGCAAGGGATGATGGCTTTAAACTGCAAGAGGGCAGGTTTAGATTGGATATTAAGAAGATATTCTTTATTATGAGGATGGAAGGACACTAGAGCAGATTGCCCAGAAAAGCTGTGGATGCCCCATTATTTGAAGTGTTCAAGGTCAGGTTGGCTGAAACTTCTAGGAACTTGGTCTAGTGCCAGATGTCCCTGCACATGGCAGGGTGTTGGAACTAGATGATCTTTAGAAGTCCATTCCAACCCAAACCAGTCTGTGGTTCTGTGATAACTGAGAGCTGTGTCCTAGTGAAAGCCTCATGGTTTGTTTAGCTGCTTTTGAAGTCCCATTTCTTGGTGGCAGTGGGTGAGGGGAGTAAGTGGTGAAGACAGGTTGTTCCTGTGCTGCAAATTTAACATTTGCATCAGTGTTAGTGCACATGGTGTAGCTGGAGTTCAGCTGGGAAGGTACTTGGTTTTTCACCCTGTGCTGGAGATGTGGCTTTTCTAAGATCTCAGATGGTATGGAGATTAGAGAAATCCAGCAGCCTTGCAGTTTGATGGCTTTTCTGAGGCTCCACTTAAGATGCAGTATGCGTTTCTTCATCCTGATAGAGATAATGGGTTTTAAGCAATTACACCCAGGCTAATTCCTTTTGATAAGAGCTCTACATTATCTAAAAAAAGAATCCTAGCCGCCTGGGAGAGAACAATGTAAATGTCTCTCTCACGGACTCTTTCATTTGCTCTTCTCTGATATCTTCAGATGATATGCTGCAGATCTTTCAGGCCATAAAAATCTATCAGACTGTTTTTTAGGTGAGGGAGTATTGCAATCAGAGGTGTAACACGACTGTTGTCTTGCAAGGTATGGAGGGAGCCCCGTGTGCCTCAGATGATCCCAGGCTACTGTGGTGATTACAGCTTTGACATAAAGAATCAAATTTGGTCTCTTTTAAAGGAGCCCCTTATTCCTTCCCTGTGCATGCTGGCTGCTTGTAAGGTCTGGGTTGCTTCTGCTGATTAAGGCAATCTGAATTTTTTAATTTGGAAAAAATAGGAACAGCCTACAATTTAATTTAGCATACGTCCCAATCCCTGCTGTGTGTTTGTCTGTACTGCAGAGAAGGATATGATGATGCCATGTGTTGAGCAGGAATGGTAAGGGATCTCACTTACTTAGATTTGTTTTTTTTCTTTTCTTTTTGAGACTAATATGGAAATTTTGGTAGTTAGCTGCCTTTCTGGTGCTTCGAGAACTTCCCTTTTCTCCTTAATCTCTGACTTTTCCTCCCAGACTACACAGTATAGTGTAGAAATTTAATTGACTGCATTTAAAAAGTAGAGGAGATACCAAAGTAAAATGTTTGCTTGAATGTGCCTCTTCTATGAAAATCATGTTGTTCATATATTAAAAAAATAATTGCTGCAACAGTATTGAAAGGTTTTCAGACCCTGTAGATGTGTTTGGTATAACTTGTTCTTTCTCTCCCAGATAGTCACTGATGACATTCTTGATGTGTAGCTGCCTGATTATAATTGAAGCTGGGAGGAGAGGCAAGGGGAAAAGGGGCAGATTGGAGATAAGGATTATAATCTTCTGTGCTGATGTGCTTTGGCTCTCCTTCCCAAGAGGAGAGCCTGTGAATGTGTGGCATGCTGCCTGTCCCTTCACCTGCCTGCTCCCTAGGGAAAGTTGCTGAATACTTCTCATCAGGAGCCTGATAATTTTTTTTTTTTTTTTTAAATGGAAGAAGAGTATTTGAGTAGATGTGACTCTGGGGGGCTAAAAAAAAAGTAGGCAAAAAGATTTTTTTTTTTCCAGTTTGGAAAATGGCTTCATGCATTGCAAACACTGTAGTTAAGCAGTTCAATAGAGAAATGAGAGGTTTGGGATTTTGCTAGAAGTATGGTAATGGTATCTATTGGTCACACTCCAGTGTGGCCCAAGGAGGGTTGCCCCTGCTCAGCCCACTCCCACAGTGCTGCAGCAAGTGTTGCTTTGACTGGAAATAAACGGAGGAATTCAGGGAGGGAGGATCATCACCACCATTTGCAAAGTTGGCTGCAGTATTTTTTTTCCTGTCATAAACTGTTGTGAATTTGAAAGGGCTGCTGGGTATTTCCTTCCCAGACATAGTAATGTTTAGTTGGCAAATGAAACAACCTTTTGTTCGGAAAGCTCTTTTGAGATGAAAGGCGTCAGCAAAGTTGTCGCTGTGTCTCCTGTGACTGCCTCGGTGGAGGAGCTGGACTGTGTGTTCTAAGTCTTTCTGATGCAGAGGTTCGAGTGCTTAGTCTGAGCCAATTTACTCATTCGTTAGCTCTTACTTTTTTGACTTTAATTGGCTTCCTACTGCATGTCAGATTGCATTTTCCTTTGGCTGGCGGATGTGGAGGCGACCTCCTTCTCTGGGCTGCTACGAGAACATGTTTTCTTATTAGATAGAGCTGTCTAGTGCAGGCTGGAGGAAGCACCTTGTGAGAGAGAGTGCTCAAGCACAGGTGTGTTCTTTGCAGCAATAATACTTTCTCAGCCTTGTGCATGACTCCACGGGTTACTTTTCATCTTGTTCTTTCGTAAGTGATACGTAGATGCAAAATGAATATGAAACTTAAGCTCCTCAGAGACTTTCCACAACCCCGATGCAAGGGGAAATCCTGAACCAGCCCTTTCCTTGAGGAGTTTTGCAGCTTGTTGAGAGTTTAAACAGTTTACCTGCTCTGTAGATCCTGCACAATTTTGCTGCCTTGTTTTCTTGGTTATCCTAAAAATGACAGGTTGCTATTTAATGTACTCGGACTGACTTCACAACCTATCTATTCAATCATCTGCTTTCCTTGTTCTCCTTTTTGGAAGGATTTCATTTAATGCCAGCAATGAGATGGTGCATCTGGGTGGTGGGATAAATTTATGAACCATAGCTATGGAAAAGATAATAGCCCAAAGCTGCCTTGGCTGTATCTGGGCTGTCTTGCCTCTGCCTTACTAATATGGCAGACCCCAGTTTATTATTATTCTACCTTGAGCCACACTTTTTCCATATTTTGGTGGAGGATTTCATGCATTTCTGTGGGAGAATCCTCTAATCGAGTGCTTGGCAAATACCCACGAGGGCTCTGTGGTTGTCTTACGTGTGTGTGTTTTGTGGCCCAGCCCTGCAGAAGGACCAGTGCTGCCTGGTACTGCTGTCACCTGTCTCATGAACCCAGGGAACATGTCCCATGCCTTGTGTTCGTGTGCTGTCCCCTTTACAGGGGCTCCATTACCTTTTGTTTTGGAAAATAGTGCCTTGCAATTTCATCTGGTGGTCTGGTAACTCAATAAAAATAAAGTTTTGGTTTTAGGCAATTAACCTTGTGCTCGGGCAAGTTCGATGTCCAGCAGTAATTCAGGTCCAGTTACTGAGTTCTTATAGATACACATCTTTGGTGGGGTCAGTGATACTGAGCAATACAGAATTGCCAAATTCAGATGTTTTCTGTCAGTAATATATGTTGTTTTGTCCTCCTCCATCTGTTTCTATAGTTAAATGGGATTCAGATGAATTCATTAAGAACCTGTTGCCTTATATTAACAGTGAAATATATTGGGTGTCGAGAAAAATAAATGTTTCCAACAAATTTAGAGTTTTAAACTCTTGTATCATGATTGCCCTGGGATGGTGAGGGGGTGTATGTGAGTAACATAGGGCCCTGTAAGAATAAAATGTTTGTAAAAGCTCCTCACTTATCTGCCAGAGTAATATGGAGCTCACCTTTTGCCAAGATCGGTGTTGGTAGCACCGTGTCTGTAGCTAATTCTGCTACAGTTACCTGAAATGTTAATCCCTAGTGCACAGCAAAGAACATAACACCTTGGTTAGTCTCTAGGGATAGTCTTGTTGCAGGATCAAAGGCCAGAACCTTGAATTCACAGCCTGCTGGGCCTCTTAGAAATGCAGCTCACCCTTGGAGTGTCTGCCCTGTGCACACTCCTCCTCACTTGTGGGGAGGGCACAGCAGCTGCCCTGCAGGAAGTTCTCATTCTCTTATTTGGTGATGTTCCTCACCAGAATCCTGATTTATCTCAGCAGGAACAAATGCTATTGTTTGGAAAGTATGAAATTGTGTTACAACTCACCCTGTTTCTCTTCTGCAGTCTGTTCCACTGCCTTCCTTCCAGCCCTGGGTTAAGCAGGAATTGCTTTGGGACTGTGCTATGGGGAGAGGGATAGTCATGGCTTTACAGATCCAGTGAAGACTCCCTGTGCTCCTCTCTTTGATTTTGGTTTGCCTTTTCGTAGGAAGGTGCTAATCACCCCCTACCTTCATCTAGTGTCAAAGGGTCTTTAGTGACCTTGGAAGAAGGGAAACTGAGCTGTCAGTGCTAATCTCAAACACAAATGTGCAGCCCTTGCCACATTAGTCATGCCTTTGTCACCTCTAGATTGGATTAGTGCAGCACACGGTATGTGGGTCTGCAGCTGAAGACACATGCAGAACAGTGTTGTCTGCTTGTTTTAGTGTCACCAGAGTATTTTCTAGAGAGATGTCAGTGTTTGAAGAGTGCCCTCAGTCAGGATCCTGAGCTGACTTCTCACAGTGGTTTGCTGGAAGCTGGTTTGACTGTCAGGCTTTAAAGCTTACCTGCTGCTGTTACCGCTTTCTGTAAGCGGATAAGTTGAAGGATTGAATACAACTTAAGACTGTGTGAGGAGGTATATCAGAGCCCTGTAGCTTGCTTTATTTTTTGTTGATCGTTTTTCTGTATGGATGGTTTTATGATTTTAGCATGGTGCTTGGGTTAGGACATGTGTCCTTGAAGACATCTGGCTGTGGAACAATACACTGACAGTGGAGGTTTTCCTCTCCAGTGCACATGTGAATGGTGCAGCAAAGTCCAGCTTCTTTATTAGGACTAGGAAATCACTTGATCAGGTATATAATAACAGTCTTCTGGGAGGGATAGAAGGGGTAAGAGATTAACCCCTGTCTGCATTACAAATAAGTTTAATGAAGTACTAATGTTGAATACAGAAGGTCGTGGCAATGAGGAAATTGGACTGTTATGACTGAGCCTCTACACGTGAACAGCCTGCAAAGTAAAGAGCATGGTAGGAGTTCTGAACTGGGGAGGTAAAGGCAGTGTCAGCCCTTGGTTCAACTGTTTGCTGAACTGTAATGGCAAATAAAAATATGCTTCTTCTCTTGCAGTTTTGCTCAGTGTGTACAGCTGTTTCTGCTGATTTAAATGCCCACAGAAATCTTACTCTTTAACACATCCTTCTCCACGCTGCTCTGGAGGGGGTAAGCTGTGCTTTATAGCAGGTTTGCTGGGGGAGATTCTGTCCACAAGACTCTTTTGCCCACACTTGGACACCTTCTGGCATGATGGGCCTAAGCCAGCAAGTGGAGTCCTAATCCACAGCAAGAAAATGTGCAGAGTGATAGGAGGGGAAGGCTCAGCAAATATATTGATGTTCATGTCACTAGCTGGCAGCTTTCCAAATGAAGTTGGTGAATTGCAGCAGATGTGAGTTGCTGTACTTTGTGTGTTGAAGGGTTGTTTGTTTAAATTTGGCGTTGCCTATATGGTATCTCAGATCAGCCTTTTGGTCCAATTGCTTTTGGTGTTGTTAGACCTCTACTTGGTTTTATCAAGATCTGTCTTTCAGTGTTCTGGCTTCTGTTCTACCTGGCTGTTAAAATATTTTGCTATAAATATGGAGGTGATGGGATGCAGTAAGCTGTTTATGTTTGGAGGCTGAGTTTAGGTAGTACTCATCTCTGAAGAGATTTCTCTGGTTGGAATTACGAATCGAAGTGGTTTGCTCTTTGGAGAAGTAAGGACCTGCCAAAATCCATGTGCAGCTGCTGGGGTTATTCTCTGCACTTCAGAGCCAAATCAACCAGAAGAGTCTCTTGCTGTGTCTTTGCCAGGTCCTCTGGCTTGTTTAAGTGGTTCACACTTTTGCCTGGAGCATAACATGCTGCTTTGCCAGGCTTCTGCAGAAAACTGCTGTTGTCCTCCTGTCCTTCTGGTGAGACAGTCCCAGAAAACACAGTCCGAGCACTGTGTATTCCTCTGCTTTGGAGGGAGCTTGCTCTGCTCATGCTCCCAGCTTCTGGGCCCTCACCAAAGAGGAAATGTGTGCTAGAAACCAGTGTGTTTGCAAAAATCCAGTCCAGCAAACTGTGTCTGTTATAATCAGTTCTTCCTTTTAAATCAGTTTGGAGGGCAAGGAATCTCACCTGTGTGAGAGAAGCCATGACCCTTCAGGGCAGCTGCGACTGTACTCATATTTGGAGAACATTGACTTAAAATTCTCACGACCCTCAATCTAGGGAAGAATTAATTTCCTTCTTCAGACTCTCTAATGATACCAGCAGAAGTCTTATAAAAATTCCTGATTACATTATGCCCTCATTGTAGTAACGAAAAGCACTTATTAACATTGTTTAAACATCTTACGTAGCACTTGCCTTGTAGTAGAGAAACTGTTATCCATTGGATCTATGGTTAATTATCTTCCTTTTTTTTCTCTTTACAATTTTCTCTCAGTCAGAATTTTGTTACCTCGTGTGGTATTATATAAGCAGCGAAACAAAGATTGCCCACACTAAAAATGGTGTGTTTGGGGGCTCCTGCTTCAGTGAGATTAAATGTTAATGGGAAATATTGCTTGTGCTGCTACTTGCTTTCTGCAGAGTGAGATGCCTGGCGTATTTAATTGTTGAATTTTTTTTTTCCCCTGTGTGTTGTGATTTTCTTTTTTAACGGTGCTGTTCTTTGTTCCCCGCCTAGCTCTCTGCAGAGGGCGCATTGTGAGAGTGCCCCAAGGCCCCCTCATTCGGGTGCTGGGCACGGAGGTGGCGATCCCGTGCAGCGTTAGTGACTATGACGGACCCAGTGAACAGAACTTTGACTGGGAGTTCTCCCGGGACACTGACTTCGTGCGGATAGTGAGTACCTGGGATTCTACCTTCACCTCTGAGGAGTACCAAAAACGCGTGGGCCGCGGGGATATCAAACTGAGACGGAGCAGCAACGATGCTGTGGAACTTGTGATTAGGAACATCCAGCCAGCTGACCAAGGGAGATACAAATGTTCCACGCCCAGCACTGATGCCACCGTTCAGGGAAATTATGATGCAGAGGTCCAAGTGAAAGGTATTTCTGAAGAGTGAGGTGTGCTTTAAATTTGTTTTTGATATTGATTATAGATGTACCCTTAAGAATGTTGACTTTCTGTTGCTTATGATCATTGTGATTTTTTTTTTTTTTTTTTTTTGTTCTTATTCTCATTCCTCTTTAATTCTCCTAAAGCCAGAATTTAAAATTGGGAAGTATGATAGCAAAGGCAAGTGAGGTGAAGAAGTGAAGAGCAGCTGTTTACTATAAACACCGCTTTTCTTTTTTTCTGTCTAGTAAATATGTAAATAAAAACACTAAGTGGTGGGTTTTCTGAAGATGTCTGCAAATATTTCATGTCCTTAAGCCTCTGGGTAGAGAAGCTAAGTTCAGGTAAAAACCCCAGGCTGTCTTCTCTCTCGGTTTTAGTGTCATTTAGGGATCTTTCTGTATGAAGGAGGTAATCTTCCTTTTCTCCTTTAGCATGTTGATACTACAGCTTTGTCTTATCTTTGCTCTATCACTTAGCATTTTTCAGTATTAAATTTGGACACTGTTTCTTTTCCCATGTCTTATCTTTTATTCCCATGGATATCAAGATTAGTTTTGTATGGGAATAGTCAAAATGATGATGTTTGGATGAGAAACAAAAGTGAGAGGAAGGATAAATGAATTCTTGTCTTGGCTTGTTTAAAGCAGAGCACTTCCTTTAGTGCTTTTTCAGCTGAATTTCCTTCTTCCTGGAATATATTTATGTGTGGAAGAAGGAATGATTGGCGAGGTGTTGCTCTGTGGTGGTTTTATTGCCTCACATCTGAACAGGTCACTGTGGGTGTTCTCTTCTTGATTCTTTTTTATGATGCTTGTATCTTTTGGTCTTTTTTTTTTTTTTTTTAATTTTTTTTCCTCAAATAGTGATTTCCGATGGCTTGTCCGTGAGCGGTTCCAAAGCTCGTTCCTCGACGTCTCTCCGTCTGTCCGAGGGCGACTCCTTCAAGCTGCGCTGCTCAGCGATTACCACCTCGCCGGAGCACACTCACCTGCACGTGACCTGGCAGGTCAAGAGCGGATCCTCTTGGCGGGACATCCTCTCTCTGACCCACGAGGGCAAATTCCAGCCGGGCCCCGGCTACGAGGAGCGCTACCGCAGCGGGGACGCGCGCCTGGACACGGGAGCCAACGACACGTACGGCCTGTCGGTGTCCCAGGCTTCCGCGGCCGACGGCGGTGCCTACCGGTGCCTCGTGAGCGAGTGGGTCAGAGGGGCGGACGGCGCCTGGCAGAAGATCCAGGAGAAGAGCGTGGAGATCGCCACCGTGGCGGTCCAGCGGACCGGTGAGTGTTCCTGGAGGGCTGGGGTCACGGCGCTGGGCTCTGGCCAGACTCCCGTGCTGTGGGGTAAGCTGAACGAAGGGAGGCTGCGTTCCAGCAGAACCTGGGGTGCTGTTTGGATAGCTGGCCTGTTTGCATCCTTGACAGAATCTTTGTAGCTTTATTTTGGAGAAAAGGGGCTTGATGGATTGGGAGGATTGCTTGGAACCTCTTAGATGCCTAGACCCAGATTTTATCTCATGCTTCATTTCAGAGTGCTCATGTTTTTTATATTTCTTAAATAAACGTAATGTTTAACACCTACCTGATCACCCCAGACCTTTCTCTGTGCTCTCTTAGTAATGTAGGGTTCCATAGCAGTAAACAGCTGCACTTCTCCTGTGAAAGTGGCTTGTGATTCAGTGCTAGATGTGAAGCTTTTCTGTATGCTGTTTATTAAAACAGCATGGAAAGATCAAGAGAAAGGAGGAAGGCAGTGATAATTTAACAGGGCAAATTATCCAATGATTTTTATCACTGGTCTGATTGCTCTGCTGTGTTGGCCGGGGTCTAGGACAGTAATGGTTCTGTTAAACACATCATTGCATGCTTGGCTAAGGAGACAAAAATACATGCAACGCTATGCTGAGGATATCCAGATATCCCTGCCCATACAGATTTCAGGATGAGATGCACTAAGCACTTGATTGCATTAGCATTATCACTGCTGGTTGGAGGAGGGAGAGCGGGGGTGATGCACCTTATCACTCAAGAGGTGGAAAAACAGGCAGTGATGGTCCCTCAGAAATATGAGATTATCGCAGTATTTCAGAACTGTTCAGACAGGAAGGGTATCTTTTCATTTTTGTAATCCTTTAATCACTATAGGGAGAACCCAAAATTCTGGGTTTTTTTGATTGGCTAATTTGGATGTAGTTTAAATGTCTTCGTGGTACTTAGCCTGTGAAATGTGACAGGATCAATCTGCCCCCTATTTTCAGGGTGTCTGTTGCACAGCAAAGCTTGCAGGTGCTCTCTGCTGACGCAGGACTTGCCTAATTAAGAGCAGTAATTCTCTATTTAGTCACACTTCTGCAGTGTTTGGTTTAAGTAGGTGGGGTTCAGTCAGCGGCTGAAAACAGCATGAGGCTGGCCAGGACCAGTAGTGGTTCAGTTTTTTGATGTGGTTTGGGTGTGTGGTTTGTTTGTTGTGGGGGTTTTTGTTTTGTGGTTTGTTTTTCTTTGTGTTTTTTTGCCTCCATTTTAAGGTCAGTCATTAGCAGCACTGGCACTTTGTCAGGGGGGTGAGGGCTTTTTTAAAGTTATGCTAAAGGGGATAGGTTATTCTCCAGCAAAATGCTGTATACACATCCTGTAGAAGGACTTGAAGAGCATCTTGTGCTGACATCTGAAATCCCTGCACTTGCATGCTAAAATGAACTTGAGCTATAAATGGTCATATGCCTATGGGTAAACTCTCTCAAAGTCCCTCTATGTGCATATGCTTCCAGATTGTGAATGCCCATCACTTTCACAAAGACAGAAATGTTACTTGGAGAATTGTTGCTCTTAACCTTGCAGATGAGTCTTATTTTGTATTCTGGTATTAGTCTGTTAAATTGGCTAGGCTTTCCTACTGATGCCAATCCCATGATAAGATGGTGAGGCAAGGCCCAGTGAGAGGTTCATCTAGGCTTGGTTTTACCACTCAGGTGAGGCCTGCTACCCTCTGTCCCATTTCACTGATCTGTGTTATCAGATGCTGAGGGCTGAGATGAGCATTGCTTGGTTTTATTGGCAATAGTTCTGACTACTCAGTTTGGCTCCAGTCTTTTTATGTTGTGTCCCATTCCAGGTCATAGTCAGAGGAAGTTTATGCAGATGGGGAACTGTTATACAGTAGAGCATGGTTTTACATAGAAGTCACTAATCTCAGCAGAGACATAGCTGCTGGTTTAAAGCAGGTGTCTCTATTCTTGCTCGTGCTGAGAAGAGCCAGAGCTGTAGCAGCCCTGTCCACTGGCCTCAGTGGAGACTTTAGGAGTAGCTGCATTGCACACTGTGGGAATGGTGCTGCACTGAGACCCAGCTCTAACCTTTAGGCAGTGTAGAACAAGGGAATGAGCAAGTGAAGACACGTGGTAGCCAGGTAACTTGGTGAATGATTTGTACTGAGGTTTACAAATGCACACACATAGTGCCCCTGGTTCACTGCTTACAAGTAACTAAGGCCAGCTTTTCTTCTCCTGGTCCTGACACTGTGATTCCGTGGTTTTCTTTTAATATTCTGCATCTGCTCCTGTTTTAATGCTGACTATGACCATATGTCATACGTATATTAACAATATTCACTGGCCAGTGGTTGCTAAGTGGGTTTGGAGTGGCTGTTGGTGTTGCTCTGAAGTCCCCAGTGTGTGTTGTTCTGAGCAGTAGGTGGGGAAATCAGCAGTATGGGGAGTTATTGCTGCCTTTGGCTTGCTTCGATTTCATGTTTTTGCAGCACACCTGAGGTCAGTCAGGGCTCCAACATGTGGCCAAGGCAGCTTCTCTTCTAAATCAGTTCTGTTCGAGGAGCTCAAAAATGTCAACAGAAACCATGCTGAGTTCCAGTGTAATTCCTAGTGATTTCTGTAGGTGCTTTGTCTTCTGAGGGGTAGTCCTAAAACACTTTGACCCTCCTGTGAGATTGAAAAATCCTGTGCACATTTTCCTGCTGTGCAGAGGTGACGTGCAGTGTGTGGTCGAGACAAAGCCTTTATGGACCAGTTACTGTTGAGCTGTAAAAATTCTGCCCTCCCTCCCTTTTGCCCCTCTGCCCTCATCACACATCTCTTGCTTGACTGATAATGTGTATTGCCCTTGTAATAGATCACTCGGCTCAATATCCAAGAGGCATTTGAAGGTAGGGCTAGTGAGCCTCTTCAGAGGCTCCTGTTATAGAATGTGAAGTCCTGGCTAACTTAGAGTGAACTCTCCTTATTAGAAGTAACAAATAAAAAAATATTTTTTGTTTGAATTTTTGTGTCTCTCTTTCCAAGCTCTAGATGTGGTCATCTCAACCAGCAATGTGTCTGTGACCGAAAGAGACTCCCTGGATCTTACATGCAACATCACAACAGACAGAAGTGGTATTTTCCAAGCAGAGGTGATGTGGTATTTTTCTGCATCACCTGATGACACCTTGTCAGATGCTCAGCTCTTGCTGAGCATGGACCATGATTCTGTTGTCAGTGATTCAACTCTCATCAGCCTCAGCCATGTGGACAGGAACTCCTATCGCCTCTTGGTGCGTGATGTGGATGTGGAAGACTCTGGCTACTACTTCTGTGAAGCTGCTATCTGGGTGCCACTGCACAATGGGAGCTGGCATAAGGTGGTGGAAAGGACCTCTGCACCAGTCAGTGTGGTGGTGACAGCACTAGGTGAGTGATCATGCTGTCAGACTTCATGGGTAATATACCCCTCAGTCCTTGGCCCCATCATAAAAGGGAGAGGACCTTGAAGAATCTTTTCTGCACAAGTGTTTCTCTTGTTTGCATCTATTATCTATATGTAGGAATCTCTCTCTCACATACATACTTCTCTTTATGCAAATATCCTTAGAAGTATAGTTACCTGGGAGAAATACTGAAAATGAAACTCCTGTAAAACTTCTTTAAAAGCCTGTTGTTTTACAGATATGTCAGCCTACCCAATCTATTCTCTAGTTTATTCTTGGGGAGATAATAGCTTCAATTTAGAGGCAGTGAAACTCAGGATGTTGTTGCAGAATGATGTAGGTAAGGTATCTGCACCTGCTAAAATTTACAGGGTATTGGTGGTGTTGGAAGCATGAATGAAGCTAAGCTGTAGTGCTTGGTGCCTGTTCCCAGCTCTGACTGGATGCAAGCATCCAGGCCCAAACCCTTTCAATGTACCCTTTGAGATCCTCTTGTCATGAGAAACTGGTGGTACTGTCCAGTTACAAAGGCAGAGCTCCTCCAACATAACAGTGCTGAATGAGGCCAGCATATAGAGAGCCTGTTTTTCAGCAGTGAGTAGCTGTGCCATAAGGTTAAATCCCATCCACAATGACTTTAAATGTTGCGTTTTAGCATTGTGCAGAGCAGCTGAGCCGTGGCCGTCTCCAAGTACACTTGTAATGTGTACTAGAAGTGCACAAGTGATTAATGTCTTCATTTCCCATCCTCATTCAGCCCTTCACATTGTACCTTTAACTTGTGGGCAGTGTTCCCTCCTTCCCCCACTTGTGTGCGTGTGCAGTCGTGCACGTGTGTTCATGGATGTACAGGTGCGCTCACACGCTCACGCGCTCTCTTGTCGTGCCTCTACCTGTAGGACTACTCTTTACTCTTTCCATTCCAATTTGGCATTATTTGGGAACAGGAGAGAATAAAGTCTGCTTTTCAGCAGATGCAGATGCTTGGTTGCTAGGGAGAGGGAAAGTAGAATAAATTTTCAGCGTTTGAGGTTTTCAACTGCATCCAGAATTCACCAACTCCTCCTCCTTAATGGAAGTTAAGAGCTCCTGGAGTATTAAGTCATTGAATTGTCAGTGAGGCTGTTCTTTGACAGCTGACAGAGTGGAGGAATGAGGTTTATCCAGCCAGCCTTTTATTCTTCCTAAATCCTCTGTCTGAGTGTCTGTCAGGGCGAAGCGCCTGTCTGGAGTGGTGCTATCAAAGGGAAAACTCTCTTCTTGGGGTCCTTCCCCTGCCCACAAATAAAACAAACCGGAAGCGATTTTCTAAGAACTTGAGATTCTTGCAGCTTTTTCCTTCTTCTGTCTCTGTCTAGAGAAATGCATCTGCTTTCATAATCTTTGTTGCTGTGAAAATATTAGTTGGTCTTGAATGCTTTCTGTTTTTGGGGGAAGGAGAGGCAAAGGGGAATGGTAAGAGAATTGTAGAGTGTGAGTAATACATCCTGAGGCCCTGGAGTAAACTAGTTTTCTGTGAATGAGAAAAGAAGAGCAGTGTAGCTGTAAGATCCTTGTGGGCTTACACCAAAAGTGGGGTTTGGCCATCATTAACAATCTGCGCTTTGGCTGTAGCAGAGTTCTGTGCTTTTTGTCTTTATTTTGCCTTACTTACCCTGTAAACATGCAGAAATCTCCACATGCTCACTGGTAGTAGGTACTGCAGACTTTGTAAGCAGTGCTTTTACGATTTTGTGTTACCTAATGCCACAGAAACTCCCCATCAGTATTACCAGATTCTCTGGGGTCTGGTGTGTATCAGTGCCCTTGTTCTTGCTAGATGCAAGGACACTGCATGCCTAAGACTTACTGGTGAGAGATCTTTTCTGCAGGCTGACATAATAGCAGCCCAGCTTGTTTGCTACAATTGTTTTTATCCTTTGCATCTCAAGTCCAAAAGTGCATATGCACACAGAGTTTCCACAGCAGTTCTATTAAGATGCTTTATTATCTTGGCTCGTTGGTGAGCTAAGACTAAGTTTTAGCCTTGGATTGCCTTCTCTGTCCCAATTATAGCTTCGGTTAATTGTTTCTAGAGGGCAAAATGCCAAGTAAAACATAAAGCAGGAAATAAATACAGAATGCTGAATACAGTTAGGCTGTAAAAGCCATGTGGTGAGTATTGGCCGAACAGTTGGGAAGCTGGTCATTTTTCTGAATTACAGTAGACAGCAAGACAAAAATATTCTAATACTAGTAAATAAATATGTATTTCCTTTGTGGTGTGAGGTTTTTGCTGTAATCTTTTTCCTTTACTATCTCTGTAGTCTGAGAGAAAATAGTCATGCAGCTCCCTTATCGCTTCTAGGCTTTGGGCAGCCAGCTATTTCAGATTTAAATACAACAGCCCCATTCTTAACCCGTGAAATTCAGGCACTGATTTTCCAGTGTGAGATATTCCAGCCTCACAGCTGTACAGCATGTACTTCTCTATTCAGACTGCAAAGCTTTTTCTGATCTACACATCTTCAACTCTTATCCTGCTTAGTATTTATTGACCTAGGTAGAATTTAAAGTGCTGACCACTGAAATGCACTGTGCCCAGCTCTTGGTGCTCCCTGTGGCCAGTGCTAATGGTGTCCTGTGCCCCTTGCTTTGGGTGTCTGGATGGGTGAAGTGTTTGCTTTTTAAAGGACTGTTTTTTAACATTGTTAAACTATTGTAGAGACACAATGGCATGGTTAAGTGTGGAAAAGAAGGTGTTTCAGAATGGGAGATGGCCTGTTATCCTGGAGAGATATTGGGGAAATGGGATGTCTCTGGTCAGTCCAAAGCTAGAGGATGACCGGTGTGAAATGGAAAGTCTTATTTGGAAATGCCAACCTAGAGGTACCTGGGTCAGACTGGTGCAAGTCTGAGAACCAGAAGTTCCAAGGTCTTGTAAGAAAAATGCATATTGTGGCACTTGGCTTCTAGCTCGGATGCTAAAACTAGATGTTAGAGGTTTGTGTATCTTCTAATAAATTCTGACATTTTCTCCCTTCTTGTAGCTTCTAACCTGTTTCTTCTTCTTTCCTGTCCTGCAGAGCCGGACTATGACGTGTTCCTGAACGCCTCTAAAACACCCAAGTTTTCAGATGACCCCACGGAGCTCAACTGCAGGATCGCGAACGCGCAGGACACCGAAGCCAACATCCGCTTCACCGTTTCCTGGTACTACAGGCAGCACCTGCCCGGTGACGACGTGGTGACAGAGCAGCTCCTGGCCACCATGGATGCAGACTGGACTCTGCTACCTGGGGACAGGGGCAGAGAGCGGATTCAGAATGGGGAAATAATCTTCTCTAAAAGGTTTGCTGACACCTTCAGTTTGAGGATCCAGTGGACTTCAGAGAGTGACAGAGGGGATTATTTCTGTGTCGTCTCGGCGTGGAGTAGGCACCGCAACAACAGCTGGGTGAAGAGCAAAGATGTGACTTCTGCATCTGTCAACATTTTCTGGGCTACACAAGGTAGGGACTTTACACCTGGGTGGCTGAGAATAGGCTTCTGGTGTCAGCCAGAAGGCCTGCTAATGGGCTTTGGAAATGGGATTCTGTGTTTATGAAGGTTTAAAAATACTGTCAGCTTGTGTAAAGGCCTCTTATTTGTGGAGGGAAATAACTGCTTAACAGCACTCACCAGTTTTATATAACAGTTTGGAGTGGAAGTGCAAAGGAAGAGACACCATCAAAGGAGATTCCTTCATGCTGCTGAGACTTCCATGAGCTTGGCTGCAATTGCCAGGGGTGGCATCCAGCAGTGTTGCTGCGGTCATTGCCCACGTTCATGGCTTGGAGTATTTTGGTCTCCTTAGGATGCATCTTGCTGCTAACAGCAGGGTTGTACTGAAGTGAAAAGAGGAATGTCACTTCATCTTCTCTAGCAGTTTAAGAGCTGTGGTTTTATTTTTCTCTTCAACAAGTCCATGTTTAAAAAGCAGTTCTGAGGAAGTTTATGGGCATAGCACTACTGGAGTATCAACAAAAAAGTGGGTTGCAGAACAAAGTAATTCAGTGGTTTGCTTGGATCTTGGCCTTTTTATAGGCAGAAGTGAACTAGCTCTACTCAGTATTTAACTGATTCTGGGAGCATTTTTTAGAAGCTTAATAATTACCTGAAGTTGCTTAACTCTGGTTTAAAGTGGGATCTGTGTTTACTGGATGTGCTGTAGAGTGATACTGTTTTGGCTCAGAGTGAAGACATGCAAGGAGGTGTATTGGAGAGCATCAGAAAGGCTAGGATAACCTAGGATGTAATGTCTTTGGCAAAAATCTGTGCTTCGCTAAGCTGCTAGATAGATTTTTTTTTTTTTTTTTTTTAACAGTATAGGTTATGAACCCACACG
>VZRX01021632.1:354661-389089 GCA_013398075.1 Notiomystis cincta | reverse complement strand
TTTTTTTTTTTTTTTAACAGTCTAGCTTAGGCATCCACAGGCAAAGAACTATATTTCAGAGGCAAGGAATTTGAAATAATTTTAAAGTTGTTTAGGGATAATCCCTAAACAGCAAACTGGAACTCTTCTGCTGTGATTCCGCTTCATTGGAGAGAGAAGTGGTGGGCTGCTTGCTCAGTACTCCCTGCATCCCCAGACCAAGCATGTGGTCCAGGGAAAGGTCATTTTTAAAAAATTTTTTCCTGAAGCTGGCTTCTCCAGCAGGACTGAGAACTCTCATTAATGCTGAATGTTGGTCACAATTAGTTCAGTGTTATGCCACAACACGGAGTGTGTGTATGTGCATGCGAGTGTAATGGATCGTCGCCTTCGGAGCAGCTAGAGAGACCAGCTGGAGTTGAGAAGTCTCAGCCTGTGTTGACATTTCTGAAGGAAAACAAACCATGACAGGTGTGAACATTCCCTTGTTTCTGGTTGTGTTCCAGAAACTCTGCTAATTTTGCAGCACAAATGTGAATGTTATAGTCCCCATGCTGAAATGTACATTTTGTTGGCAGAATGTCGGGTTAGGGGATTTATTATGTGAAAGCGAGCTCTCCTACAAAAACTTTCTCCTCCTGAAAAAGAATGTCATATGTCTATGACGTGGGGAGGGCAAAATACAGGTTTGATTTCCCCTTCTCTTCCACCCCTCAACTCCCCTCCAGCAGTGTAGCCCCAGATGCCTCTCTCTGTGTGCCCTGTCCCCTGCTATATCCTATTCCTGTGAGCTCCAGACTGGGCTGTGAGCCCAGTGCTGTAGCCAGCGACTATGAAGGAGTTAATCTGCTGCTGCCTGTGCTCTCTGACTGTTGTTTTGACAAGTATCTCTGGTGATTTGAGTCCCTAACTGCTCCCAGTGCTTATAAAAGCCAGCAGCCAGGCTCCCACGTGTTCGCCTAAGGAGAGAACAGAAATTTGCCTCTTCCTTGGATGGCTTATGCCAATATAGAGACTTTTCTTCCATCTATTTCATTGCTTGCATCTTCTTTGTTGACTTCAGAGCAGCGCTTTGGGGGAAGGACTTTGGAGAAATCTCACTTTGAAAATGATTGTTCTGAGTTCTTGAGAAAGGAGAAATGGGTTTATGTTGTGTCTGTGGGTCTTTCAGCAAAGAGGGGTGTCCAGAGCCTTTACTCAAAACGTAAACATCATTTAAAAATGTCAAAACCTGTTTTTTGAGCATTGTATAATAAGTTGTGTGTTTGCCCATTTTAACTTGAGGTTTTATTGTCTCTGTTTTCTATTTTATTCTACAGGGACCAATAGTACTTACACATCTTTCTGCCCACTCAGCTTTGCAAATGCAGCCAATTGCTATCATAGATCACTGTTGTTTTTGACATAGTGTGCCTGATATGTTTCTTCCCCTCTTCTACTTTCTCCCCTGCCAAGGTGACAAAGAAGGCATCTCTATCTCATCTCAGAAATGAAAAACATCGGTTGTATTGTGTTTTGCTTATTTAGAGTACAAATTCCAGTCAGTGAAAAGGGGTAAAGGACGGGAGGAAACCTTTTTTGACTGGCTCTGTAAATGATTTTCCACCAGGAAAAATTTTTATATTCTAAAAGATAATTTTATTTATTTGAATATGAGTTACATTTAGAACACAGATACTGTTTGCAATGGAATGTGGAATCAATGCTTTTTTCCTAAACCAGTGTTGTCAACTTTGGATCTGTGTGGAGTACTTTGCAGAAGAGAACATTATCTTTTAATTGAAATTCAAAATCCCAAGGGTACTATTATTTGGGGTTTTGTTAATACTTCTGTCTTTAATTTACAAAATAATTATATTTAACATAATGTTACTTGTCTTAAATGTTTGCCCAGGCCCTCCCATCACACTTAATTGGGAGCAAGGGTGTCTTAATCTTTCAGACAGTCCTGCAAATAGGGAACAGATAATATTTCTGCCACCTACTTTTCTTTATCATTGCTGATCTATCACAGATACGGTGTAGCACAGACACACAGTTCCTCCTGGGCAAAGAAATCCCTGTGGCCCTGAGCTGCTGTGTGTATGTGCCAGTTTGGCTGTAGGCACAGGAGAGTTCCTGAAGTCAGGTGTGTGGGTTCAGGCTGTAGTGCTGGCTTTGGTGTGCCTGCTGTGCTTCCAGAGCTGCTGGGGCTGCAGTTGTACCTCGAGGTGTTGTACAGCCACCTCCTTCTAGCACAGCAGAGCTGTCACTGCCTTAATGTCTGCTGCATTCCCTCTACTCACAGCCTCCTTGGTGCACTGGGGGAGGAAGGAGCCTTTAGGAACACTGAGATCCTTGTCAGCAGCCTCAAGTAGCGCTGTGAGGCTCCGAGGTTGCTGTCAGCCCTGGCCATCGTGCTGCTTTTCCAGCTGCAGTCAGAGGAGTGAGTGCAGGGAAGGTGTTTGCTGTTTTCTAAAGTCTCCTTGCTCTTGTAGCTGTTGGGCTTCTCTAGAAATTTGCCTGGCTTTGATTAGGTGAAAACTGGTTTTGGTCACTACCCAGAAAGCTGAGCACACACTTTGTGGTAGAGAGCAACAGGAGAATTACAGTGTGACTTAACCACTTGGACTGGCCAGTGATGGAAGGCAGAATCTTGTACTGCCAGGCTCCAAAGCACAGTTTACTCAAATTTTATTTGGATCATTTGGCTAGGATTTCTTCTGTTGCTAGCCCTCTGTCTTGGAGCGGTGCCCAAGCTTTGGGTATGGTTTACTTAGGAACTCTTCCCCTACTGCTTTCCAGCATAAACTCTGCAGATTGCAGCCTCCTGTATGTGACCAGCCAGAGTGTGTTTTATTGTCCTTTTCATTCATGGAGCTTTACAAGGAGATGAGACTCCACGTGGGACTGCAGGCACGTATGCAGAGACACAAGCCTGTGGAGTAGTGGTCAAGACAGACATTGCTTCCTTGGCAATTCCCAGATTAGAAATGAGACATTAGGCTGCGGTTCTTGGAAGAAAACGTTCTTTTGACCCTTCCAGCTGATCTTATGCTGCAAGATCTGATGAGTAATTTCTGCTAACATAGGAAACATGAAGAAACTTTCCTTTCCCTCCTAATTTTCCATGCAGATTACTGTTATTTCTAAGATAAGTGCCAAATCTTTGGGCTGCCCTCTTTCTCATAATGTGCACTCTTCCACACAGAGACAGCTACATGCTTTTCTAGGTGGGGGTGAAGGAGTGCTAATTAAATTTCATCTGCTGCTACTGAAGGAGAACAATATTGGCAAAGAACCAGAATGTTAAGAATGGTGACCCAGGTTTTTCTAGTTGATAGGAAATGGAGCCTGTTGTTGTTGTTTTATTTTGCTACATATGCAGGTCTCTAATATTATGGCACATACAGAAACATTCCTTTGATCGTTTTTTGACTTTGTTGCAGCAAGAAACGTTCAGCACCTGTATGTGATGGGTTGTGTGTCCCCTTCTCTATTCTGTTCTTGGTTTCTTACGGTCTAACACAAGAAGAGGGGGTGCCTCTTCCTTGTGTGCCCATCCAAACTAGGGATCTCAGGGGTTTTTAAAGGTAGAAAAATGCTTTGAAAGGACTTCCATAAGAACATATCTCCTTGTTCTCTGTTCAGCATCCTGATTTCTAACCCTTTTGAACTCTATCACTGTTCTGCAGTTGCATCTCTGGGCCTCAGTTGTTGTCTTCCACAGACTCTGCCAGTGGGATTTCTGCTGTTGTCCTATGCTACCACCACTCCTTTCTCCTTTTCCTTTAGCAGAATTACCTGGTAAAAGCATTTATTATTGCCCTCAAATGGAATACCAATAAAGGATGTCTAGGAACAAAATTTGCTCTGTCCTTACTGGGGACAAGACACTGCCCTTTGTGCTCCTGCCTGACCTGTGGCTCAGGGAGTGTGGAAGTTAAGGTGTTTGAAGCCCAGGTAGTAGCTAAAAGTTATCTCAGCTGTAGATGAACCGTTCTGGACATGTGAGGGTATTTAGTCTTAAGCACATCTACCAGAGACCAAATGTTAAATTTCCTTTTTCTGGTGTCTGGTACCCAGTGCTCTGATGTGAAGATCAACAACATAAAGAACATCTAAATAAAGAAGGATTTTTGCCCAGAGCCTCCTCATATGGCCTAGAAAGCAACAATATGTGCCAGAGAAGTATAACTAGCTGTTTGTGCTTCTGCTTTTGGGACAAAATATAATTGCCTACTATATTCCTAAAATATGTGAAAAGCTGATCTGTGCTGGGGTCCTAAATAGTGCAGCCTTATGAAGAGGGAAATATCAGTCTCACAGACACAGAATGAGGAAAAGATGGATTTGAAATCTGGAATGTGGTATCTGATGAGTCTTTAATCAAGCAAGAGGAGAATGACTCTGTACAACTTCAATTGCTATCATACCCTTAGTGCCTAAATGTGCAACTCTTGTATTGTTACTTGCTTAGTGGGTGGAAGTGTGAGGGGGGTTTGGTGTGGAGTATCAAATAATTCTGTGCTCAGCTAGACCACTAGAAGCATCTCAGCCTTCACTGCTCCTGCTGTTTCTTTATATAGCTTTGTACTGTGATCTGTTTTATACAGTACTGATTTAAAGTTGTCATACCGGCTTTCTCATCTTGTGGGCTGTGTTTACTCATTGTGAAAACTGCTGCTTGAAGGCAAAACACTGCAAAATGTAATCTTGACAAGTATCTTGTTGCTCTTGTGAGGAGGACATAAATATTACTGCATTTAAGTTCAATTTTGGGAAATGTGTTTCGATCTTTATTTCCCTTTTCCTGAGAAGTTTCATCTTGCATAAAGGGATTCTGTGGAGCTTTTTAACAGGTCTACACTCCTTTTTTTTTTTTTCTTTTTTTTTTTAAAGGAGGGAAGGGAGAATATGGTGCAGCAAAGTAAGTCCAGAGAGTTGAATTGGTTGTATTTTTGCAGTACTGTTACTTCTATGTATTCTGCCCTAGCCCTCCCTTCCTTAGGAAGGACCTTCATGTACAGGGTGTCTTTTCATCACAATGCCAGGAAACTAGCAACTCCCTTTCCTTTTATCTGATTCTGATTTCAGTCACTCCTCATTTTCTCAGTTTCTCACTGTGAGCTTGTATTTTGTGTGTCTTGGAGCTGTGTATAATTTTCCCAAACCCTGTAATTAAGGGATTCTTGGGATTGAGGAGCCAGTAGAGAACGGAGAACAAATGGAAGGAAACCAAGCAGTAAGTGTTGCTGGAATTCTTGATGCCAAATGGGAAATGTCAAGGCTTCTGACAGGCTTGTAAGCAAGTAAACGTATGAGAAGCAAGGGGAGGAAAGACTGACGTGGAGGCAGAGGTGTGCATAAACCTTTCAGCACAGGTGTGTGTGTGTATGGGGATGTCTGAGGAGACTTCTGTTACCACCACCTTTTGTCATGTGTTTTCAGCTGAATGTGTCTGGATTGCTGTTAGGGTGGATTTTCAAGGGAAATAAAAGATGCTACACTAAGTGCCGACAATTCAGCGAGTGGCAGCTTCTGACATTAGTCATGAGTGTTCCAGCAGTGCCCTTATTACCCCATCACTGAGGGTACTCTTCCAGATCCAGTATAAAACTGGGACCCTGAGCCTTGTCTAATATCTTCACTCCTGAATAAAACAATCCTAGGGATCCTGTCTTGTTACAACTTGCGTATTCTATTATCTGTTCAGTGTTTGCTTTCTGTTTGAATTTGTGCGTCTCGATGCAAACTGTTGTGTACTCGTGTGTGTGTGCACTGTTGAGTAGCAGTCTAGGCTGTCCACGTGTTTAGATAAATGTGCTGGGATTTGTTCCTCTGAAAAAGGACCTTTGCTTGTAATCTTCTAGGTTGAAAGGTGCTGCAGAAGTAATACTCGTGCCCACTTGTTAACCCTCTCTTGCTGCTTATTTCCTTCCCTCTTCAGATTACACGCTTACAGTGGAGGCGGTGAAATTGAAGCCGTTCTTTGTAGCAGGCCACACCTTTGAGATGACCTGCAAAGTGTCCTCCAAAAACATCAAGACGCCGCGCTATTCCGTCCTCATCACGGCCGAGAAGCCCTTCACGGATCAGTCGAGTCCCAACGGAACCACGCGCATTATCTCCCTGAACCAGGATTCCGTGGTGCGGCTGGAGGACTGGACCGACCAGACCCGCGTGGATGGGGTGGTCCTGGAGAAGGTGCAGGAGAACGAGTTCCGCTACAGGATGTACCAGACGCAGATCTCTGACGCCGGGCTCTATCGCTGCGTGGTGACCGCCTGGTCTCCAGGCGGCGGTGGCATGTGGCGCGAAGCGGTCAATGGCTTATCCAACCCTATCCAGATAGACTTCCAGACATCAGGTTGGTACAGGCGCCGGGCAGCCCTGTGTCTGAGCCAGAAAGGGAGAGAATCCTGTGACGCTTTCCCATTGATCTCCCTGTGTCTCAGAAATACCTACTCTTTGGAACAAATGGCGTGATGGCTGAGAGCTGTGCTTGTCTCCTTTGGTGGTACTTGTGCCCTTTGTGCTATCGATTGTTTACAGAAAAATGTTTAATGAATTGGCTGTAATCATAACCCCTGGGTTTTTCTCTACTAATGCAGCTTTTATGGTCCTGCAGGCTCAGAGCTGGTTCTCAGTATGGAGCAACTGCTGCTGCATTTGCCAGCTGTATCACTAGATTATTAGTAGTGGCTGCTCTGGAAGAACATTAATATAAACTGGGTTTCTGTTCCGAAACAGACTCTATTAGCATAGCATTAAATTCCCTGAGCACACCTTGCTGTTGATGTAATTGCAGAAAGTGGTCAGGTCAGGGTAACATTTCAGCCATCTCAGTAAGCGTATCCTGCCACTGCGAGACCTTAGAGGTCCCTCGTGGCTGAACTACAAAGCTCCACAAATTGGGATGAATTTCAGTACCCAGAAGGACATCCTGTTCCTCAATTGCTTGCTGAAACCCTTACTTTCAGCTGTAACAAAGCCTGCCTGTTGAGATTTTTCTATAGAGACGTGCCTGTCCCGATATGATGTTGGGGGGAGGGAGAGATGGATGTCATTGATTTGGATCATCAGAGATGCATGTTAACCCTGACTTTCTGTCATATTATATTGCTGGAAAGTGCAGTGGGAGCTGTTTTTATAACAGTGGTGCATGTATGAGTGAAGGGCTCCTCTCATGATTTGATAAAGCAAGCAGGTCGGATTTTCATGCTCATATTCTGCTGGTAGTAGCAGGCCATAGCATATTTAGGAGATGTGTCTAGGCAAGAGCAACTTGACTTCTGGTTGCATCCACAGCTAAGGTAATTGTTCTAGATTATGTGGTTCCTAAGAACTGAACTTGCTTATACAAGGCACGTTGGGAGAAGGACAAAGGCTGAGCATAGGAGGACAGCCTGGCAATGAGGACATCACTTCGTAGGAAGCTTTGAGATGTAGCTTTGATCTAAGGAGGCCAGACAGAGGATATTGACTCAGCTTCTTTCAGTTTTTGGTAATTTCTCAAGATGGTTTAGTGGGTTACATTTTTAGCCTTATTACTCTTCATATTTGTGTCAGACACAGAGGGAGAGTAGCATTTGCAAAGGGGTGATAAAAGAAACCAGCAAGAATGAAATCTGCCCCAAACCCGGCCCTTCCCTTCCATGCACTTTATGTGGAGGCTTTCCTGCACAAAAGTGGTGGTTGGTGCCTCTCCCAACATTGCTTGTCTTGTGTCACTTTGAACTCCCATCCAAAAAGTTTGTTGGGATGCTATCAATACCCAGGGTTCAGAGGGAAACCTGCGAGCAATGCGAGGGAGGGAAGTGTGCGTGTTGAAGGCTTGACTTCTTTCTGCTGTCAGCCTCTCCTCCCAGCCCCTTCACCCAGATAGGATTTCTGGAGCGTGGAGTGAAGAAAGGGAGGCAGCATGTAGAAGTGCCCTGGGAATGTGTGAATTCCAGTAGCAGGGCTGGAGCAGGGGGAGGGATGGTCCTGAAGCCCTGTCAGCCTTTCATTCTTTACAAAAGAATGAAGAAAGAAATGAGATACCAGGCACAATTTGCTGGAGTGCTATTTCCCAAAATAATCTTGGCATGTAGCAAAATCTGCCTTGAAAATACCTGCAGTTTTCTTTAATTGATGGATGAACTTTGTGTCCTTCAGTTGTTACTCAGATATCCCTGCTGGATATTCACCTCTGGGCATGATGAGAACATGTGATGAGCACAGTTAGAGTGGACTAACTGTGGAATTATTATTTGGGAAATCATCTGGAATTAATTATATGAGACAGAAGATGTTTTGTGGATGTGTTACTTTGATTTTGTTTGCTGAAGCCTCCTGTCTTTGATGGAAACCGAGTCAGGGAGCCAGAGGTAAATGGCAAAGTTGTGGAGCAGCTATGAAAGCACAGCTCAGATATCACACCCTTCTCTTGCATCCCGTGGCACAAGCAGCTGTCAAACTTGTTCTTCAGAAAAAATAATAAGTTGGTGCCAGAATTTCCCTAATAGGCATGGTGAAAGGCAGAACTGCTGAGGGAGCTAGTTGTTTCTAGGGAGAATTTCCCCAAAATTGGAGAGAAGATACTAACAGGAAAGGTGCAGAAAAAAAAGAGGGACGTGCAGCTTTCCAGGGGAGCACCAGTGTGCTGAATCCTGAGCTATAGGGAGGGTGGGGTCTGGTATCCTATGAGTGTTTGTCCCTGAGAGTAAAACTGTTAAGGAGTCAATTGCACTGATTTCTCAAAGTGTAACAGAAAGACAACTTATCTATAACTGCTGGAGGGAATCTAATACAGCAGTGTAATTTTGAAAAATAGGATGTACTCCAGTCTCCTCCATGCTTTGAAGTCTCAGGCTTGGACAGCATTTTTGGCTTGCATCATGGCTGTTGGAGTGGGGCAGGGATCAATACGCAAGCAGCATTTTCAGCAAAAGGAAGCCCTTAAAGGGTTTTACGTGAAGCTTTTAGTCCTAGGAGGAATTTCTTTCTCAGTTGTTTTTATTGATTCCCCTTTGATGGGGGATGGTGAGGCTTGCTGGGATTGGAAATCCTTCTCTCCAATTTGACTCTCTCCCAGATCTCTTCAAGTTGAGTGATGTTTCAAAGAGGGGTTTTTAGCGTGCATACACATTGTGCAGTGTGATCTCTCTGAATGGCAGGGCCTGTGAGCTTTTCATATATGAGCTGGGGACTGCACACGTGAAACTTCAGTGTTTCCTGCTACAATAGGCTTGAAATGTGGCAGCACTCTGAAATGTTTTTCCGTGAACATCTGTGGAAAATGTCTTGCTCAGATTCTTTCCATTCAAGGCAGAACTTGCTGGCTGCAAGCAGAGATCTCCTCTCTTCTTTCTCCACATGCTGTTGCAGAGGGACGTATTTACTCCATTTTGGTAATGATCTGAAATGTTAATCTAAAGGCATTTGTTTGAAACACCCTGAACTAAAAAAAAGGAAATGTGGATTTTTGTCCACTGGACCATATGAACTGGAAGCCAGGGTGGGGGAGTGTGGTGAGGAGGAGCCTACTATGTCTTTAGTTTTCAAATATTCAGTCAATGGCAGATTGTTCTCTGCTGGATGTATTTTAAGACCAGAGAGGATCTTGTGAATCCTCTGGTATGACCTCACAAATAACATGGATCACTAGACCAGTTTCGTACAACCAATGCCTTTTGTATGTCCAGCTGCTGTAAGCAAAATAAGTTTATCTGGGGGGCAGGGGAAGCGGTCTTATATGAAGAATTTAATATTCCTCAGTGCTTTTTTTTGGTCATTGTTGTTTTCCCAGTGTAGGACTCTTTTTTAAAAGGTTGCCCAGTGATGTGAGGAACAAGAGCAGCTGCCAGTGCTTGTCTTGAAATTTGCTCTTAATTTCATTGCACTGTTTCTACTCCAATGCATCTTCTCTCCTCCTGAGCTATTAGTTGATGTATGTGTGCAGAGCCTTTCTTTCAGCCTGGAACACACCTGTCTTCTGTCCCTTGCTGTTTTTCTCAAGCCAGTGTATGAAGACAGCTTCATAAACTCTGCTTTGGCATTGGTCCTTTAATTATCAAACCCTTTCACCATGAACTGGGCAACGCAGGTTAGTGTTTAAAATGTCTTTGCCTGCTACACGCTCACAGAGATTTCCACAGAAGTTACTTATTTTCCTTTCCCTTGGAGGAAGCAGGGAGAAGGAAGCCTTTAATCTCATGTTGAGAAGTGTGTTATGAGAGAGAACCATTTGGAGCTTGGCTGTGCTCTGAGCTCTCTCTGCTCTGGGCCATTCAGCAGAGGGTAGAAAGTTCTGGAGAGGCAAAAATAAAAGAGAACTTGTAAGGGAAATATCTCAATGAAATCTTCAACTCTGGATTACATCTGCATGTGAGCTCATTGCACAGCAATGTATTATCATTCACTTTGGAAGAAGCTGAGATAAACCAAGAGCTGCTGAAATATGAGCTGAGTATTGATGTTGAACTTGCAATTAAAATTAAATGATGCCCTGCAATGACCCCGAGAGATACTCAATTTCAAGAAAGGCGAATAGAAAGATTCTTAAAGGAAAGAAAGCTTAATCATGGAAATGAATGAAAAGCAATGCAGCAGAAAGTCTTTGGCAAGAAAGCCTGGTATTTTCCAGCCACTGTTAATGGGCAGGAACATGCTTTGTCATTGTGTGTCTTTGTGCCTGTGTGCATTAATTTGTAGCTGGAAGTAGAAACCACAGACTTAACTACTGAGGGCTTCTTCCAGTAACAGCCATTATGAGGTTTGGGGTAAAGCTTGTTAGGGAACAGCTTCATGAAGAAGCAGGGAAAGGGCAGGGGTCTGGAAAAGGGAAGGTGAAGAAACTTACTATCTGGAGAAAAGCAGGTCATGGAATTCTCAGCTGAAGAGTGAATGATTTGGTGCCAGGGCAGAGATGAGTAATATTTTGGATGATGCAGAACTCGTGGGTTGCATCAGTTGTTTTCCCCACTGTGGTCTGTGGTGCTGTCTGATTGCAAGCAGGGAAGCTGCATAGAGCAATTCCAGCCCCCCTGCTCAGTAATGGGCTGGGCACAGGCTTCTTCGGGGAACAATCTGGCCTGGCTCAGTGTTGTCATCAGATTACTTGACCTTTCTCTTCTCTGCTTGGCTGGGAAATAAAGGTACCTTGTGTCTTTGGGGAGACTGTACCTTATTTTTGCAGAGAAGTACAGGGTAAAATGATAATCAGAGAAGACAAAAAATAATAAATTATCTAGGACCCTAGATAATTAGGACCTCCTCTGTTACAGAACTGGCTCTTGGTTATTCTCTTTCCTTTTCCCATTTTTCTTGCAGATTTAAAGTGTTTGGATTACTGAGCAGGGAAGGAAAGCAGGGAGAATGGGGTGACATCAGGTAAATAGGGCTCAGAATTTGTCACCAATTTGTAAATCCTTGAGTAAATTAACTTGATCAACTCCTTCTTTCCACCCTGCAGCCCCTTCAGTGTGAATCTGATTGACTGAGCATAAAGTTATAAACCAATCTTGGTTCAGCTTATAAACACTTTTCCCTTTCATTTTTGTATGTAGAAAAATTATCATAGCACTTTGTAGCTGAAAATTGTATCACTATAGGATCTGGCTCCTGAAGTTACCTTCCTGATGAATCATCAGTTTGAGCATTGAGATCTAACATAAAAGGGAACATTCAGAGAAAAGTGCACCAAGCAAATCCTGATTCTGGAACCTGGTTTCTCTTTAAGCACCTCTAGATTTGTACTGGTAAACTTCTAAACTCAATTTCTTCACTTTCTGTTTAAAGTTGTGTTGTGTATTTCAAGTGTCCAGAAGTGAGGAAATGCTCTGAAAACTCTTACGATCCTGACTGCAGATGCTTTTCAATATAAAATTGTTGTTACTTTAGTAAAGAAGAAAACTTCTTTTAGGGATTGTATCTAAGCTTACATAGGGCCTTACTTATAGTGAGGAGCAGATATTTTGGCTTATTTTAAATCAAAGATCTCAGCAGAATATGGCAATTTATGATGCTTAGCTCTTAGTATTGGGAATGCTGGTTTGTTTTGTAAATCTGTGCTCTGTAGCTTCCAAATTATCTGAGGGAATGACACTTATCTTCAAATCTGAAGTTATTAAAATCCAGTTATTTCTCAGCTTTCAAGCTCATGAATAGCTTTTCAGCATTTAACTTTGCTTTGTTCTTGATGAGTTTTACAGGTCATGCTTGGTCTGTCAGCCTTGCAATTGAAACTAAACTCTGGTTTGTTTATTCTCCCGAGTGGCCAGTAGGTGCCAATAACAGTATTTCAAACTGTTAAATGCAGGTGGCAAGGTGGCCAGAGCCACATCATCTGTTATCTGCAGAGTTGTGTTTTTCTCGGTGTTAATGTAGCATGAACTCCTATCTCATTGAAGGAGAGAGTTCCTGTCACCTCCCCACCCCTTCCTGTGACACTGTAAGTGCTTGAGGGTGATGATGCTGAGACCCTGAATCAGTGTCATCAGTGTCTGCAGGGAGTTACCTGTTTTACTACATGCCTGTATCTGTAACCTTGGCATGGAGATGTTTGGCCTTTTTTGCCTGGGTGTTTGTTTGTTTGTTTGTTTTGTCTTGGAGGGCAAAAACTTAAAATACTTGGGTTTTGTATACTGAGCCTTGCTTGGTGTGGTCCAGATTTGGGGCCTCTTGAACGCTGGGTGGGGGAACAGGGCACTCAGACAACCTCCTGCCTTTTCTTGTTTTATAAGGGTGGGGGAATAAGTCTCTGAAGGTATTTTATTCTGTCCTTTCATGCCTGAGGGCAGCCTGAGGCCCAGGGCATGGGTCATGTGGGCAGAAGGCCTGAGATACACTCAAAGAAGACATAAAACCCTAAGAAGTTGCAACCACACAATTTTCAAGATTGAACTGAGGAACTTTCACTGTAATTAATTTTGCTTGGGTTTGAGAAAATAATTAAATGTTGTTTTCCCTCTTCAGCTGGAGAGGGAAGAGCACAACCTCTGACACATCTCTTGACTCTTTGTTGATATCCAGTTCTAGGACAGTGATTTCTCCCTGGAGGTAGAGATGGTAATTTGAAGGAGATGTTACCTCCTAGGGAAATAACTAAAGGGAAAGAACTGTTTGTACCTTACCAAGGGGAAGCACAATCCTGAAATGCCAGTGCAGCTGATGCCTTGGAGCCTTCCTGCCCAGGAAGATTTGGCTCTTCATGGGGGAGGCCAGGTGGAGATGTGCTTGGTGACCCAAACTGAGGAGTGTGTTGGGAGTGCTGCATTTCCGTGCTCCACAGCCTTTCCTGGCTGGGTGACCAGCCAAGCTCAGCTTTTACCCTTGTGACATCCAGTGACAGGAGTGCTGAGACTCTGCTCCACATTAGTGGTTTGTTGGTCTGCCAGGGTGTGAGGGCAATGGCTGTTGCATGCAGGAGGTACCTGAGCTTTCAGCCTAGAAATAAGGCCTGAAAAATCCCATGGACCTTCTGTCTTTCCTTGTTTAACCTGCCAGGGCAGGGGTAAGGTAGCCCATCCTTAGCCTTGCAAAGTTGGAATCATGCAGTTCATCTCTCTTGCTCAATCCTTCCTGGCTTCCAGCCTGTTTGCTGGAGTAGAGCATGTCCCATATTCCTGACTTGATGTCACCTCACTTGCTGCAGGATAGACTTAGGATGGATAGACTCTGAGCTATGGACAGTATCAGGATTATTATGGTACTGTTCTGCCTTTGATCAGTGCAGCAGAGGGAATGCAGGGATGTTCCTAGCAGATTTTGACAGTCTCTTTGTTTCTTTTCTTTGGCAGTTCACACACAGCTTGAGACTTTTCTGCTTATAGTTGGCTGGAGTGCCCTGATCCATGCTGCCTTTAATCCCCTAGGACCTTGAACTTCTGTCTGCACAACTCCAAACAAAAGGATGGAAAATGTCTTGCTTTATCTGAAGACAAATAATCAAATAGGATGCAAGGGGAATATAGTTTGGCATGTGTGTGTGAATGTCAGGAAACAAATTGAATTCACATAAAACCACTTTAGATAGATGCTGAGGAAGCAATCAGATTAATCTCTGTTCATCTCTTAGGAAAAGGATCCCATCATGCTGAGCTTAAGTTAGGGCTGCAGCCTGCTTGTGAAGTCACTACCTGAGCAGCTGATCTCAGTATTCTGGATCTCTTATTTCCTTAAGTGTGTCCTAGCATAAACATGTAGGGAGCCTTGCCTGGAAATCCATGTGTAACCTCTATTGCACCTCTACCACCCTTTTATCCTTGCTTGGGAGAGGGAAGTAATTTGTGCTTGGGCGGGGGAGGTAATTTGCAGTGTTAGTTTTAAGAGAGGTCTTCTAGTGTCAAAATGGGTGTCAAACTCTCAGATTATATGTCTGCATACTGCCCTTGTGTACAAAAGTACAACTGCTTCTGGGGCAGAGGAGAGGGCTGGTAGAAATTTGAGGAGCAGTGGGGGGGATTTTGAAAGCTGGAGAAGTAATTATTGCATTGTAGTTGGAATTAATTTCTTAGTGTGCTGTGTATCATCTGTTGACCAAAACAAGGCAGGCCCTTGTAGTCTAGAAAAGTTGCACCAAAAATTATAGCTCTAACTTCCTGGTACATCCAAGTTTCTTTCCAGAACCTGAGTTTGGAAATGAAGTGGTACATGTGTGCCATGCAGTGAGCTATCAGTGTAGCTTTCCACAGAAACCTGCTGGGAGGGCACAGCACACATGGGTTGTTTTGGATGATTTCCTGAAGTGTTCTTCATTAGAAGCATTGTTTGCCACTGATCTTCAGTGGATGTGAAATGTAGGACTCTTGTACTAAAAGAGTAGCAGGTAAGAGTGGAGGAGAGCAAGTAAACAGCTTTTCTTTCCTCCCAAGCCACCCTTCCCTGCTTCTTGTTGCTGCTGCTGTGCCAGAAGTAGGTGAGCCAGGTAATAATGGGAGTATAGGGAGTGTAAAAGGGGTTACTTCTTAATCTGAGTCCCAAGTTTCTTCTTGGGTTCCTTGGCTCTTTCCCCCAAAGTCATCCTGGAGGTCACCACTGGGATCAGCTTTCCTTCTACTCATCTCCTTCACCTTTAATAGAGACATCACAGAGGTATTTTGGTACATTCTTCACTTTCTGCCCTGTGAAATAGAAAATACTAACAATGCTGGCATATCTGAGGAGTTGTGACTTTGTTACTTTTGCACTAGAGATGCAGCTGTTGTCAAAATTTGAGGAAGTTTTGGGGTTTATCTTATGTCTGTCAGAAATCAAAACATCACAGTGTTGTCATGGCATCTGAGCATTTCAGAACAGCCTAATGGTTTTCATGGATATCACCACCACTTTGCAGCTGAAGGAGTTACTGCACCCTTGGGCTTTGAGGCATCTACAGAAGAAGCTATCTGTGGCAGAGCCTGAAGGAAAACCCACAGAAAAGTATTATCAGATGTACTACTTGTATTGTCTGTTCCAATTCCACTGTAGAACCGTTGGTATTGTTAAGATACTGTTTTGCTTTAACTTGAATTCCTACCTCAACAAAAAGATCCATTCTGGATTGGCCTGAAGGCCTGAACTCCCATGCTTTTAAAGGAGTCACCAATGGAAGACCAGCTCCTTTTGTGATGGAGAATAGAACACAGATTTGGGCAGCAGCCTCTGTGTTGGGTGAAAGGTCTCATGGTTTGGGTACTTTGACTTAGTACAGGATTAAATGGCTAAAAGTGAAAAACTATTTTACAAGAAACTTAAATGGCTGCTTATCCCTACTTCAGAGCTCTGTCTCCACAAACTAGGAGAGAATACTTCAAAAATGTGCAGGAAAGGTATTGGACAGTGAAGTAGAGCCTGCCATGAATAATTGTGGTTACTCTTTTCTAGGTCCTGTGTTCAATGTCTCGGTGCATTCTGACAGCCCGACGATTTACCAGGGAGAGGTGGCAGATTTGCTGTGTATCATCACAATGGAAGGAATGCCACTTGAGCCAGGTATTTCAGCAACATTATTTCACTTGTAACTCATTTGCCTTCAGAAGTTACAACCCTGTGTCCTCTGAGTGAGGCTGGAGAGTGGAGAACCAACAATTCTGTAGAATTCGATAAAAACAGGAGAGTGTGCTTGCTTTGTGCAGCTCAATTTAAAGCAGCTTTTTTTAATTTTACTTCCTGAGGGGAGAGGGAAAAGAGGTTCTCTCCATCAAATCCCCCTCTGCTGTCCCCACCAACTGACCCCACTGCAGGCAGTCTCAACCTACAACCATTAGATGAGCCATGAAAACTATTCCTGTTTCCTTTAAAAGGAAAGGAGGTCCATTAACTAAATAATTTAGGAGAAAATGGTCATCTGTAAAGAAATCTTAGATACCTGGTCAGCCCACTTCACTCTTCAGAGTGAATTTAAGGCTTAAGATAAATCCAAAAATCATAATAATTGACTGCTGCAGCCTAAATGTCAAAATGAATGTTAATTGCCTTCAGAGTTGAGCATCCTTTTTTATGCAGAAGAAAGAAATACAGTACTAGTTCCTGTGAAAAGGATAGCAGACAGTTTAAAAGCAAATTTTTATGAAGAACTAACAAGTTCAGAGAATTGCACAAAACTGAGCTGCTTGCCAAGCATTGTCTGAGCTGCTTTTCATCAAAATGCTGTGAGAGTAACTCCCTTTCTTACACCCAAAATTTGGGTTTGGAGTGAGTTTAGCCATTATGTGTATGAATATAAACATCTCTTTAAAATAAATCTACAAATATATATGTAAATATAAATGTATGTGAATATATCTAAATATAAAGTTGTCATGATTCATGCCAAACTTAAAAGCCATAAACCACTACAAAAGAGGTGCTGTGCAGAAAATATTACTTATGATGTAGTAGCTGATGAGATGAAGTACCAGGCTTAATAAAGGCCCATCACTTTGAAATTATAAGATGTCTGTTCCACATTAAATCTGAGCGTGGCAGGGAAGCAATTTGCTAGATTACAGTTGTGTGCTGCCTGTGAAAAAATGATAGAAGTCTGTAGATTGTATTATTGAAATGCTTGGTAGGGAGGAAAAGCTGAGTAAACTTTATTGCTGTCAAAAGAGTCATATCCTGGGATATTGGGCACAGCAAGCAGCGATGCGTGCCTGTGCATCTACCTCAGCCTGTCCTGTGGCTTCTGCTCAGCAGGAAGCCTCTTCCAAGTTGAGGTGTGCTCAAGCACTTACAGGTATTGTCGTGAGGCAGTACCCAAAGCAGCTGCCTTCCTTTCCAGAGCAATAATTGCTGACAGGGAGCAGCTGCTGCTTCTGCTGGTGTTCGACAGCCTCAATAAGCTTGGTGTTGTCTTGTGAAAGAGGCCTCAGTGTCCCTGACTCACTTAAAACTTGAAAACTGAAACACAAGTTCCACCTGAACATGAGGAGGAATTGCTTTACTGAGAGGGTGACCACACACTGGAACAGGTTACCCAGAGATGTTGTGGAAGCTCCTTCTCTGGAGAGATTCAAAAGCCGTCTGGACACAATCCTGTGCCACATGCCCTAGGATAACCTTTGAGCAGGGAGGTTGGATCAGATGACCTCCAGAGGTCCCTTCCAGCCTTTCCCATTCTGTGAAAAGAGGCCACTTAGTAGCAGTGGGTGCTGTCCTGTCAGTGCTTCACTGCAGTTGGGTTTGGGATGGTTCTGTGTGGATTTGGTACCTTGAGACTGGGAGCGAAGCACTGACACTGACAGCATAAGGCTAATCAGAAAGGTGGTGTCTTTGAGGACCTGCTCATCAGCACAGTTAAGTTTTAACTTGGCAACTTTTTACAAGGGTTTGTGAGTGTCTGCTGAATTGATAGATTATCCTTGGAGCTGGAGATGATGCTGTTTCCAGCAGTTATGGGCAACCAGAGCAGAGTCTTAAATGTCAGCACTGTAATCTGTTCCATAGTTGGATGATGTTATCTTGGACATGACAGACCTCTGTGGCATTTTTTATCTTGTTTCTTTCCTGTTGCTGGTTTAGTTTTTTCTTTTTCAGTCTGTAATGGGGCAGATGAGGCAGACAGCAAGTACATCTAGAATGGAGTAAAATGTGGCATTGTGGCAGGCTTTGAGAGACCTTTCAGTCCATGCTCTGAGCCTCAGGTTGCAGGATGAGCGGGATTTCAGGCCTAGCCAGTCATGCTGTGTGATGAAACCCCACGGGCCTGAGGATCTGGTCCATCTCCAGTCCTTCCTGGTCCTCTGGATGAGACTGGCAAAAGAGCTGCAGGAAACAGCTGGAATTTATACAGGGTGTGCAGACTTCCCTCATCCATCTGCCTTCTTGGCCTTGGGAGCTGGAGGGGGCTAATGGAGCAGGTTAGGGGAAGGGCTTAAGGGCTTGTATGGTAGCAAACAGATGTAGTTCCTCACTGCTAAAGTTATTCCTCTGTATCTCATCTCTGATCTGTCTTTGTGCTGTGCCAGTATCACAATTTAATTCATAACTGAAATGGAGGACATGCTTTTTAAATTAGTGCCAAATGTTAGACAGACTGTGAAAATAATGGGCTGTCTCATCCCACTGGGGACATGAGGCACGCTGTTAGGGAAAGCCCACACCTGGCAATCAGAGAAACAGGGCAAGAGTTGCCAGCACCTTCTGGAAGAAAACAGATGATTGCAGTACAGACATGGTCATTCCATTTGGGAATGTGATGAGAAAGGAGAAAAGAGCAAATGCATTTGACTCCCTTCTGAGGGGCATGGTGGCTTTCAGGGCTATCCGTACTTCTCGTGTCAGACCTGCTGCAGGGCTGTGGTGAGGGATCTCTTGTGAGCAAAGGAGGACCAGGATGTTTCATAAGCTGTTCTGTTAAATGCACATCCTTTGAACCCATTTGGTATGCCAGCCAGTTCTGCTCTTGTGCACGTAGACACTCAACTTTGCAAGCATGCATGTGGATTAGTATGTATGCCTCTGTAGTACACTGCTGTCAGGTGCCATCTCTTCTCCCTCTTTGTATGCACAATCAGAAAAATAAAGTACTTCCAAGGAGCTGAAGAAAAGTTAAATGACCAGTTATCTTTGTCAGTGCCATTTGTTACAGTTAGATTGATCCTTTTTTTTTTTTTTTCCCTGGAGACATCGCTTACAGTTCGAGCCCTTTCCTGGTAGAGGCAACTCACAAAGCTTTCAGTGTGTGTTGGTGTGTACCCAGCCTGTGGGAAATTTTCAAAAGGGTAGGAAAGGTTTTGGCGTGACTGCTACATGCTTTAATTTCCTCTGCTTCTTTGAGACCCTGCTGAAATCGAGTGTGTGTTACTAAGCCCAGTACATGGCAGCAACTGCTCCATCTAAAGAAGTGCTCCTTCGGCTTGGCAGCTGCGGTTGGTGTTCTGAATTGATACGAGGGGAATATGTGTGTGTGTCAGTGGGGAATAGTAGTTCTTCTGTGCCCTGAAGATATAAAAGCTGCTTCTGATACTTCTGTTGAATACACATTTTCACAAATGATCTCTCTAGACTTCCCAGATCACCCATTCTTGGGCTGTGTGCTTAGGGATTTAAAAGTATTACTTACTGTGTCTGAAAGGAGATGGGTTTTTTTTTATCTGCTCCAGACAGACCCAGTGGGCACTCTGGAGAATTTAACAAAACCAGCTTGTTTACCCCTTACATGGCTTGAAGTGGTTTGCTCAGCTCTCTAGGAAGCCCTATTCAACCTCATTTAAATGTAGTAAACAAAAAGGGTCTCAAAATTGTGATTCAACACTGTAACAGGATGCTGAGAGAGCTCCATTCTAAGCAGTGGAAGTGTATGGTTCCTAAGAAGCTGGTCTAGAAATCGGATTCCCTTTTTTGAGGAGTGATTGGTCAGGGAAGTAGCTAAGACCCAGACAGCTTAGCCCTGTGTGTCAAATCGAAATGTGAGTAAAGATGTGCTTTACATGTTGATGATCCTCACTGGCTGAGGAGGGGAGGGAGCACAGCACCACTGCTACTCTGCTCACAGAGCTCTGAAGTGTCCAGCTCCCAGTGCTCTCTGTTCCCTTAGGGTTGGATGTCCTGGTGGCCCTGAGGTCCTTGATGCCCTCGTGGGCTTGGCGCTGGGCCAGGTGTCCCACACTACTGACTGTGCCACAGAAAGAATCAGGAAAAGAAGCCTTTGTTGAGTGTGAGTGTGGTTCTTGAAGGGGAGTTCTTGTAGATTTGGGTCAAAAACAGAGAATGACTTGTCAACATTGATGCAAGGTGTGTGGAATGGTGGAGATGCCTCGTGTGTGACCTGCTTTATGTCAGTAAATCTGCATATTTATTAGCACTTGGGAGCTGCTAGGCATGTTCATCTCTGATATTTAGAGAGCACCTGATTTATGTCCTGGCTTTGCTAAATTTGCCTGTGTTTTTATTGCATGAAACCCAGAGATATATAGAAATGAATCAGATGACTTTGCTGTATTAAGCTATTTCAAGGAGGATAGTGACAGAGTACTCGGAGCCAAATCCTCCCTCTGACTGTCTGTAGTGAGTCACTAATTGCAAACTGTATACTGGCTAATAAAATGTGTTGGCATAATACTGTTGTCCCATGTTGTAATTACAGAAGATAGATTCAACTATTTCAAAATGACAGCAAGTGCCTGTACTCATCTTTGTATGTGAAGGCAAGGGAACCTCAAATTATCTGAGATGCAAAAGAAGGAATTCTTCAATGTTGCCTGAGGATCTGAAGACTAGATTGTTATTATCTTTTAATATCTGAATTTGTTGCTTAAACCCTTTTCAGCAAGGTCAGTGGTGTGTTCAGTACAATTTGACTTAGCCTGAAAGGTGTCCATATGCTCCTACAGTACCTGGAAACACAGGAGCAGGCAGCAGGCTTGGATCTCTGGAAGGAATTGGTCATTCCCAACGTGACTGCCTGTGGACCAGTGCTATTACCGTATTTGGCATAAACAGACAGCAGGGATGAAGAGTGGTTTCTATAAACAGAGCTCTCTCCAGCAGAGGCCCTGTTTCCCATCGACACTTGGATGAGTGCACAAAGCAGAGGTCAAAGTTTGGTCTCGTCGACTGAACATGTGTTTATGGTAATTTTTATTAACTTTGGTTTCAAGGGAAGTGGTCCGAGTGCTTTGCCAAGTAACTAATAGTAACATTTGTAGGATGAGAGGCAAGAGGGACTGCTCTGAGGGCTGCTGGTCCGTGTAACCTGTGCTGAACCCCATGTAGGACTGGGACACTTGCTCCTGCTGTAGGGCTGCAGAGCAGGCCAGGTGCTCTCCCGAGGTTGCCCAGAACACCAGGCTCTGGCAGGCAGGGCAGGAAATTGGCTGGTGTCCTAAAACAGTTTGGTCAGACACTGTCTCTGGAGGCAACATGTGCTTTCTCATGTTTTTGTTTTGTTTCTGCGTGTGTGTGTAAAACCAGTGCACCTTAGGAAAGAGTTAATTATACCCCAAAGACTGGTTTTTTTTTGTTTTTTTTTTCCCCTGGAGTAAAGAGGAATGTCCCATGTGACCAGCTGATAATATACTTCAACTAGAAGAGCTGAGGATGTCCCTTTACTTCCCTTTACTTTAAAATATGGAGGTTTCCTTCTTTGCCAAAGTGCTAGCTTGCCTGATAGAGACTTAAAAATCATCTTCATTTAGATCTGTAAACAATTTCAGTACAAGAGCAGGTTTAGGGCTTCAGTTATTCCATTAGCCTGGACGTCAAATGTGAAAGTTCAGAGAAAATCAAACTCAATTAGACAAAAGATCAGTTTTAAATTTCAGATTGCTAGTACTGTATTTTTGAGAGCTCTCAATACTAGAAAATGGAGGTTTGATATATTGCCAAGAATCACTGGGACTGCCTTAGGTGTGCACACTTTATACTAGTACTCCAAGCTCAGGACAGAAATAGTAACCTCTGTTTCCAGTTTGCACCCATCAGTTTGCTCATGTGCCAGGAAGACAGACCCATGAGGAAACAAGTGAGCAGGCTTTCCTGTCTGTGCTGTAGGTCATGCCAGGTTTCAGACTCTGACAGGTGTTGCTGGGCTCATGATAGCAAAGAATAGTGGTGATTTTTAAAGCAGATACTCAGCTATATCTGCCTAATAGGCTTAAGACTGAGATCTGCTAATGGGATCAATAGGACCTCTCATGAACACACAGTGAGCTAGATGTGCTGATGGACTCTGACTACCTGTCAGCTGTGTAAAAAGTGTAAGTTCCTGCAAATCCATATTATAGACTGTGTCCTTGGGTGGTGCAGCTTGTACAAGGCATCATGTCTGGTAACCCACAACTCCAGGAAAAATGTATAAAAGCAGCATGGTCAGGCTTTGCTCCTGAATGATTTGTACTATTGCAGGCAAGTTTTTGGTGCACTATGCAGAATCTGTGTTCTTTTAGGCAAACTCTAAATGTAAGGAAGGGGCTTTCAGGATAGTGCCTTCTGATTTTGTGGTTGTGTAGGCCCTCATGAAGACAGCGTGTACAAATCACTCTCTGCTAGCAAATACCTAATACTCACACTCCTTTCACTGTAAGTGCAGCATAACTATAGAACTTCTTATGATACCAGGCCTGCTTGGTAAAAACCTAGATCAAAGTTAAATACAGATTTCAGAATACCAAGCAGAAAGGCAAGAAATCGCTTCTGTGTCATCCCTGTGGTAAGTCACCCTTTCCATACAACTCCATTCTTCCTGTCAGTGCATTTCATTGCAGTTCACTGCTTGAATCTTCCTAGAAAGGACATGTTCAGGGGACTCTCTCTTTTCTTTGTTTTCTTTTTTTTTTTCCCTCTGCTGTCAGACCAGTGCTGGCTGTGCTGCTTACAGATTAACCTTTCTGCTGAGAAATGGCACTGTGAATACTTTTCAGGACTCACCAACAGGTCTGAATTCTTCTTTGTCCACAAACGCAGATGATATGTCCTTTGATGTCTCCTGGTTTGCTGTGCGCTCCTTTGCGCTGGACAGAGAGCCTGTCTTGCTGGCCTCTCTGGACCGGAGAGGGATCGTGACCCAGAGCAGGAGGAACGGGAGCAGTGATCTCAGCCTGGAGAGGATCAGCCCCCTGGAGTTCCGGCTCCGCGTGCACGGCTGCGAGGACCACGACTTCGGCAACCACTACTGCGTGGTGACGCCCTGGGTGCGCTCTGCCACGGGCGCGTGGCAGCGCGAGCCCGACACCAGAGCCAAACCCATCTTCCTGTCCGTCAAAATGGACGGTAAGGGACCAAAACGCGTGTTACTCCATCTGTCTTTTAACACCTTATTATGTCTCTTTGTGGCAAGCATTCCCCTGACTACTTTTAAAGGTGCCTCTGGTAATCTCATTAGATTTCATTGTCTTTTTTTTATGGTTTGCAGTTTCTGATTCGAGATTCTTCAGAGCAGAAGAATCTGTTCTGCCTAAACAGTTGATAGATTTAAGACTGGAGTGTATTCTTTCCTGATCACCTCTTGGTCATGTTTTCCGTAACTGAGGCATCTTTCAATCAAGGGCACAGTATTCTCTCCAAGTGTTAACCCTTCTGCTGCCTGCTGGAGGAAGCCTTGGTTTGCAGATGGGGCGTGTGAATCAGTCACATTGTGGTTAGTGTCAAAGCTGAGAAGAGAAAATCAGAGCTCTGATTCCTTCCTCCCTCTCTAATGACAAGAACATGTTGCTCCCTGCACTTTTATGCCTTGTCTGCTTTCTACCCAGAGTTGCAAGTGTTGCTAGACTTCAGGAGAAGTTGCACACTAGATACTGCATTCAGCACGTAGCTAAGGAGGAGAATGAATACAGGAGAGGTTTTGAACTAGTTGCTTTCTTGGAAAAATAAAGCACCTCCAGAAGAGGTCATTTTTGGAAGTTCCATGAACTTGAAATGAAAAGAAGCTTTTGTTCTTCCCACTGTGCTGATAACTATTATAACTGTACTTTCCAAACTCCTCTCAGTTCTTACTGCCTTTTAACTGAGCAGTAGGTACTTCAAAATATTTTTTCTTTTGTTTAGGCACCAGCTTTGAAGATTGATTAGACAGGGTAAATATATAGTAATTCTAATAATTCAAAGCATAAAGGAGTCCACTCCTTGCTTTTTGGAAATGTATTACAAAGAATGCAGCCACACTCTGCCTCTGATGGGGAAACAATCCAATACTTTTGTTTGGAGAAATGTGTGATAAGATGACTCTTGGAATAAACTCTACTTTGCTATCTCACTCCAAAGCTCTTCTGGTACTTCCAGCCTCTCCGAGGTTTTGAAATGCTAGAGGAAGAATCAGGGTAAAGAGGGAAGAGAGACAAGTAAGAGACCAATTTTTCAAGCCTGGGAAGATGGAAATCAAGAAGGAAAATTAGAGTAATTTCTTTCTGAAATAATTAATCTGCTCCTGACTGAATAACGTGGAATTTTCTCCTTTTTCAGGCAAGAAGACATCAAGGGGATGTCTGAATTTCTCAGTGATATCTAATGACTCTGCCTTCCTTTTTCAGTTCTGAATGCTTTCAAGTATCCCCTGCTGATCGGCATCGGTCTGGCCACTGTCATTGGACTCCTGTCCTGCCTTATTGGCTACTGCAGCTCCCGTTGGTGCTGCAAGAAGGAAGTGCAGGAAACGAGGCGAGAGCGTCGCCGGCTAATGTCGATGGAGATGGACTGAGCGCGGGAGCTGCGCACACTTGCATTTCGGGAGAGACTCACAGGGTCTTGGATTGTCTTGAGACACTTGCTCACAGGCCCAGACAAGACAAGTGCGTTTGCTCTCTGATTTCAGCCTGGACCTCAAGCTTCTCCTTGTTACACATCATGTCCTGAGAACAGTCAGGCCATATTTAGCAACTTGGGAGTTCTCCTTTTCCAGCGGCACTTTCTGCATAGGGATCATGTCCTTCTATTGTGCAAACTGTTGAGCCTTCTTTCAGCAGGGCCCTGTGACAAAATTCATTGATGTTTTGTTTGTTTGTTCTTGGTTTTATTTCCCCCTTCGTGGTTTTGGAAAGATGTCCCTGTATGAAAGCAAGGTGAGCAGGATGATGAATGGGACAGAGTCTGGTAAAAGTGTTAAACTTTCACTGTATTAACCAATCTACTTTTCCCCTCTATTCCCATCACACCATCCTGTTCCCTTTCTCTCTCCACCTCGGTATCCCAGAGACTTCTCTGTGTTGGGTTGAAGGCTGGGGGAAGGTTCCTGTGCTGGAGCCATCATGAAGCTGTTCCAGCAAAGAATTGTTTTATGGTTGTCAGCATGCCTTCTCTTCCTTGGCTTTCCGAGAAATTGCAGTTATTCCTGACATGTAACTTGCCTGGTGGAGGTCTTTGAAGCACTTCTTTTAAGCCTTTTGTTTTCAGTGCTCAAAGCTCTTAGTTGTGGTGAGTAGGGACTAACTTGGCAACCCTGAAGAGTCACTCCTCAGACAAGCATTTGATGGGTGTGTGCCTATGGCCACCTTGTCCCCCACCCTTCCACCTTCTCTTCTCCCCACTACAGCTGCTCACATCGTGCCTGAGACCCTGTTCTGCTTGAGGCAGGGGGGCACGTGGTATCTAGGGACAAGGCTCAGCCTTCTGCTGGCCTCAGCAGGGAGGTTGGAGACCTTGCTCCCCAGGTGATGGTGTGACTTAAGAATATAATAAGAGATGGATCTTCATCTGCAGTTGGCAAACTGATCATGTTCAGAGACTTGTAAACTATTACCAAATGCACAGACCAGACTTCAGTGCTGCTTCTGCCAGTCACTCACTGGTAACCCTCGAACCTGTGAGCAGAATCTGAGATCTGCAGTAGCTGCAGTGCAGCTCAGGGTAGGAATAAGAGCAAGCCCAAGAGGGCAGCAAGAATCCTTCAGGTTCCGATGGCCCTGGTCTTGAGCACGGGCCTGCAGCGGGGCTTTCCCCATGGGCTTGAGAGCTATTCCTCGGTGCTATAGTACAGAAGTCCTGCTTTGGTCTTCCAAATACTGACCTGGCTCCTGAGAGGGAGCAGCATCTTTGCCAGGCAGTTCTGTCTTCCCAGCACAGCCGGTGTTCTAAGCAATAAAGGTCAGAACAAAGATATACTGTGTATAAACAAACGAGGGAGTAGGACTTCTCCACAATCTGATGTCGCAGCTGTGGTTTGGCTTGTGTCAAGAAGGGTGAGAAATGCAGAGTTGAGGCCAGGGCTCTACCCTTTCCATGGTTTTTAAGATAAAAGATGGTAAAGAAGAGCATCCATGGAAGGTAGTGGCTGTGGTGTGCTGTTGCCTGATTAGACATTAGTTATTTCCTAGACAATCTGCATCTCTAATAGCTCATCCCACTGCATATTCCAGGGGAGCTGCAGGTCTGGTATCTGGGCTATGAAGGGTTTTTTGTGGTAAGTTTTCTTAGTGTGGATTTTTTTTTTTCCTGTCTTGCATTGTGCCCTTTGTTCTGAGGCTGATGTGAGGGGGTTTTCCAGAAGGCTGCTCTGTGTCCTGCATGTGAATGTGCATGCAGTCACATCTGTATGCATAGAGGTGTCCAGTCATTTTTGAAAGATGAATATGAAACATCTTCAAAATGGGCCTAATTTGCTGAGCTGGAGCTGCAAGTTATTTGACTCTTTAAGACATTTCATGTAGTATTCCAAAACTGGGACCCCCAGACCTATGAGCCTCTGAAAGACTTTGGCCTAAAGGTTCATAGGAACTTTTCTTTCTGGCTTGATGTTTTTCTTTCTGGAAGAGCTCTGACAAGGCCTCTGTTGCAGGCAGACTTAGCTGCCTTTCCTGAAGAACAGGGCAGAAGCAGTCTCTAACTTCCACTGTGAAAGCCCAGAAATCTGTAGCAATGCTTTCCAAAGGAAGGGAGGTCAGGAAAGGATTCACTCAGATATTACTTTGACAGCAAGAATTTTTCTTCCTTCCCTGTCTCTGCTGTAGTGAAATCTTACTTTTTCCTGGGATATTATGAAACACTATTCTAATGTTTGGGATGCTGGCTGATCTAGCAGCTTCTTTCCTGCATTAATATCTGCTTTCTTCTCAGAAGGCTTGTGGCATTGGGGCATCTTGGGAGGGGTGGTGAAGTTCTAAGCACAGCATCAGTCACTTTTTGTCCTGGCAGACTGACTCCTTGTCTATCTATGCCCTTGGTTAAGTTTTAGGGAGAGAGGATCTGTAATGCAATAATTAGGGAATGGATGAGCAGGGAACCGCCAGCTCTTCCCAAACACACAATATAGCACACTTCCTCCCTGCTGGAAAAAAACTCAGGGTTATTTCGGTCAGGGCTCCCTTCTTCTCTAGGGAAAGGTCCCCATGTCCTTATCCAATGCTGACCTTCCTTCACAGTCCATAACAAACCATCTTTGTCACTCTAAGTGAAGGAAGTTTGCCACTAGCTTGTACTGCTGACAGCCCCTTGGAAGGCAATGCTGCATCCCACTCCACCCTGTATTTGCTGTAGTTGGAAGGCTAGAAGCTGATGGGCTAGACCTAGCCCCCAGGTTTCCTTCTACTTGTGCCAATTTTGTATTATCCCCTTTTTTAAAAATAGAGTGTGAATCTTCTCTCTGAGGGAAAAAAAATCTAGGTCACTTTTCATGTTTTTTTTTTATTATTATTATTATTATTTTGTGTGTGACCAGGGTTTGTGTGAGTGGAGGTGTGTGTGCATCTGGTTGTGTATTAAACCTGCAGAGTATCAGAAGAGTAAGCTGCCTGTGGTGCAGTACAAGCATCCATATCCTCCCTGCTGCAACCTGTGGTATTGTCAAAGTATCCTAAGGGCTCACATTGATCTTCCTCTGTTTGCATTGCCACGTCTTCTGGTTAAGCTGGTAAATTCCTCCAGGCACTTGGAATTTCGATCCAGGGCAACATTGAACATCATACAGCAGAAGGGCAAGATATTTCCTTTCTTTTGTTTTAATTTCAAAGTTATAAAATAAAGTTTTGGGCACAATTCTGGAATGCAGGTACCGAATAGTTCTAACAATGCTGTGTAAAATGTTTCTTTTTATGTTTAAAATAAAGAGCGAGCCTTTTTGATTATGTCTGTGCTGTGGGTCTGGATGTTTGAGCTATGGGCAGTTCTTTCCTTGTACCCTGCACGCATGCAGACACTATTGTTGAGGGTATAAAATGTAAACCTTACAGCCCTGTTTCCAGCACTGTTTACCCTGTAAAATAAGCATGAACCCTATTTTACAGCAAGTTTTAAATATTTGCCTACATTTCTGTGATGAATTGGGAAGCATAATTATTTTCTGGGTTTATTGTGTTTCTACCCCACTGTAAGTCAGCCTTTTTGTTGGGAGAGCTTTATTTTGATTAGCTAAGGCCAGGAGTCACAGTTGGGAGTGTGTATTTAATATCTGCTGTAAAACCTGGCATTAGATGTTGAGTCTTCCTTGACCCTTCATGAAGCTTCTCGTTTCCAAGGTACCAGGAGGAAAATCAATAGTGTTGGAAGAAAACTTCCTGCTTTCTTTGCCAATGGCTGAGTTTAGGATGTTGTTTTATCCCCAGCATCCACATAAAGACACCAAAGTCACACAGCAAGGAGGTGACTTGCTGTCATGGTTTAATCCCAGCTGGCAGCCAAGCCCCACACAGCCACTCGCTCACTCCCCCATCACTGGGATGGAGGAGAGAATCAGAAGGGTAAAAGTGGAAAAAATACATGTGTTGAGGTAAAGAGTGTTTAAAAGGGAAAGCACAAGCCATGCACTCAAGCAAAGCAAACCAAGGAATTCATTCACCACTTCCCCTGGGCAGGCAGTGCTCAGCCATCCCCAGGAGAGCAGGGCTCTGTCACACGCACTGGGGACGTGGGAAGAAAACACCATCGCTCTGAATGTTCCCCCTTCCTCCTCCTCCCACCAGGTTTTATATGCCCAGCATGGCACTGTCTGGTCTGGAGTACCCCTGGGTCAGCTGGGGTCACCTGTCCTGGCTGTGTCCCCTCCCACCCCCCTGTGCCCCCTGGCCCATTCGCTGCTGGGCTGGGGTGAGAGGCAGAAGAGGCCTTGGCTCTGTGTAAGCTCTGCCCAGCAGCGAGGAAAACATCCCTGCATTATCAGCAGTGCTTCCAGCACAAATCCAAAACAGCCCCACACCAGCAGCTACTGTGAAGAAAATGAACTCCATTCCAGCCAAGACCAGCACATTTGCTTTCTAGCAGGAAGTTGTTCGAGGCAGCAGTGGTTTTGGGAGGCCGAGGCGGGTTTTGGCAAGGTGAGTTTGCGTTCAGAGTGTTGTGTGCTCTGTCTGAGCAGGCTGCAGTGCAGGACAGGTGACAGCAAAATGTGTACCTTTGGCTTCTTTCTAGATGGTGGTGTCACAGCTGGCATGGAAGGATGTGCTTGCAGGAAGCTGGGAGGTGGCACCACGCTCTAAATCCTTAAGGAGCAACAGGAGCCATCAGCAGAGATACAGCAATGTCATAAATGGTCCCTCAGCAGAGCCTCTGCCAGCTGTAGGTGTCCAACACACACATGTACAGAAGCAAGAAGTGGTGTGCTTGTGGGACAGCAGTCCCTGACCTCGAGCTGTGCAGCTTACAGCTCACAGGTAAATCTGGATTAGCTTTTACGAAATTTGTTTCCCTCCCCCACCCCCTGGCATGACCTAGGTCTTAATACCATTTTTGGAAAGGTGCTAGGATTTTGTCATAAGAATGAAAGCTGGAAAATGTAAGTCTGGAAGTGAAAGGGGGTACTGGGTTGCAGTGAATGATGGGAGGTGTCAAGTCTCTAACATCACCTCGTACCTGCCATGGGCTCAGCTCAGCCAACTGCTGATAGAGGTATGGCCTGCTGCCATAGGGGTAGCCTGAAAAGCTCTTTTGTGCCAGAGCCTGAGAGTTTAGTTGCTTTCATAACACCAGGCTCAGGCAACATGCTTGGCTGTACTTTTTCTCTGACAGAGCTTAGTGGTGCTGCTGTGGCTCTGGCTGCCTGCCCTGCTCGGGTCAGGGCCAGCCCAGAAACCCTCACAGGGCTGAAGCTGACTGGGGTCAAGCAGGATGCATAAGAAGACCTGCCTCCTCTCTGTCATGTGGAGGTGAAGCCCAGTCATGAAGATCTTCCAAGGAAATGTGTGGCTTTAGCCTTTCCTGTGGGACTTCCCACACTTCTGTGACTGCAGGGGGCTGAGGTCTGCACAGCAGGAATCAGGACAGATGGTGTTTCAAGAGAGAGTCTTCAGTGACTGATTGAAGCTGTGGGATGTGCTAACTGAAGGAAAAGCCACTGCTACTCATTCTTGTGTCTGACAAATACACCTTAAATGCCATGTATAGCCTTCAGTCAGACAGCCCTTTGCCAGGGATCTCCTTCTGCTAATGAGGAAAATGGCATTGTGCTGGAGCCAGCAGAGATCCTGAGAGCTCCAGGGGAATGCCTGGGTTATTGAGGAGGAAACCAGGCTCTGTGGATTTCCAGGTCCCTTGGAAGAGCTGCCACAGGGACAAGCTGTTCTCCTCTCCCTGGCAGCAGAGTTGCATTCCATGAAGTGCCAGAAGCGTAAGAGCTTGTCTGCTTCCACCTCTGCCAAGGGTGGAAAGGCAGGACTTAGCAATACAGGCTTCGTGAAAGCAAGTGAGCATTATATTATACTTTGTTCATCTGGGATTTTATAACCTCCAGCATGTGCTGGGCCTTAGACCAGACCAACAGACTTAGTCTGGGCACACCTCTGTTGTCATCAGTGGTGAGTGATGAAGCTGCAGACAGACGGACATGAAGTTCTGTTTCTTCTTGGCTTATGCCCTCCAGCTCCTTGCTTGTGCGATCCTGACAATGATTTCACGTATTCCATGGATGGTAAGGAATGCCAAAGACTCTAAGTTCCTAAAATTTTCCTAAAGAGTGGAGCTAGAGAGAAGGTTCTGAATGCAAGTGCAGTAGTTGTAACCTCCCCTTTGGTGCTCAGGTACACCCTTTTTCTGTCCCCAAACTTGTTTGCTGCTTTAATGTGTGTTTTCTTCTCTCTGCCTTACCTCTTCTGTTTTTCATGCTTCCCTTCAGGAGCCTTTTCCTGCCTTTGTCTCTGTGCACTCTAAAGGATGATGGTCTTTTGTGCTCTTCTCTGTGGAAGACACATTGTCATGGTGTGTCCTTCAATCACCTGCTGAGAGCTCAGGCTGCAGAGCTCCAGCCCAGTGCCCACTGCAGATCACCTGCAAGGCTGGCACCTCGTGCACGTACACACAAATGTTTTGTAGTTGCTTTCCTCGTGAGGACTGCAGCCAATATGCAAGAAAAGTAAGCATTTCTGATGGGGAAATGACTCCAAAGAGACATTTATATTCCCTTTGCCAAAGCAGAAGGGACAGATTTTCTTTCTAAGAAAGATGGTTTAGCCTTCTTTCTCCATCTGCTTGCTATCATAACACAAATTCCGCTCAGTGCCTAGGAGTTCCAGACAAGCGACCACTGTGCTGAACATTTTCATTTTTCAGTTTAACAACGACATGATTCATTGTTAACACCCAGGATAGCTACCCTGGACTTGAGAAACAGGTAATTAAAGAATGTAATTTATCTGAGCTATTTGAGATATACATCTTAGAATAAGAACCTGAAGGCACTTGCTTCTCACTATTGCTGCAGAGGAAAGCACAGCTCACCTAAGACATGAGAATTAGGCAAGACACTTGTATAAAAGTATTGGGCAGACAGGTAGGGGCTGAGAAATGAGGTAATGGCAGCTCCCTCTAGTGATGGACTAGGGAGGAGGGAAAAAGTCCCAGCAGGGAGCTGTGGTCATTATTCAACCAACAGACAGGTGACGGGTCCTCAAGTTCCCTCCAAATGTAGCTTATGCTTCCATGAAAACACTTCCAGGATGGATTCTGATCTCCATTTTGTTACTTGTATAACACCTCTGCCTTTGCACAGAGTCCTTGGATGATGGTTCTCAGGATGAATCCAGTCTATCCTAACTGTGGTTTTTATCCTTGTGCAGGCTCCTGGACTTCAGCCAGGCGGCTTTTCTGCTGTGTGGCCACTGGAGTCAGCCGTGCCTCACAGTGAGGTCCCTGGGGAGTTACCCACAGCGCCCAGTCCCTCTGAAGGTGTACCAACAGTGAGTGACAAGGCTTCTTGGAGTGTTTAGAGCAAAATCATTGCCATAAGGTGAGTCTTCTGGTTAAAAAAAAAAAAAAAAAAAGAAAAAAGATAATGTGTCTTTCTACTTTATTGTGGTTTTGGCTTTTTTCCACGGGACAGACCTTACTATCTGGTTTGTGTCACCACCCCCTCTCTCCCCCTGCTCCCACCACTGTAAGCTGACAAGCATGGCCTCTTCCTCCAGCTCAGAAATGTCCATCTCTGGTTTTTCAGGGAGAGCCCCTTCAGCTCCGAGCACTCAGACTCGTAGAATTATACATTTCATTAGAAATAGGATGTTAAGGTCCTTTTGATGTTGATGGCTTTTCCTGTAGCCTTTCAGGTCCGTGCTGAGATGTCTTTGCCTTGTGCCATTATCTTTTTTTTTCCTCTCTTCTTTCTGTCTCCTGCAGTTCCCTGCATGGCTGAATGCAGAAAAGGTCTTTTCAGAAAAGGTCTATAAAGGTCTTTTGTAAGTTGGTATTCATTAAATTCCCTTTCCTAGACCTGACTGTGTACAGTGTTAACAAGATAACTCTCAGGACCCTTGGGCATGGCACTGCTGTCTTTAAACCCTTCCTCACCTCGTGTCACTGGTGGCAGCAGCGTGTTGCTGGAGTGTCACCTCTTCCCAGCCTGACTGAGACCCACATTTCAGTGGTGAGAGGTGTTCTCCAAGTCCCAGGGAGTAGCAGGGGAGTTCTGCAGACTCTCTTATGTGAAAGGTGTCAGGCAAAAGGAAGATAGCTGCTGCTGTGTTACAGTTCTGAGCACATCCTTTGTCAAGCCGTTCAGTAGCAGCACTGAAGAGGGAGTGGCTTTCACACTGAGACTGACAATCCGAGCACAAACAAGTGAGATGTACTGTGTACACTTGCAACTCTTCCTGCCATCTCTGTTTAATCAAAGCAGCGTACCCTGCAGGCTTTCCCTGGAGTTCACTGCAGCTCCTGCCTTTTGTTTGAAGGGAATTTGTTTGGCTCAGAGTAAATATAACTTAGCCTTCCTGTGACGATCGGCAAGACATTGTTCTGTAGTGCAAATGGAGGACAGCAGCAGCATCAGTACTGCCTGCAGTGTGCTCTGCTCTTGTGCAGCCTGTGTGACAGTGAGGGCAGTGGGGCCTGGTGTTGTCCAGAGTGCTCCACCCAAACCTCAGGAGGGTGAGAAGGTGACATATAGGAACCAGAGCACCTACTGTGTGGCCAGGTACAGCTCCCTGGTAGCTAAACACACCCAGCCCATCATGTTAATACCACACTGCGAGTCAGCGTTCCCCTGGCAACCCCTCAGGCCCCAAGCTGAGTTTCTTTGGACACCTGCATATGGATACTTGAAGAGAACAGAGAAAAGATGCTTTAGGAGCTTCAAGAGGAACTGGAAGCTGGCAGTTCTGGGATTTTAAAAAGGGCCACTCTGGCTCTGCTGTTAGGCCTTGCAAAGCCACTGCTATTCCTCTGATCTCAGAGGAGTGGGAAAGAGGGAGTTCTTTTGGGCAGATGAGCAAAGGCTTTGATGGTAGGGAGCTTTAAGTTCTGCCATTGCTACCTTGCTTTATCATTTCAGGAGCACAGCTGTGTAATGGTCCCACACTGTTGGCAGTTTTGGGCTGGCTCCACTCCTCTGGTGCAGAAAACACTTCAGTGTCCTGGCTGGTAAGGATGGGACTTTCTGTCTATGTAGGTGGTGGGGTTTTACGTGGTGGGGTTTCCTCTGTCAGCCCCAGTGCTGCTCCATGGGACCTCCAGCTCCTCCCTCTTCACCCCAGCCCCACAGTTGCCTGCCTAGAGCTCCTGAATGCTCTGCTCACTGCAGCAGCCTTAGGGCAGGGAAAAATCATGCACTTCCAGATTCACACACTGCCATTGGAGAGGCACATGCTTCCTGAAGTGGCCGGAACCCTCTGCCTACCTCTTGGACTGGGAAACATAGTTCTGTGCATATTCCACTCAGGTTTGTTAGGAGAGCACCTCCCTACTGCAGCCACTGGTGCAGTGGGTTTTGGGAATTGGAGCTGTCATTTTCCCAGCCTAGATGTATTTAACAATTGGTTGCAGCAATGGGTGTTTAATTCTCTTGCTAGCATTTCCAGGCCAGCTATTTAATTTTATTTTTTTCAAACCCTCTTGCTTCTGGAAATCCTGTAATCGAATCCAAGCTCTGTCAATCTAATTAGTTTTGAAGTGCAGAATCTCCATAACTTAGAGACCTAAATAAGCAGCTTATTATGAAAACCTAGTTTCTCTCCCAACACGTAACACCGTTCTGTGTTCCCCCACAGAAATTCCCCCTGAACAACAGCCCGCTGCTACTGCTCTGCCATCCCTCTGTTAACCTCCCTCCTCTCTTCCCCGGCCTCTGCCCTGGCTGTGTCCATCGGGAGCCCAAACAGCCAGGCGCATCCCTCTGCTGCTCCGCTTCAAAGGGTCTTTCTCGGTGCTGCTTGCGTAAAAGATGCTGATGCTGCTTCA
>VZRX01021632.1:293278-354160 GCA_013398075.1 Notiomystis cincta | reverse complement strand
GCTCGGTCCGGGGCCGGCGCCCCTGGTGCTGCGCTGCTCCTGGTGCTGCGCTGCTCGTGGTGCTGCTCCTGGTGCTGCTCCTGGTGCTGCTGCGCTCCTGGTGCTGCGCTGCTCCTGGTGCTGCGCTGCTGCTCCTGGTGCTGCGCTGCTCCTGGTGCTGCGCTGCTCCTGGTGCTGCGCTGCTCCTGGTGCTGCGCTGCTCCTGGTGCTGCGCTGCTCCTGGTGCTGCGCTGCTCCTGGTGCTGCGCTGCTCCTGGTGCTGCGCCCCTGGTGCGGGAGCCGCGCTGGGCAGGGGGGCTGCACTTGGAGACTTCACGGTGACGCCATCAGCTGCGGAGGGGAATCTCCGGGGTTTATGGAGGGCAGGCTGCGCTGCCTCGGGCCGAGCCCCACAGCCACACAGCGTGGCCTGAGGTGGCGCAGGGAAGGGCAGCTGCTGAGCAGCGCCTCCGAGCTGTGGTGCTGCACCACTGGCTCCTTTGTGGGGCGCTGTGAGGAGCTGAATTAACTTCCTTGGTGCAGCATCCCTCCGGGTTCCCAGCAGTGTGGCCTCCCTCAGCTTTCACTGACTGAAGCAAAGATGTCCAGTAGATTTATGTCAGAAACGCACTGCCGGCCCAAACCACAAAGACTGGTGGAGCTATGGCTCAATAGAGGAGTGAGGTTTTCAGCCCTCTTGCATGGGTAGAAGACATTTAAAAAAGGGGGAAATACACACAAAAATGGAAAAGCACTTTTAACCTAGAGCAAGATTGGGGCATGTGGTTTAGGCTTTGCTTATGTCCCATTGGCAGAGAAAATTCAGAACAAGTGTTTTTGCCCGCTGCTGTGGCAATAACCCATGGAATAACCCATCCCCCTTTCCTGAAAGTTTCTCTGGTTTGTTGTCTCTGCAGTGACCTGGCCAATTTTGTTCTTCTTTGACTTTTTTTTCCAGTAAAAATGATGGTGCAAATATGAGTAACCACCAGTTCATTGAAAAAGAGTTGTGGGTATTCTCGGCTGTTTGCTACTGAGTGTGGCCAGAGTCCTTAGAAGCTGCAATTGTACAAGATGGGTGTTTCTCTGCTTCTCATCCAGTTCTGCTCTTTGTGATTTTAATTATTTCTTTTCAGTTGCTGTACTGTGTAGTGTTTTTCCAGTGCAAACCAACTCCAACAACCTTTCTGTGGTGCTGTGGGGTTTTGCTTATGAAGACCCTGACCTTGCCCTGCACTGGAGCCATGTCCCATAAGGGTCACGCAAGATTTGCAAGAAGCAAACATTTCCACCACCATGAGAAAAGGTTGTTATTTTCTTCACTTTTGCTGGTCTTCCCCATTTTTTTTGTGTTACTGTCTGGCTTTCCCGGGACTGACAGGCGGCTCAGCTCCACAGCACGTGAGTGGTGAGATCAGTATCCACTGAGATCTCACTTGGCTCCCGCAGCCCAAGGTGAAAGCCACGTGGCAGCGAGGCGAGCTCCCGGCAAAGTGAGCCTGGCTCCAGCAGGAGCTAGAGGGATTTGGGCATTTATGCTTTGTCAGGAGGTTTCTGGCCGTGAGAGTGTGCCCGGGGGAGCGCGGCTCAGCCGCCGGCCTTGGGGAAGCCAGGCAGCAGGCCGGCTCGCTCTGTAATTGGGGGCAGTAACCAGCTGCCTTTGATGTCTGAGCCGGGCTGAGAAAACCTGATGGCAGACTTCAAAGTCTGTTGCGCCAGCTCCCCTGATTATCTGTAGGCTTCTGGCGCGTCCCCCAAGACTGCCAGATTATCCCAGCTAATGCTGTGCTCTTCCCCGCGTCCCCCCCACCCTGCCTGGCGCCAGCCTCTGGCTTTCAAGGCTGCAGCTTCCATCCCTCCCTGTCCTTCTGCCTCTCCCCAGTCACTGTGGCAATGGCATTTCTGGGTGGGAGACAGAGCTCCTGAGACCTGCGAGGTAGAGGCAGCGTTTTTGGAGAGCTTGCCTACAGCCTGCACCCCTGGGCTGTACTCCCCCTCCCCATTCGGTCACAAGAGCAGCCTGAAATGAGAGGAGCTCTCTGCAGCTGCTCTTTGCAAGGCACAGAGGTGTTTACAGCCACGCAGGCACCAGGCGCCTTTCCCTGCCCTGCCCTTCCCTTCCTAACAGCCTTTGGGAAGCAGGGCTCCCACCCACGCTGCCTCAGGGCAGGATGCACAAGCTCATGGGGGCTGGAAGGAGAGGCCTGTGTTGGCTTTTTCCCCTTCAACCTCTCTGCTGGGACCTCACTGCCTCAGATTAGTCTCTGGCTCCTTTTGCCACCTGCTCTCTGGTGCTTAGGGAGCCCCAGGATGCTGGCAGAGATGTGATGGGCAGGTCATTGCTGAGGGCTGGCTGGGATGGGGTGAGGAGGTGGCAGAGCCTTGGGGCTGAGCAGGGGCCCTGGAACTCATGCCTCTCCTAGAGCAGTTTGTTTTCACCTGGGATATTGCATAGCTCATGGGGAAACCCATTCATGAGCTGGGTTTTATTTTCTCACAGAGCAAGCAACCTTGGCAGTGGCTGAAAACCCTTCCTGTACAAAGCTGGATTTGCCTATGACATGGTTTGAGGTCTGATTTCCTTTGGATGGTGGCATTTGCTGTGACTTTTCAGTGGAAGGCAGCAATGAATGTGGTGGCTACAGGCACGGGAAACCACAGCTTCCCTAACCCCAGCGCCCAAAGGGGTGAGGGAAGTCATGGGAGCCACACAGCCTGGCAGGGATCTGGGTTGCAGCCTTTCCCCTGTGCTTGCCTAGTTGCATTTGAGTCTCAACAGATTCTTCCCCCTAAAAATCAGCATTGATTGCTTGGCCACCTCCTTCAACTTCCTCCACAGCATTTCTACCCTGATGTGGGGCTGATCCCACCTTATTCCCATCTCTCCCCAGGTTCATTGCAGTGTATAAGGTGAGTGTCAACACTTGTCTAGCCAAGAGGTTTCCAAGTCACTGGGGATGTTGCTGATGGCTGCTCTGCTATTTTAGGCAGAACCTCCACCCTGTCTGCGCTGGGCTTGGTAAAACTTCCCATGCTGCATTTTTGATGGCATTTTTCTGGAAAGCTTTGACCCAAAGTGGCTGAGCAGCATCCAAAAAGGGCACCTTGGAAGGGATCCAGGGAGAGTCAGGAGGAAGGAGAATAAGTATGGAGGCATGCAATTAAAGATGGTCATCACCAGTGTGAAAGGCAAAGCCAGTGGTCTGGGCAACCAATCTCCAGCTTTATGTTCTGGAGTGGGAAATGGTAGTGCCCCACTGGGGTGTGCCAAAATGTGGCCCTGCTCTGGTGCTGGCAGTACCCAGGCTGTTCCTGGGGGGAAGAGAGGCTAGAGGCCAGAAGTGTTTAATCTCTATGGGCCTGTGCAGCACTTCTGTTCACCAAATGGGGTTCCTGGGCACGTGCACCACCTGAGGAGGCAAGGTACAGGCAGGGCCCCTCTGTGCTATCCAAGAAGCATATTTCCCTGTCATTTCCTGTCTGGTGTCATCCCTGGAAAAATAGGGCAAGGGAATCTTTCTCCCCATGGATTTGGACTCACTGATGTGTCTTCTAATGGCAATGCTGTCTTTGTAAAGAATTCTCTGATCCCCTTCCTTTGCTCTGCCCTGCTGTATGTCTGATTGCACTGATTTCCCAGGGAGGAAGAGAGTGAGTTTTAGACTGTGCAGTCCCAGGAAGAGGGAGCTGTTGGTTTTGTCCACAGAGCATCATTATTGCCAGGGATAGGGCTGGGCCAGGCAATCCTCTTCTCCCCAGTTTCTCTACTGCAAATGTAAACTGCGACTCATGCATCATTAGAGTTGCAAGCTTGGAGTTAAACTGTCCCCGAGTGTGTGTTTATCTGCACACCGACTGTCGGAGGCTCACTGAGGTTGAACTCCGAGTTTCCTTTCCATTTACTCTGTCACTGTAGCAGAGATGCTTTTGATGCTTTTCCCTCCTCCAAAGTAGTAAGTGGGTTGGCTTACTGTCAACAGCATGATCCCCCAGGGCACTGCTGGCAGTGGGTTGCTCTTGGAAAGCAAACCTCTCCATCTCTTTTCTTCTGAAATGGGAAGGTTTCGGCCTGCAGCAGGGAATGCAAGTGAACCACACAGTTATGGCTCTGTGCATGGCTGTGTCCTGCTGCCACAGGGCACAGGCCTACGACAGGGTACTGGTGGGATCCAGCAGGGACCTCTGTGCCTGCTGCCACAGCCCATCCCCTGCTCTGGATCTGTATTTCTGGAGAGCCACGTGGTGCTGTGGGAGCTGATGAGGAGCCGGCTGATGGAGAGTCGAGCCTTGCAGCAAGGGGCCTCTGCCTCCATCTCCCAGACCCTCAGGCCATCAGAGCAGTTGGTTTTATAAATGGGGAAAGGAGGGACCTCGTGTTTGTTTTGGGTCGTTACATGAATCTCATTCCCTCTGGAAGCCCCCTGGGATTAAGGAAGAGGAGTTGTTTTATGGTTGGGTTTTGCTTGTGAATCCCTGAGCTAATTAAGTCATTCAGTCAATCCCTCTGGCAGCATCAGGAGCAGCGTGGCTCAGGGATAAATGCTATCTGCCACCTGGGGAAAAAAAGCCCAACAACCCCAAAACAAAGAAAACAACCTCACCCCAAAAATCCCACCATGTCCCAGGACAGCCCTGGCACCTGCCAACGGGAAGAGCAGCACGTCCCAGGCAATGCAGCCACAGCACTTACCTCTGGGAATGTGCTGGAGCCCCTGGGACTGCGCTGGAGCCTCCTGACCTCAGCCCTCCAGTGCAGCTCCCTGAGGTCTCATTGCTCCTGCGAGATGTGCAGGGCCAGGATCTCCCACATCCGGGTGCCTGCTCATGGGATATACAGGACAGAGTTCCTGGCCACTTCCTGGCTCTGTGGTGATCCTTCAAGAACCACCAAGCTGGCTGGACTGGCTGTTATGGTTCTCCTGACCAGGTAGTGGATGGGCTGGTGAGGGTGCTGTGGGAGAGACGCCCCACTTGGGATGCCCCACTGCATTCTGAGGCAGAGCTTGATTAGTCATCTTCAAGGAGCACAGTGCCACCCCAGCCTGTACCTAAGGCATCATGCTGCTGTCTGCAGCCACAGGAAATAAATAGCTGGAGGACCTATCAGCCCTAGAAATCTGCTTCCATGGCTCCCTGGAATCCAGCCCCTTGCCCCCTCCTCTCTGTTAGCAAGGAGCAAGCTACTCCATGCAATAAAGTGGGAGGAGTGAGACAGAGGTTTAGCCCATGAGCTGCTGTTGGACAGCAAAGCCACAGCCAGCAGGTACCCACAGGTGGGCATCTGGTATGGACACAGTGACAGAAGGGGCTTTGTGCATTGTCACACTTGCCCAGGTGGCCTCGGGACAGGGTGTCGGCTGTCACCTCCTAGAGGGTGTTACTTTGCTGTTGCACTCTGCTCCGTAACTTCTCCCTGCCCTTTTAAGCAGAGGAAACCACCAGTAACAGGCAGCTTCCTCCCAGCCACTTTCTAAATAGCGGAGTGGCTGTCACCATCGCCCATGAGAACTTGCCCATGAGATCCTCGGGGAGAGGATCCAAGCAGAGCAGATTCCCATGGGGCTGGCACAGTGCCTGGCGGCTGCCCTCCTCTTCCTCCTCCTCCTCCTCCTGGGTGAGTGCCCTGCCCAGTGGCCAGAGTTTTCTTGGAAGTGTTGTGGGGAAAGCAGAGCAGGGGGGGCTCAGTCAGGGCTGCTCTGGCTCAGTGGCCACAGGAAGAGGTGCATCAGCGTGTGCTCCCTTTGTACTGTGTTTTCACTCCACAATGAGAGCCCAGACCCCAAGAGGGTTTCAGTGAGGGGATGTAGGCATCTCTGTTGGGTGGCAGATTGGTGTGTCACTCCTTCTTCCAGTCAAGGAATTTCTGAAGGGTTCCTAGGCAGTGCTGTCCCCAGCTCTCCTCCCTGGCCACCACGGTTTTCTTGGCTCAGGACCCATGTGCTGTGGGCATTCTGCTTGGTGTGCATGCTGAGCACCAGATAGAGCGACTCACCACTGGGAGCTATGTGGATGGGAAGGGTCTGTGGGGGGCAAACCCAGGACCCTGTGCAAGCAGAAATGGAGGGAGCTCTTGATGCTTCCTGGTGCCCCCTGCCTTCAGAGGAGCTCTTGCTGACCCCCTCTCCTGTGCCCTCCTGTGTTCCTGCCTATGGAGCGTCTCTGCACCAGCCAGCCTGCTGCTGACCTCCACTGTCCCATGTCCCTCAGCTTCTGCATTGCATCTCCTCCTGTGGCAGTGATCAGCTCTGCATCCCTGCTCCCTTTCCCACACAGTTTGTGCAGGACCCAAGAGCTTGGCCCTCTTAATTTTAACACACCACAAGCTTCCTCTGCTGATCTCAACCTGAGATCACTTCTTCTGCATAGCTGGCTGAGAGATGCTCTTCAGGCACAAACGGGCTCAGCAGCTCTCTGGCCATGATGCTCTGGTCTCTGTCGTGTGACCCCCAGTGCATCAGGAGACAAGAAAGCTCAGGGCTCTGATGTTACAGGACTTGTTCTTGTAATTGTACCTCTGCAATCACCGTGTGTGCTGGCAGGTCTGACCACTGGCCAGCGGGTGGTGACTGTCCAGGAGGGGCCCCTGTACCGCACGGAGGGGTCCCACGTCACCCTGTGGTGCAAGGTGAGCGGCTACCAGGGCCCGGCGGAGCAGAACTTCCAGTGGTCCATCTACCTGCCCTCGGCCCCCGAGCGCGAGGTGCAGATTGTCAGCACCGTGGACCCCTCCTTCCCCTACGCCATCTACACGCAGCGCGTGCGCAGCCGCGGCATCTTCGTGGAGCGGCTGCAGGGGGACGCGGTGCTGCTGCACATCGCCGAGCTGCAGGAGCGCGACGCCGGCCAGTACGAGTGCCACACGCCCAACACCGACGAGAGGTACTTCGGCAGCTACAGCGCCAAGATGAACCTCTCAGGTGGGCCTGACTGAGAGCCCTGCTCCCTGTGGGGCAGCTTTCCACTGTGCCCACCTCTGCACTGGGGAGAAGCGCTTATCTGTCAGAGGGACGGGGGCGATGAGTGGGGCTGAGGTAGGTAGGTCCAGTATCCCCCTGCGGGTTCTCTGGTTACTGCCTCCCAGCCAGGGCAAGGGAAGGGAAAGGAAGCCTCTGCTCTCCCGTGGCCTGACTTCAGCTCCTGACACAGACACAGCACGCCACAGCTGAGCACTTAGGAAGGCAGGAGTTTCCAGGCTCCGTGCGTTAACTGTTGTTGACTTCTCAGGTCGGGGTGTGGGAATTGACCCAAGAGGGATACCCACACTGAGGAGGGAAGGCAGTGAGGAGAAGAGACAGAGGGAAAGGCCCTACTGTGAGCCCACCAAGTCTACATGGTGGTATGGTATTTCCACTTGGTGTTCAGCCCCATTTTCTCCTTTATCTTGGTGTTGCACCAGTCTACATTTGGGATAGTGAGGGGATGGATTCTAATCTCCTTGTGGTTGCCTAATTAATACTGAATGTAGTTTGACTGAAGAGAGCACTGCAAAGAGATTCTTGTTTACTGAGGTTTTAGTCACTTCACACCTCATCATAAGCTGATGGAAGCCTTGCCAATCAGCTACAGAAGATATTTCTCCTATGTTGTCAGATCCCTTAGGCCCTGGTTGCAGTTTCTTGGGAGTTGTCCTGTGCTAGGACAGGAGCTGGACCCAGTGATTTTCGTGGGTCCCTATCAGCTCAGGATATCCTATGATCCTGTGTTTCTCCCCCCTGCCCAGTGATTGCAGACACCCTCTCGGCTTCCATGGCTCCCCAGGCCCTCACCCGCACCGAAGGGGAGGCAGTGGAGCTGACCTGTGAGGTGTCCAAGTCCACTGCCCAGCACACCCATCTCTCAGTTGGCTGGTACCTTCTTAAGGGAGCAGGAGAGCACCATGCCGAGGAGGTCCTCACCCTCTCCAAGGACTTCATCCTGAAGCCGGGGCCCTCTTACGAGCAGAGGTTTCTGGAGGGGGCTGTGCGGCTGAACAAGGTCGGGAACACCACGTACCAGCTCTTCATCGGGGCAGTGAGGCTGTCTGACCAGGGGCAGCTGTACTGTGAGGCAGCTGAGTGGATTGAGGATCCTGACAAGACCTGGAAGGACATCTCCCGCAAGCAAACACAGAGGACTTCACTGGCAGTCGTGAGACAGGGTAAGGCCTTTGCAAGGTGGTGGCTCCAACTCCCCTGTGCATCCAAGGCTCTACAGCAGCAGCAGATTTCAGTGCCCCTTCACCTGTCTCTGCCACAGCCCAGGGACATCTGGCTGGGCACTGAGAGGTGGGCTGGGCTGGGCTCAGGGCCATGGCAACCCTGGTCCAGGAGCTGTTGATGCTTCATGCTCTGGCTGTTCATGCAGCCGCATCTCTGGTGCCAGCAGCAAGCCCAACCTCACAGACCCGTGTGAGGTGTTCGCAGAGGGCGCAGCGTGTGCCCACAGCAGCCTGGATCCTTGGCAGCACTCAACTCCAGCGTGTGGAAAACAGGGTTGTTACACTGCCCCGAGGGTTTTGTGGCCTTTAAATGTGCGCCTCAGTCAGCTGCTCGTCACTGTGCCTCGGCCACAGGCGCGGAGCGACACGGGGATGGACTGTGCGTGCTGCACAGCTCTTGTGGGTGGCTTATCTGTCCCTGCTGCCACCAGCCCGCTCGTTTCCAGAGCAACTGGTGCTGCTGTTTATCAGGCCATTCCTCTGAGCACCCTGCCTGCCATCCCTCGTGCCACAAGCCTTTGCTGGCTGCGGTCCCTCACCCTGCTCTTCCCCCAGATGTGTGTGAGTAGCTGTACCCAGGGAAGGGAGAGACTCTCTCGCTCTCTTACTGGTAAGCTTTACCTCAAAGCAGCCAAGACAAGGCTGTGGCTAGTTGGTGTCCTTCAACATAGTGTGCAGTAAAATGGGAGCAAGTCTCCCACTGAAACCCTGCCTGTGGAGGTGGTGTACCCTGTCCTCATACCTCAGGGCAGGTGGAGGAGGCTAGAGAGCAGAACTGAGGCAGTGAGGGGAACTGATGTCTTGAGGGGAGGGTGGTGAGTCAGAGCAGGAAACCAAAGAAACAGATGGGTGAGAACTAAGCACTCTGTACGTGGCTCAGAGGAGCAAGGTATCAGGAGGAGGAAGAGGACTGAAGTGTGGGCTCTTGTCAGAGTATGTTTCCTGAAACCTGGCTGGCTGGCAAAGCTTTGTTCCCCTCGTTGTGCACGGTTTGCAGCGAAGGCTTTCCAAGCCTGCTGCTGCTTGGGGAGCAATGGCAATCACTTGATGAAGAGGGCTCGTCATGACTGAGGGTGTGTGGCTTCAGGCATCACTGCCATGGGTTCTTTTAGAAATAGAGAAACCTTGCCAGAGTTTGGTGATTGCCCTGTGGTAACTGCTAAAGGTAGAAGGGAGGTGATGGTGGCAGTATTGGCGCTACTGGTGTTGCCATGGAGGGACAGCAGTGAGTGTGCAAGCCCTCCATCAATTTTGCAGGGCTGGTTTCTGCCTCCAGCACCCCGTGGGGGAACCCAGGCTGCAGGGCTGAGCCCCCATCACACCGAGAGCAAGCCACCACTCTGACCATGGCTAACTGCCCCATTGGTTTCTGTAAACTCTCCAGCAAATATTTAGGAATGCCAAACATATCTGCAGCAGCTGGGATTCCTGTTCTCAAACTGTTTATGAACCAGTGTTTAAATTCACAGGGTACTCTGCTTTCAATAAATTATTTGAGCCCTTCCAGTTGTGGTCTGGAAGATGTTCTCTTTTACTTCCAAACTCTACAGCATGTAGCCTTTCCCTTGTTTTGAGACTCAGGAGGCACCACAGTGACCCAGGGAGACAAGAATGGTGTGAGCCAGGGAATCAGGGCTCGGTCCTACCTCCAGGTTTTTAGCCATGCCAGTGCTTTGTGGGTCATGGCACAGGATTTTGGGGTACCCAGTGGGTCTCCTGCCTGCAGCCACTGTCCAGCCAGGCTGATGCCAGGAACCAGGGGCTTTGAATGCCCAGTGAGGAAGGTGAATGGCATCACAGGACCCAGAGAGGGGGTCCTTACCTCAGACACAGCTGACTGCCCAAAAGGGTCTGCCAAGGGGAAGATGACTTTAGGATCCCCCTGTCACTGCCTTCTTTGCTCAGCACCTACTGCTAATTGGTATGGGGGCAGGATCCACCTCCTCTTGCTTCCTTCCTACCTCCCCATGCTGTGACAAGTCTCAACATTTGTGCTTTCTGTAGGAACTTAACCCAAAATGATCCCAGCTTGGAGAGCATCTGTTGCCCACAACCCACAGTAGCCACTGGGGCCTGCAGCATGCAGGACCAGCCACAGCAGATTCAGACAAGCCAGCCTTTCATGCACTTCTTTCCGCCACAAGCAGCAGAGTTAACACCACCACTGTGATAAAGCCCCTCTGTGCCCCTTTCTGGCTTACAGGATAGGTGTTCCATGAGGTAAAACAGCTCCAGGAGGTGAGACAGAGCAGCACCTGCAAAAGCTGATTGCCTCTGAGTTAGGGTAGCCCTCAGAGCGGACGCCTGAGCTGAGCAGGGGGCGGCTGTGGCCCGAGGCTGTCCCAGTGAATGCTCTGCTCTGTCAGCTTTATCTGCTCTCAAGGGGGGAGCTCATCTCCCCAGGGCTCTGGCACTTCCATCACCTGCAACTGCTGGCAACCCTCTCACCAAGAGGCAAGGTTTTCCATCCTTGACCACTTTTCTTATGAAGGAAAATGTTTCAACAGAGAATTCCCTCCTGTTGCCCTCTGCAAGGCCCCTGGTGCTGCCAGGCAGGAGGGAAGCACGGGCAGGGCCACCCACCAGCCTCCTTGTCTTTGACTGCCCACAGGCCGAGACCTCCCCGTGGACATCTCTGCAGCTGAACACTCCCTTTCTGAGGGGGACACCTTGCAGCTCAATTGCGTGGTGGGAGCCCCAGAGAGCAGCAGCAGGCACTTTGAAGTGATTTGGCTCCTCAACAGCATGGAAGTGGCTAAGGTTGACCCTCATGGGGTACTGATTTGGCAGGAGGAATACGAGGAGAGAGCCAAGCTGGGGCAGCTCCGAGCATTCAAGCCAAGCAACACAGTTTATGTCCTCACCATCTCTGAGGTGGAGCTGAAGGATGAGGGGACATACCAGTGCTCTGTGTCAGAAATGGAGACTCCTGGAGACCTGCACAGCATCCAGACCAACGTGTCATCAGGCATACAAGTCAGCGTGAAGCCAGTAGGTCAGTAAATCCTAATAGCTGCACTTCTAGGTACAGCCTGCAGGATCCTTGACTGGGGAATGCTGTAAGTCCAGCCTCATCTTGACAGGGGCATCAGGAGTGCAAATATGCCATGGTTTTTGACAGATAATGGGAAAAGCATTTGCTTTAGCAAATATTAGCACGACAGACACAGTAGCTGTCATTTAGCCCAGCCTCTTCACAGTAAGTTTTGAGGCAAATTGGTAGAATTCTGAGGAGTCTGGGTCCTCCTGTGTCTTTGGTACTGAAAACTGAGCATCACACCTATTGCTACTCCTGAAAATCACAGGAAAACCCAGCAGAACAGTTATGTCTGGGAAGGGAGATCATTGCTGTTTTCCATCAGGGTAGTCTCCCTGTTTTGGATGGATGATTTGTGAGAAACCACTCCAAGAAAAGTGTGTAGGAGGCTCTTGGTTTCCTTGTCATAGCTAGATAATGGCTGTTCTGATGTATCAGGAGCTGCCTGCTGGGAGTCTGTTTCTCAACTAATTCTTTAGTTGAGAAAGGCATTAAACAGAAAAAAGTCCCAAGAAATCCCAACAAAAAAAGCAACCGCAAAGCCTTCTCCACATTTATAGGAAAAGGCTGGTTGAAAATTTTAGACAATTCCCCAATTCCTTCCCTTTTCCACCATCAAGATTTATCCAGTCTTCCCATTTAATGCTACAGTATCTTGGCTTTCCCTGAGGAGCGCGACATGCCCTCCTAGGCGGTAACTGTTGTCTGCAGAGAGCCACATGCGCCTGTCTGTGTCCGCCCGCCCTGCCTGCCCGTGTCACGGCGGGCGCGCCCCTGATCCTGCGCTGCGAGGTGCAGGGGGCCACCGGCCCCGTGTCCCTGCGCTGGTGGCACCTGCCGCCGCAGCGCCCGGGGCACAGCGTGCTGGTGGCCACCGTGCAGCAGGACGGCACCCTGAGCCTGGGCAGCGCCTACCAGGACGGGCGGACCTGGCTGCAGAAGGAGAGCGCTGGCACTTTCAGCCTGGTGATCCCCAGCGCCCTGGGCAAGGGCGGCGGGCGGTACAAGGTGCGAGGCAACGCAGCGCTCCCGAGGCCGGAACGGGACGGAGAAGGGCGAGGCAGCAGGGACGGTCAGCTCCATGGGTGAGCTCAGGGACCACTGTTCCTGGGCTGGAGGCAGTGCTGGAGAAACGGGTGGGTGTATATCAGTGGGACATGGGCCTGCTGAGCACTCAGCTCTGCTGCTGCAGGGTGACCTAGGGCTGATCACTCGGCCCTGCAGTGCTTCAGTTTCCCCATTCCTACCAGGATGCTAGAGTCCTCCACGGTGTGTTTTGGGAGAGATCAGTGGGAGACAGCAGCTAAAATGCTCAGAGACCTGAAGGGCAGTATCTTGCTCAGCAGGTCTTTCTGTCTCCTTAAGCTGAAATACAAAATATCTCTTCTAGCAGCATAATTACTTACAGTAATTAAGTTCAACAGAGCTACTTGCTGAGTTGTCTGGTGGTATTTGTCGGAGGTACACCCCTGGTGCTGGCCTCTGGCTGCTTCTCCTGCCCTCTTCTCTGAGTGCAGAGCTGCCAGTCTCCACGGTGTTCACGTGGTGACCACGTCCGTCCTTCTCGGGAGCCTTTATGGAGAGGCAGCTTTTGGCTGTGATTTAGGGTGGTTTTCCTTTCTTGTTGCTGGGCTGGGAGCACCAGTCCGGCCACAGGAATTGTTCAGCTTTTGTGGAGGGCAGCAGCAAACAGGACAGCAGTATCGGCAGAGGATCCCTGGCTCCTCTGGTGTGGGACTGGGGACACTGGAAAAGACGGTACCCAGAGTTTTTTGGGAAACTGTGGGTGGGAAAGCAGGAGTGGGGTAGGAGAGGGCCAGGGGCTGCATGGGGCTGGCAGAGCACAGTGCAACTGGGCCGAGAGTGGCACTGACAGAGGAGCAGCAGCACTGCTGGTGCCGTGGCCCTGCAGTGCCGGCGGCAGTGGGAAGGGTGGCAGTGAGGTGGCACAGGGCAGGACCTGTGTCCCCATGCCGAGGGCTCTCTCCTCCCGAGCAGGTCTCGGTCTGCACGCCACGCTGAGAAGCCGAATTGCCACCGTCACATACGGGCAGAGTTTTGAACTCGTGTGCCAAGCGAACGCCAGCTACAGCCTGGAGGAGGTGCCAGCGTCCGTGCGGTGGCTTTTCCAGCCCAGCCCTGCCGGCGGTGCCTTGCAGCAGCTGGTCCGGGTCTCTCCCAGCGGCACCGTGGTCTGGGAGGCAGCGCAGCCACACTTCCAGGGGAAAGCGCAGCTGGACAAGTCTGGCACCTCCTTCAGGCTGCGCGTCCACAGCGCCTTGCCTGCCAATGAGGGCACGTACCAGTGTGAGGTGGAGGTCTGGAGGAGGAACATCCCGCCCCTGGGGCAGCCTGCAGCCAGCACCAGGTCCAATGCCGTGGGGATAAAGGTGGTGCCGCCAGGTAAGCAGAGCCTTCAGCAGAGGTCTCTCCTGCAACTTTAAATCCATCAAATGTGACCAGGGACAACCAAGGCCACTGATGTCAGGGGGAGATCCCTTCCCAGGGCTGCAAGAGATGGTGCTGCCTGTTCTGTTGTTTCCTCAGCACCTGACAAAACCTTGGAGGCAGATTTGGTGTTGGCAAGTGGCAGTATCTATTTGTTTGCAGACTATGCAAAGCATACAGGGATCAGCCTTGCCACTAGGATTTTAAGCCTGGTTTCTGGAAAGAAGCAGTGTCCCTCAGGAAGCCCAGCTGAGTATTTGGAGTGTGAGGAACACCCCATGATGTGGGCTTCTGGGAGGCAGTGGAGAGAAACCAGCCCCTGAAGCTGATGCTGGGATATGTCAGTGTTCCCTGAGCAGAATATTCCAGGTATGCTGAGAAAGCACCAGGCCTCTCTGCGAGGCTGGGAGCCAGCACTGAGCCTCCGGATGCCAGGGATTCTGTGTGGAGCTATCTCCTGCCGGGCACGGCTGGGCTGTGCAGCCGAGGCCCTGCCCAGGGTTCCCTTTTTTGGCCACCCCTGCAGGCAGGATCTGCACTGCCAGCCCTCCTGCCAGCATCCCGCTGGGAGCCTCATCCACTTTTGGAAGAGACATGTTGCAAACAGACCCCAGCCACCCTGCCACGTGTCTGCTTCCTGCTGTCCCTGGCAGCACCACGGTGTCAGCGTGCCCTGCTCACAGCTGGGGCTGCTGCAGGAACTGAGGGGTTGTCCTGCCCAGAGCCTCTGAGCCTGTGGAGACAGGTGTGAGAACATGGATTGGTTTATCTTTTTGCCCTTGTATCTGTTCTGCCAGCAAGGGAGAGTTCTTGCTCTTTTTTTTCAGGCATTAAGTGCTCCTTCCTTTAAAATCCTTGGGTTTTTGGAATCACAACCCAGTGAACTGAAATTATGCATTTTTCATGGATTTTTTTTTTAACTGATGGGTTTGCTGTGGCATAAGCTAATACATTTCCTTCCCTGTCTGAGCTCCTTTCTCCCTCTCTCTCTCTCTGTCTCCTGTTCCACTGTTACTCTTCCCTCACCCCTGTGGAGCTGACTGCTGGGCTGCTCTGCTGAGCACTGGAGCTGCAAGCAGCTGGGGCAGGGTGGCACTGAGGCGAGGGGTGACAATAATCAGCACCTTTGGGCACACATCCCTGGTGTAAATGGCATTAAGATGAGCAGGTGCAATCGCAGAGCATCCACGCAGAGGAGATGGTAGCGGCAGGAGAGTACAGCATTTGGCTCCAGACATATTGCAGCTGTTTCTGGAGACTGCTGCAAAGATGGTGGGAACTGGGAGAGGGGGATGCACAGTGGCAGGCTGCTGCTGGGTCTAGTGCCATCTCTCTTGGAAAGGTAGCACGAGCCAGTGAAGGATATTTGGGAAGGCAGACAAGTCTGGGGAGGAAGCCGACTCAGGCAGCAATAGGGTGAGGCGGAGCTGCAGAAAATGAAGCTGCAAATCATGAAAATCACCAGCCTGCTTCTGCTCCTGTAAAACCTTATAGTTGGACCCTGCAGAGATGCTGGAGTTCTTGACTTTTTGCTTTGGCACTTTGTTTACTACTTGATGTCAGTCTGTGCTTTAGGAGTTCACATGCTGCTGTGTTCTGTGGATCATCTTCAGACAGGAGGGACATCCATTAACAATTATAACAGGTGGGGAAGGAGGACAGATCTTTTTCATTTCCAGTTTCTTGGGGGTGGGTCTCATAGTTAGGGCTCCATGAGCCTCTCAGTGCAGCTGCCTCCCCCACTCTGGGGTGAGCTGCAGGGGCTTTTTCACCTCGTGCCCCTCAGGCCAGCTGCCCACATGGGCCCTGCTCCTCTGCCTGCTCCAGTGCTCCTGGGCCAGGCACAAAGGAAAGCGTCAGGGGTCACAGGGAGACAGGCAGTGAGATGCTCAGCTTGGTTAATTAAATTGAAAAAGAAAGGGAAAACAGCACCATGGCTTTATGTGAGAAAGGAAGAGGCAGGCAGCTGCTCTGCCCTTTTGGTAATTGATCTTTAGCAGCAGAGAGAGGAGACCTGGAGCTAAAACAAAGGGGCTTTGCAACAAGTGCTCTGCTTCCTCTTGAGGTGATCTCTGAGAGTGTAACAGCAATTTTCCTCATCAAAATCAAGTGCTCAAGGCACTGTTTCCTGTGCCTCCTCTCTGTGCTCTACTAACTTTTCCTTCTCTGGAGCGTTTTCTGCCCCAGCAAGTGTAAAGCTGGGCCATACTCAAGCAAGACCCTACCTGCCCCTCATCCCCTGGCAGTTCTGCTGGCTGAGTAGTATCCTTGTTACTGAGCAGACAAAGTTAAGAATTAAATGTCATTTTTTCCAATGTGACCAGTTCACCTGTCACAGAAACACAGAATGGTGGAGATTGGCAGGGACCTCTGGAGGTCACCTGGTCCAACTCTCTGTGCAAGCAGGGCCACCTAGAGCAGGCTGCCCACAACCATCTCCAGATGGCTTTTGAGTATCTCCATTGTCCCCCTCTGAAGAGCTGTGCTGCCATAGAGCCAGCTCTGGCTTTTAAGTACTGAAGTTTAAGACTTCAACTTGAATCTAGTCCCCAGGTGCACTCAAGTGTGTGTGATCTCTGTGTGGTGGAACTGATGAGTTGGCACAGCTTCCTAATTAGGGTGACTGCTGTCCCCTCTCTTCTGCTTTTTGGCCATACCTGTTTTTCCAGAGCAGCAATGTGCACTGTGAAATGCAGAGCAGCACTTTGCTGATCCCTGGGGAGCATCCAACTCCCAGATATCCCAATGAGTGTTGCTGTGGAAATCCAAACCACTGAAACGAGGCAATAAGCAGACACTGGGACTTGTGCACGTCCCTCTGAGGAGGAACCTGTCATCCTTTTGGTGAAGATGTGTTTGTCTGCAGAGTGAAGGAAGAGTAATGGGGTACAACAAGAAAAGCATGAGCAAGGAGGTTTTGTTGGCAGATTTCATGTAGAGGCAGAGGCAATATACAGGGATGTAAAGAGATATTGGCTGGGGTATTTTGCTTTGACCAGTCTCAAGAGAGGCAGTGAAGGCCCCTGAAGTGGGCTGCTTGAGTTTTGAGAAGAAATGCTTGAAGGAAGGGGAAATGTGCAAGCTTTCTCCTGCAGTGTCCCTCTTCCCCCTCAGCCCCTGTGGGAGAACCCGCAGCTCCCTCCTGTCCCAAAGCCCTCTCCACAACCTGCTGCCATCACATCCCTTGGGAAGGTGCTGTGAAGGAGAGTGCCCTGTTGAGCCTGTGGCCAAAGCCAGGGGTCTGAGACATTTGGAGGGACCATCTCAGCGTGTCCTCTGCAGCCTGTCCCCAAACCAGCACTCAGGGGCTGAGCCTTAAGGGAGATCATGTGTCCCCAGCCTCTGTGGCAGAAGGTGTCCTGCTGCTCAGCTCATGTGCAAGGAAAGTGCTAAGAATGGAAACTCAGCCTACAGTCCCTTAAAACCCTGATGGTGTCTCCTGCTGAGTAATTTCTGCCTACCCAAGGGTGGGATACCTGTGTGTACTCCTGCCCCTGACTGCTGACTCCATCTAAGAGAGGTGGGGTTTCAGCACGGAGGGGGAAGGTGGAGGGGAAATGCTGGAGGACCTTTAAAGATATGAATTTGCAGCCTTTTCACTGCTGGAGGAGAGGTTCCCTCAGAGCAGGAGCAGCACAGGCACACCAGGAGCAGCAGTGCCCGCTGCAGGCAGCACCATCCCTCTGCTCCCCCCAGCTGCACGGCACTGAGCATCGCTGGGTGTGATCACAGAGGGTGTGGTGTGCAGGACTCTGTCGTGTGGCTTCGGATTAATAACCACAGCAAACACCTGAGATGGCAGCTGTTAGTGAAACCCACACAGGCTCTGTAGTGTCTCTGCAATAAAACACACTTGTTCGCAGTCTCCAAGGCTGTGGGCTGGTTTTGTCACATATGTGTGAGCCTGCTGATGGAAGCAGTGCTAGGCAGACACATTTGCTTCAGACAGAGGCTTTGCCTCCAAGCTCCAACACAATGGCTGCCTCCATCCCCCATTCCTGCTCCGTGGTCTCCAAGGCACCTCCTGTGCTACTCTCCTGCCCAGTAAGACCCAGCTGTGATTCCCTGCTATTGTTCAAACAAGGGTGTGTGGATTTGCTCTTTCCCTCCTTCCTCCACCCTCTGCTCCAGCATCCCCTAATGAGTCTTTGTCCTCTGTGCACCCTCTTCCTCCCTCCTCTTTCAGTGTGTTTCTCTCAGGACAGCCTTATTCCTCTCCTTGTCAGTATCCCTGTGCTGGCAGCTGCATCTGGCATGGTTGTTTTGTTTCTCCATTTCAGAAAGCAAGCTGCAGGTTGCTACGAAGGACAGCTCTGTGGAAATTGCCAGCGGTAACGCAGCCATCGAGTGCAGGATTGTGTTTGCCCAGAATAACTCACAGTTTGCTGTCACCTGGTACCTCCTGCCTCCTCTGGCAGATGCAACCCCCCTGCAAATCGTCAGGGCCAGCTACAGCAGCATACTGGAATACGGGTCTGAATTCAGCTCTGCTGCACAGAAGTCCCGGTTCCTGAGCCAGAGGGTGTCCAGCAATGTATTCCAGCTGCAGATTCTGTCTGCAAACCTCAGGGACCAGGGCAGGTACTACTGTGTGGTAGAGGAGTGGCTCTGGCTGGTGGATGGCTGGTACAAGCTCGGAGAGGGAACATCGGGAAGGACCACGCTCAAGTTCAAACTCCCAGGTGAGCAGGTGTTATCCCTTGTAAAGGTGCTGCTGGAGGAGGTTGGATCGACTTATGACAGGCCCCTGCCAGGCCTCTCCTAAGCTGGCAGGGCTTAGGAAAAGCACCAGCTCCTGCCTTGGATCTGAGGCTTAGGCATGCAGGAGTTGTCAATGCCTCTCAAAGGGAAATAGGGAATTAGGAAGATTTACCACATCCTCCCAAACCAGCCGAGCTGCTATTTTTGCTGCTGGCAGATGTAGTCGAATGCTTCATAACAAAGTGATCTTTTCCCTCCAACACCTGGTGCACTTGGTTGGTTGTACAATGCTGTGAGTAGAGAGGCTGCTCTTTCCTGGTACTCCTGAGCACCCTGAAGGAAAACACTTGGATTTCCTTACCCTGCAGCACATTGCTGCTGAGAACGAAGACCGAAGGTTCAGCTGCTCTCACCTTAATCACTGCACCACTGGGGTGCATTGTGGGTCTCCCTGGCTCATTCTTCCCCCTCTCAGCCTCACTCCAGCCCTAGATAAAGTGGATCAGAGAATTCCAGCTTCCTAAATAGCTTGTGGGCCAAAGGATACCTTTATCTGTTATTTGGAGGGGGTAGGAAGTGTTACAGCACGGGGCAGAGATGATGGGGAAGGTGGGGCAGAATGAGTCGCAGGAGCAAGGGGCCTGTGGGTGTCCTGCAGAGGCTCCTGCAAGACGCCATTCCAGTCCCTCACACTTTGCTCCAGAGGGTTTCCATCAGCCTGTGGGGGCAGGCAGAAGTATTTCTACGGCAGTACAACACCACAACGTCTCTCTCTGCTTGCCCCCTACCCCAGAGCACGAGCTGCAGGTGGAGCAAGCCAACCACAGCATCTCGGCGAGGGAGGGCGAGGAGGTGACGCTGCCCTGCCGGCTGCGGGGTCCCCACCTGCCCGGCACACGCCTCTCGGCCACCTGGTTCCAGGTGAGGGGCGGTGGCCGTGACGGTGCCCTGCTGACCCTGCGCTACGACGGCACCGTGGAGTACCCGCAGGAGCGCCTGGCGGGGCGGCTCTACCTCCGCCGCCGCTCCGCCGCCGACTTCAGCCTGACGCTGCGCGGCGTGCGGAGCGGAGATGCCGGCGCGTTCTACTGCCAGCTGCAGGACTGGCAGCAGCAGAGCGAGGGCAAGGGCTGGGCTCTGCGCGCCTTGGCACGCTCGGGCTACACCCAGCTCACCACCATCCCGCCAGGTAACGCTGCTGGGAGCCAGGGGCTGCTCACCCTGCGTGGCTCGTCCCCCCCCGTAGCCGTGCTGGGGCCAGAACCCGAAATGTTTTGGGGGAAGAATTCTTGGTGCGAGTTTTCTGGCAAGTCTGTCTCCAGCGAGGTCTGTAAAAACAGACTCTGCTTTGGGGTGAGTGGGGGTGCATGCTGGGCACAAAGATAGGGCTGGATTCTGCATGCAGAAGTCCAAATAAATAAAAGCAAAGGTTTCAGTCAGGTGCAGACAGTGTTTTTAGGAAGGCAATAGGCAGGAACTGTTGCTGCTTCGGGAAAATAAGAGGCTCAGATGACCAATGTGGAGGAAAAAGTATAAACTGTGAAATCAATCATGATACACCCAGCTGAGAGGATCTTGCAGTGGTACTCATGCCTTCACTCTGGAGCTGCCATGCCTGAAGCCAGCCTGGGTGCCTGCACGGGTTATGGCTTCTGCAGCAACTCCCAGTGCTGACCAGCATGGAAAGGGTGACCCTGCAGAGCCCTCCCCCGTGCCTGCTACTCCCACAGCCAGGCACTGAGCCTGCTGTCATGACTTTGCACCTACAGCAGAGCTAATCTGGCTTTAATTGCACAGAGAGGGACCGACTGAGAGCACTTCAGCCCCCCTGCTGTTGTGTTACTGCTGTTGTCCATCACGGCTCCCTCTAGCACTCGGATTTCTCCTTCATCAGCTCCCTCTGTCTCTTGTTACCCATTACTGGTGGAGTAACCATTGCTAAAATTGCTCAGTAACTGCTAGTAAATTCTCCTCCAGTTTTTGAATGAGTGGTTTTACCAAGTGATTTTCATAGTTTTCACAAAAGGCAGAAGATTAGCTGAGTGGTTTTTCTTTCTCCCTCTCTTTTCTTCTTTTTGGAGGGGTGGCCATGTGTATGCACATGTGTTCCTCCAGTGATGCAGGTCTCTTTGAGGTACCCAGCAGTCTCCACCTCAGCTGGGGAGGGTTCTGCAGGAGCTGCCAGGGATGAGGATGGTGCTCACAGCTGCCTGCAGCTCAGTGGGGATGAAATACAATAGCTCAGCAGAAACAAGGAGGGGCAGGTGTTTGGGGGCAGGCAGGGACCTTTTAATCTCGTTTCCTTTGCTTTCCTCTTGCCCCTTCTTGCTCAGTGGTGCAGCCTCTGACAGACTTTTACCTCACCCTGCTGTCACTGCTGTCAGGCAGGGTGTGTTGCTTTCCCTTACTGAGCTCAGTCTGGAATGGGTTAGCAGAGGAACTGGGCTGTTTCTGTTGGGATGTTTCAGATGAACAAGCCAGGGCCTTATCTGACCTCCACAGACAAGAAATTGGGGAAATTACCTGTTTTTTCTGCCCCTTCTCCTCAGGTGGCCTGTATGAATTCTTAAAAATTGGTAGCTGTTGAAGATTGAGGGAAAAGTGCTAAGAAAATAGAACTTAGATAAACAGTAGGAGAGAAAAACTTAAACTGGCTTGGGGCCTCATTTTTTTTTTTCTTTTTTCCTTCAGAGTCAACTGTTTTGTCTAGGATCTGCTCATCCCCATCACTGCTGAACTTCATCTTATACTTACCACTGGTTCTGATCCTTCTCCTGGCCCTTGCTGTCTTCTGCTGGTACTGCAAATTCAGGAAAAGCAAGAAGGGCAACATCATAGGAAGCCAGCTGATGGAACTGGAAGGGAATGAAGCGGTCAAGGAAACTTAGCTGGTTGTAGAGGCAGATGTAACTTGGAGGTGCAGAGCTGGACAGCTGAGGAGGACTGAGTACTTGCAGAGGAGCTTTTTACTCATTTGTAGTAGCACTTGCATTAAATCCTTGAAATGGTGTGTTTGCTTTTGATGGAACGAAGCAGCTTTGGAATTAGTAAGCAAACAGAGTTTTCATAACAAGTGTTCCCATCTTTTAGGTTAGGAACTCACCCATTTCCCAGTCTGTTCATTGTGGTATATTTGGGGCCCTTGCAGTATGCATCTCCCACTGTGGATGGAAGTGGTGTTACTCCGTTTCAGGAATAAGGGGAAAACCGGCTCTTTCTGCTCTGTGACACAAAAGTACCACATTTCTACTAATTTTAGGTCCTGACAAAATCTATATGGTATCCAGGCTAAAAACCAGTGGTAGAGCTGGAAATGGAATATTGGTGTCCCATATTAATCATTGCCCTTGCCTTTGCCCACCCTTTGCTGGGGAAGCTCTTGGACCCTGCTGTTTCCAGGTTCTGAGAGCGCCTGTGCCCTAAGAGCATCTTCTCTGAAATGAAATGGGTCTTCATCACAAAACCTGTCACAGGAACATGAGGACTGAGCAAGGCTGGCTGGGCCTGAACAAAGTCCAGAGCAGAGGAATTGCAGCCATCCACAAAAAACAAATCCCATTGACCCAGTAAAGGACTGGCATGGAGTCTTGGATCCCACAAGGAAGATGTGGACACCAAACCATCTTGGAGACGAGTGTAGAACCTTTCCAGCTCCTTTTTCCTTCTGCTGGAGGAGAAGACAGCATCCAGCCCCTGGTACCTGGGCTATCTGTGGGCCAGGAAGCTGCACAGCTGGGACCTGGTATTAGACAAATCCAGGTTGCCCCATGTAATAAATAAAGCCATGTGTGTGCTTGTGGGGCAGCTCCTCTCTACTCTGGAATCCAGCTCAGGCTCACCTTTTCAAGGCTGAGAAGCTCTGCTGCCTGAAGAGTGTCTGGATGATGCACAGAAGAAAGATTTCTATCCAGTCCTAATAAGCCAAGGATACTCAACCCCTAATTGTGCAAAATTGTGCTCCCAGGGAGTTGTAAGTTCAGGTATCGGGGCAACACTCTAAGCACTGTCCTCAGACCAGAGTAGCTTTGTAGGAACCACAGCAGACATTCATGAACCTGCTTTCTGTGACCACAGAGAGATCTGGAGACACCACAGCCCCTCCAGATGATCTGTTCTTTCATTTTCTTTGCCATTAGGAAAGCTGCCTGACTTTATCCTGGAGAACTGGCAGGTGCCTCAGTCCCTTGAAAATGCAGTTTTTGCACACCTCTGAAGGCTACTGCTCCTGTTTGCCCGTTCAGCCACCTCTGTCTGTGCTGGCTGGTTTCCACTTGCTCAGTCTTTCCCTGCAGGATGTTTCCTGGACCCCGCGCAGCTCTTCCCTTTGCTGCCCTGACCCCAGCTGCCTCTCCCACAGCGTGAGTGCTCAGAGCTGCACGTGGGGCTCTCTGCAGAGGTCCCCCCCCTGCCTTGTGGGTTATGTCCCGTTTACACATCCCAGTGGGATGTTTGATTTTCTCTGTGGCTGTGACAGCGCGGCGCTGTTTGTGCTTGGCTCGTGATCATCAGGCTCCTCTGCTGCAGATTTGCTGTCTAGCAAGTTGTGTCTCCACTGTGTGTTCAGCCTGTTGACTGTTCCTGTCTAACTGAAGGCCCATTTGCATGGGGGTGTTGAACAGCTTTCTGCACCAGTTTGTGGAAGATCCTGCTGTCTGTCTTAGCCCAGTCTTGATAAAGCTTTAACTCTTGGGCCAGTTTCAGACTGGCAGAGAAGCAGATGCTCCCAGGATATTAAACTCCTACAGGTTTCAAGGAAAGTGGTAGGTGGATGAAGGAGAGGAGGCAGGCGTGTTGTCCCACCAGGGGGAGGCTGCAGTGTGAGTTGGCCACCTGGTGCCTAGCTTGTGTTTAGGGGCATATGGAAAGGAGATGAAGGTGTGCTAAGGCATGGGAAAGGAAAGAAGGAACTAACTGTCTGTCAACTGTTAACAATAAATCTATGCACGTGGCTTACCTGCTAATTTTGTGTTGTTCATCCAGGTTTTCATTTGGATTGTTTCTTTAGCTTGCCCAAAATTACCCTGGGAGCCTACTCCACAAACATTGGGAAAGTCAAGAATATATGCTGCCTGTTGCTTATCCCTTCCCACAAGGTTTTTAGTCTTATTGCAGGGGAGATAGGTAGGTCTGCTTTGGTTTTGTTCAAAACAAACCAAGTAGTGTTTTGGGGTTTTTTTCCTTGCATTCTTTTTAGTATTTTTAAGTACTTTGTCCCTGTATCTCCCTGGGGATTGTACTTAAAAAGATGGTGTTCAGTTTCCACTTCTTTTTGAACATGATTTTGCCCTATTTGCCTCACTTGGTGTCTCATACCTCCTCAGATATTACCCACAGCAAGCCACTAACAGATGGCATTCTTTAACAGAAAGCCCATTCTTTACATGGCTTAGGATGAACCTCATCAAGACCATCTTTCTAGTCAAAAATATGAATTATTTCAGTTGCTACTGATTTCCAGAGTGCTGGGGACAGCCCCTACCCTGCTGTAGCAGTCACATGTGTGGTTTCTCCATCAACAGGGCTCTTTCTTCTTCTGGGCCATTTCTGCTCAGTTAACCAGAGCCCCATGTAAGTAGCAACCTTCTATTCATGCAGGTCTAGAGGTTTTAATGTAAGTTTTAAATGTGCCTTGGGCCCTGATGAAAAGGTCTGCAAGAAGAATGTGCGTTTTTGCAGTGGTGGGTTTTTTCCCCTATTTTTTCTTTTGGCTTTGCTGGTCACTGCCAAAGCTGTCAGCTAAATTTTTAAGATGTATTTTTTTCTATGAGTGAACTTAAGAGTTGTAAGTTATCACAGCAAAAGCTCCAAAACAGTCAACAATTCTGTCAGCTGAAGTAAATGTATGAGAGGGAGAGAGATGTATGTGCTTGGTGGGTCAGGGGAAGGCTATTGATTTTGCTGCTGGGGCTGTTGACCACCTTCACCCACCCCCATCTCACCACCTTTTGTTCAAATTCAGCCTGTGATATAAATTAGGACAGCTGGTAAAATATATATTTAGCTGTTATAGCCATTCCCCACCTGAAGGGGAGAAAGCAGTGCAGCAGCACAGCAGTGCCCCTGCTGCACCCTGCCCTTCACGTGTGCTCCTGCCCAGGGACTCCATGGCCTGTGTGAGGGCAGCATGTGGCATGGAGATCCAGGTCCTTTCACAGGTTTTAAAGCAGTTTGAAAGGGTTACAGGGCAATGCAGAGCTTGGTCCATGAGGAGTTAATCCACTGGGAAGTGGTTGCATGGGGCTATTAAAACAGCAGCGCTGTGCTGTGTGTGGAAGGTTTTCATAGGAAGGTATGGACGCTGTAAGGCAAGGGGAGAGCAGCACAGCACTGCCTTCCAGGCAAGCCAGCACACCCCTGCAGCTTGGATGGATGAAGTGAGGGTGGGATGGATGGGAATGTAACCCCTGCATTGTGTATCCTTCCTGGAATGCTCCTATGGACCTGCCTTTGGGCAGGAAAAAGGCCCGCACTCAGTGCTTCATCCAACACGCAGTGGGACAAAGGATCATTCCACTGACTCTCACCTGCACTGAGGACCTTTTTTGGCAAGGAGAGAGGGTGGGTGATGAGCTGGTTGCTGTGCAGGAGTGGTGGGAAGTGGTTTTCAAGCAAGAAGATAGTTTGTGGCTGATGTCTCAGGGTCTCCTGGCCTGCCCTGCTGCCCTGGAGCAGAGAGCACAGGAGCAGCGTGCTGTCCTGGACTGCCAGGGCAAGGCTGCTGAGGAAGGTTGCCAAATTTTCAATAAATTATTCCAGACAAATGACCTGGAGTTCTCCTGGGATGCCCTCTCTCAAGCAGCATCTCTTCATTACTTCCTATTAACTCTGAGCTGTTTTTGAAATTTGACATTCAGTTTTCTTCCTGTGATAAAATATTTAAAAACTGGAAATAAAAGAAGCAGTTTTGATATGTGCTTTGGTCTCGCTTGATGCCATTTTGCATTCCGGCTGGTTCCTGCAGTCCCTGCTTGTTCCTTGTGTCCTTTGGCCTTGGTCTTTGGCACCTTAGACAAAGCAGAACCACTCACAGAACTCTGAACCTTCCTTAACCATTAAGAAACTGCTGCATTGGATCTGCCTGCTGCTGGGTTTTTGGTCCTTCTCAAATCATCTGCTCCTCCCTCTTTTCTTCCAGCAGATAATATGGCATTGCAGTCATAATTATAGTTGCAGTTACACTTAATTGCAGTTGCCCAGGGCAGGAAAGGAGTAATGCTTTGCAGAGTGGAAGCAGTACAGCTGTGAGGCTCCAGGTGGGAAGGATGTGTGAGAGGTGGTACTGTGGTATCTGGCTCAGTTTGCTGCCACAGCAGGCAGGAGGGACCAGCTCAGTGTCCTTTTAGCCAGCTGCATTCACAGGAAAAGATTCTGGTGGTGTTGAGGTGGGACTGACAAGATTAATGGTCCCCTACTTGCTTGGGTATTTCAAAAGCAAACAAACAAACAAAAATCCTTTCATGGGTATTGTTTAAACCAAATACAAGACTATATCCCTAGCAGCTCCTATTTGGAAATGTGAACTGGAAAGCAAGGTTCAGATGCTCCTTGCTACCAGAATAGCACAAGCCACAAAATCAAGTGTGTTCTCATCTGGGCTTTCTTACTTTTATTCATTCATTACAATTTTTTTTGTTGTGTGTTTCTAAGGAGAGTTACATGTTTATTTGGTATATGTGGTGCTATGGAGCTGAGCCTTCCTCTACAGCCAGTGCCAGTGAGCTCCCTGGGGATGATGGGGTGCAAGCTTGCTCCTGCCACAGCAACCAACTCACCTCCATCAGCAGCTCTATTTAACCAGAATGAGCCGAGCAGAGGAAATTTTGTCTTTTAATTGACACTGAGCTCCTTCCCCCTGCAGGCACTGGGTACAAAGTGAGGGGAGAGGAGGGAGCTGCTCCTCCAGCTTCCCCAAAGCCTGCCCTCCCCATGGGTGCTGCCCTCAGACCTCCCTGGGGACCAGGGAAGGCAAAGCATGGAGCTGTGGAGCAGAGGGTGGCCTGGTTTCTGGCCTTTCTGTGCTCTACCTGCTCCTTGTAGGGCTGAGAGGAGCATGCATTTCTAGGGCTGTCGACTAAGTGTGAAAATTGACCTGCTGCGGGGAGAACGCTGGTTTTATCATTATTTTAAGCATGAGGGAATTAATGGGTGAGTGCTGGGAGCAGAATGGCATACCAGGAGGGGCCGTGACTCCTCCCAGCCCCCTCGTGGGGTGCTAATAGGGAGGAGAGGGCCACTGTCCCATTTGAAAGAGAAGGGCCATGACCAATCGATGTTAAATGTGGCGGTAATGCCTCACGCGGTGGCCGCGGGATAAAAGGCAGAGGCAGCCTGAACTGTAAAGACATTTCATTTCCCCGGTAATGAGGGAGACACACTGTGGCAACGAAACCAGGGAGAGAGAGACTGCGAGATGCTAATTTCTGCTCCTGCCGCCGCTGCCGCTTTGATCTGAAGCAAATGCCCGTTTTAAATTGCAAACGGATGCAAGTCAGATATCATCCAGCCGGTGGCTTACAGGCTTAATGAAGTGGGACGTACGCTGCTGCCTGGTAATGTTAGGAGAGGCAGGCAATTCAGAGAGGAGTTTCTGAAGGGCCAAAGAGACAGCGAGGAGGGGTAGGGGCGATGGCTGGGGCCAGCTCTCAGTGTGGCGCAGTGTGCCCTGCCTCCTGTCCTTGGGGAGCTGTGCCCGTGGCTGGAGAGGAAGCAGAACGGGCTGTCCTGGTGGCACACGGCCGCGTCTTAAGGCACACATCCCGTACAGGCAATGCAGGGGCACTCTGCTCTTTGGCCTCAGAGCTTGAACCTCAGTTTGGGGCGTTCTCCAGGCGAGGTGAGGTACAGGATGTTAGGTGTTGTTCATTTTGTGCTGGCATCCGGGCATTTAATTGAACTCTGGCAAGACAACCGACAAAGCTGGTCTGGGACAGACCCAGCGGGCCCATGGGGATGGAGTCATTAACCCAAAAGCACTGACCTGGCAGCCTGGTAGCTGATACCAGACAATGGCAGCTTCTTGACATTCTTTTGGGGAAAGATCTGAATTGTCTTGAAGAATGGATGTCTAAAGGGATATTTATTATACTCCTCACTAACACGAGAGTTTTAGGTCCTAGGATGAGGCTGGAGTTTGCTGTGTACCTCCTGTGGGTATTCAGAGGTTTGGATGTCTCTGCAAGCAGCTGTGATTGACCAGGCAGACATGAGAAACCTGAGGGACCTGCAGGCCCCTGGGAGGATTGACCTCTGCACTAAGCAAGGAAGAAATGGTCTGGCTATTGAAAGAGGCAGGCATGGCTCTCAAATCTATTGGGTTCTTTGAAGGAGTCAGCATGTGAATGGGAAAAATCCCGTGGTTGTAGTCTGTGTGGAGACAAAAGAGGCTCCACAATGTCCATCTTTATTACAGAAACCAAGTAATGATAGGATAAAACTGGCAGCTCCTTGCAGGGCAAAGCTATTTGTTAGAAATACCAGGCAGAAGAGAAAGTAAGTGGCTCTGACAGAAAAGGGAGGTCACCAGAGATGAGACCTGTGCTGCTCAACGAACACAGAAATGGTCTGCAAAAGGGGATGATTGCTAAACAAAGAAAGATGATATTAAGTTCATCAAGGCATTTGCAACAAGGGCTGACTGATGAAATTCAGAAGGTGTTGTGAGACTGAGTGGCTGGGTAACAAAACAGGAGATGGAGTTTGTGTAGGTGACTGTAAAGTGAGACATGGTGACAAAAATTAATCAGTCTCAGCTTCACGTATGAAATGATGGGCTCTGAGCTGACCACTGTTATTCAGAAGCAAGACTTTGATGTGAGAATAGCCAGGTGTATGTAACATCTGCACGAGGATCAGAGCAACCAAGATGGCAAAAAAAGGAAGTGAATTGTCAGGAAATAAAGACAAAAAGATCATTTTGCTGCTGCCTCCAGAAAGGACAGCACACTTAGCCAGGGCACAGGGAGGGCTGGAAACAGTTTTGGTTTTTTTTCCTAAATATGATTTTAAAAGCATTAGATTCCCCTTTCAGTACAGTAAATCACGTTAATCTGTAGGCCACTAGGCAAGATGAAGCTTTTAGATTATCCATTATCCTTTCTTTTTTTACAGTGTCTTCTATTCAAGGACTTCACACTATCACAATAAGATAGTTGAGAATTTTTTCTGCTTAACAAATGAGGGAACTTAGACATAATGGTTTGCTGTGAAACAGGCAAAGAAATAGAAAATCTGTTTTTTGAGAATATCTCTAGAGAAAGAGACAAGAGAAAAGACTGACTCTAATAGTTAGAATCAAAGGGAAAAATCTCTCTGCTGGATCCAAAATAAGTTTCCATAGAAACAGATTTTTCTGAGAATGAATTACTGCAGTATGAAATTAAGATTGTGGATCTAATTCTGCAAAATATTTAAGCATGTTCTTTGCTTATCCCTATTCAGCTCAAGATGCAAGCATGTGATTTCCATGGAGGCTTATGTACTTTATTTGATGGAGGTAGAAATAAGGATAAGCTGCATTGAAGTGGGATCCAGGTTTTCTTGTGCTTCTTTTTCACTGACAAACTTGCAACTTTTTTTTTATGACAGCATGTGTTGCTTTGCTGCCAAAAGTGTAGGCCCCAGTGCCTCAGTTTGAGAGTTCAGCACAAAGTTCCATCAGACTCTTGCCACTGCTGGGGAGTCAGCAGAGTTTTTACATTGTTATATACTTTATTGTTTTGTTAATTAACTTCTTTTCCATTTACGTGCAGGTTTAATTTAAAATGGGATACTTATGCTGTAAATGAATGCCATAGTGATTATCAGATAATTAATTTGAGAACTGATGGTATAAAAGGTTGAGATTTGCTCATAATCTGTCTTTTGTGCACCTCTATTTGTGGCCCATAGATATTTTAAAGACAGGATAGGTTCTTAATATTTTGCATGCTAATTGCTTTTACTGTAAGTATGTTCTGGCAAATGATTTGGTTTAGTTTAAGCTATTTAAGACTGTTTTGTACATCTTTTTTCCCCCTCTCTGTTGTGACTTTATTCTTAGTTGAATTATTAGGACAAATAAGGTTTGACTCAGAGTTTTATTTCCATTTACTGTACTTGGAATAGATGAAGCTCTTGCATAGCCAAGATGCAGCTATCTTCTTCATGCAAACTTTCCATGGTCTTATTCCCTCTTTATTTCACATTATCTTCCAGCTTTTGATTTGGGGAGATGGTGTCTTTGTAGACCCCTTCCAAGAGTTTCCCAGCAGCACTACAGAGCCCAAAAAATGAACTTAAGCCTAGTGACAATAGTGCCTTGGGACTCTGTTGAGATGATGCAGAACAAATAATCCTCATGGAAATTGTATCTAGTTTTTGTTCCCTTCTTTGAGCCCTTGTGCTTGTCCCAGCCAAAATAAACTCTCAAGGCATTTAGACAATCCTTTTTCACGTAACTTTAATGTCAGTGTTCCATCTCAGCGTGGAAGCTGTTGACTTGCTTGGGTACAGATGAACTATTTTCCCCTGCTTGTCAGTGCTGCAGCTTGCAGGGGGGGTTCTGGGGTGTCCTCCTCCTCCTCCTCCTGGGAGCCTCGTGGACAGCTTTTCTTCCCAGATGATTTCCAATCCCTGAGGATGCCATGACCCATGTCAGAGGCCAAACTGTTGAACAGATTTGCACGGGAATAGCAACTTTTCCACCCTTTTGCTGCCTCCTCAGACCTCTGGCCCCACATGCCCAGCAGGGATGGGCACCCAGTGCAGAAGCCAACCCTGCCCACTGCCCAGACAGGCTTGCCCAGGTGCCCCCTGCGAGGCATCCCAGGCCCAGGAAACGAGCTGTGGTGCTGCACACACCTTCCTTGCTCTGTGCTTCAGACCTGAGCCAGATGAGTACATCCCCACACAGACCAGCTCTGCTGGCCCCCAAGCCAGACACATTTCCCCTCTGAGCTTGCAGTTTGCATGCTCATTCCACAGGAGAATGGATAAAACCAATCTATTTTTAATCTAGTGTGAGATCTCTTACTCTTGGCTATTTTTTTCATAATTGGTTCTGTTTTCTGCTAATGATCTGAAATTCAGCATCTATTTCTGCCTCGGATATTTTGATAACTGGTGTTGAGGAAGAAGATTAAGACTGTTGTTAGCAGTGAAGGCTGCAGGACATATGGATGCTGCAGACCTGTTAGTGATAGACAGAAAGTTGTTTGGAGGCAACGGGACAGATTGTCTGGGATTCTGGGCTTATTCCCAATGAAAGGCTGATGAGGTAAGTAGTGCTGGGGAAATCCTGTTAGGGAAGGAAAAGAGCAGACTGGAGCTGAGAGATCATTGGATGAGCTGTATTGAATATGCAGTTTCTCTGCAAAACTGAATTCACTTCTGGCACAGAAACAGGATTCGTATTTCTCTCCCTGGTGCACTTGCTTCATTAGCAGGCTTGTAAGGCACTCTGAACTTTCCAGCTTTTAGTAGTGGATTAAGACCAAAAACTTGTTCTGAACCATTGAGGCAGTTGGTTTGGGTTTGGATCAGACATTTCCTCCTCCATCCCATTTGCAGATGCCATAGTGTGAGATGGAGGATCCAGAACAATATCCCCAAAGCTGGTGCCTGTTAATAAGATGGAGGTCAGAAGCTCCAGCCTAGAAACATTCCTTGCTGAGCTGGAGGGGAGCTGTTTCCAAATTTGGTCAGGGCATTTTGGGCAGTGGGAATGTGTGCACACACATGTGGTGAAACCACTGGGTGACTATCAACACCATCCCTCCAACCCTGGGAGCTGCCCTGTAGCTGGAGTCTGTGTTTCCATGTTGGGCATGTTTTACACTTCCCTGGCTCCCTTTGGTCAATGGGTGATTTGTGCCCCTTCCTCTACAATAAGTAGATTAGCTGTGATTTATTTGGGATGGGGTTGGGACTGGTGATTTGTGGGCTGCTGTGGGTGTAGGAGTTGCGTGATTGCTGTAAAGTGCAAAGGGACAGATTAGGATAAATGACACTCTGGATCCAAGAGCTGAATGGGTGTGTGGGTGGGATATGCAAAATCCTTCAGGTACATTCTTAAATACATCCTCTTCCACTCCCTGCACCCTTCTGATTAGGGACAACAAAGTGGCAGGTTTTTCTCCCCTTTTATTCTCTGTTTTTCCAGGAGGAGGTCAGAGGGGAAGCAAAGGAATTAATTCTTCTGCAGAAGAAAAGAAGCAGAAAAGGGGTCTGCAAGCACAGGAAATACTTCTCCTGTCAAGGGCATGTGCTGTCTGGTCAAGGCACAGTCATGATTCCCTCTAGTAGGAGGCAGGGGAGGGAATTCCGAGAGGGATGGATGGAGATGGTGTCCCTGAGTTGCAGGGGAAATGCCCAGGAGGGGGCCTGCACAGGAGTCAGGGAGGCTGGGGTCTGGAGATGGGACCAGTGTCAGAAGCACAGAACAGCCCAGGTTGGAAGAGACCTTGAAAGATCATCTGGTTCAACCTTTCATGGGCAAGAGAGAGGAGATGAGATTCTCTAGCACTCTGTCCAGTCACACCTTGAAAACTTCTATTGATGAGGGCTCCACCACATCCCTGGGGAGGTTGTTACCCAAATTGATTGTTCTCATGGTAAAAGATATTTCTTATATCAAGATAAAGTCTCTCCTCCTGCAACTTATACCCATTGCCCCTCTTCATGTGGCTCCTTGTGAAGAGAAAACCTCTGTCTAATTTTTAGCCACTCTTTAGGTACTGGAAAACTGTGATGGGGTTCCCCACAGAGCCTTCTCCAGGAAGAAAAGACCTAACTACTTCAGTTTTTCTTCACACTGCAGGATCTCCAGCTGCTTGATCATCTTTGTGGCCTTCTTTGGCCCCTTTTTACTCTGTCCACATCTTTTTTTTGCATTGTGGGGACCAGAACTGGATGCAGTATGCTAGGTGTGACCTGAAAAGCACTAAGGAGAGTGGGACAATCACATCTGTATTTCTTCTGGGAGTGTCCCTGTGGATGCAGCCCCAGGCCACGCTGCAGACCTTGACATCCCCCCACAGAGGGGGCAGCTGGCCACTGGCCATGGGTGGCAGGGTGGTGGACAGAGCGATTGCAACACCAGCCAGGAAGATTTTGGTGCAACAGGAACCCCAAGGCACCATGATGTGTCACCTCCCACCCCTGCAGAGAAGCAACTTCTCCTTTCCCATGGGAAGTGGGGGTGCTGGGGAAGGCCAACACCACCCACGCCGTGACTTCTGCCTTGCAAATCTGCTGCCTGCTGCTGCAGGCCCTGTATTTACACATCTTCCAGGCACAGCTCTGTCCAGCTGGCATGAGCATTTGGAAAGCATTTTCCTGATGCTTGTAAATGCCATTTTTCTTTTTGAAATCCCTATCTTCCACATCTCTGAGTGGCAGAGCTGACCCCTGGCATCCTGAATCTCCATATGGAACCGTCCCTTTCCTGCCTGCCTGGCTGTTTCTTAGCTTTTTGTGCATCATGGGAGCGAGTGGAACAAGAGCTTTCCTGTTTCCCTTGCTGCAACTCAGCACCCTGCCAGCCACAGCAAACCTGCAAGGCAAGATGCTTGTCAACTTTTCTTGCTATGAATCCATATGAAAATCTGGCACCTTCATGAGCTGCAGACTCAGCAAGGTGAGCAACATCTGGCAACAGATAAATTTGGCTGCAAAGACAACAAGGAAAATGAGAGGTGCTGTTGGGAACATAGGCACATCCCACAGCATCCAGCAGGCTGTGGTTGGATCAGGAGCTATCCTGCTCCTCTTCTGCAGACAGAGGGGAAGCAGAGTCCATTGGACACCTATCACCTGATGGAAGCAATGCTTGGACTCTGCAGTTAAATTTTAGGGAGTGCAACCTGTGCCATCCTCCCCACAAAGATGGTGGGCAGGGAGGAGTGCAAGCCTTCCACCTGAAGTCCAGCAGCTGTTAACAGCTCAGTTGGCTCTGGAATTCCATCTTTTCCTTTGAAATGAAAGAGGATGAGTCTCTGTTTTTGAATCTTGTTCAGGAGGAATTGAAGAAGGGTGGCTTGGAGACCTGTGACAGTGGTCCCAGAGCCATGACCCACAGAGCAATAAGGAGTGATCCAAAGAAATGAGGGCCTTTTTGTGGTGTCTTGTTAAGAAACAGGAAGGCTGCAGGGAGATCTACAAGAAAGTAAAATTAAAACCATGGTTTGTTGCTTCAAAATGCTGAGAATCAGCAAGCCATGGCAACACTGGAGGAAACCACCATCTGAAAGAACCAGTGGACTTTTGGTCTGGTGGTCAAACCCAACATTATTTTCAACAGGCTGAAGGGATTAATATCTGAAAATCAGTATTACCTCCAGCCTCATGAGCAATTGCTAGAGTGAAGTATTTTGCTGGCCTTGGGCAGGGCTCTGTCTAGGCCTGGAAGAGTGTCTGCTCAAGCCAGAGCTCAGACAAAGTGCCACTAGGTCAGGAGGGGCACGGTGAGACACAGTCCCTGCCCTGCAGCACAGCCCCTGGCTCTCTCTGGGGCTGGGCTCACCACACACATGGCTATTGCCCTGCCAGGCAGAGTGTCCCCTGGGCTAGTGTCCAACACCTCTGACCCCTGGACATGTCTGGGCTCCACAGTGCTGCTCAGGGGCTCGTCACCCGGCCCCTGGGCTGACCAGCCTTGGCAGCTGCATGTGCCAGGGGCTGAAGAGCAGCTAGAATGGCACCCAGTGCCACTGACTGCCACCACCACTGGCTGTCACTGGTGGTGTGACTTGCAGCTGCTGCCTGACAGACAGCTCAGCATTGTGGTTGTTTCCCCAGCCCGTTAACAGGCCACACATCACGTCTCTCTTAGTTACCTCCTACGAGCTTTTACTGAGGGCCCACAGCTTTTGGGTCTTGGTTAGCCCTGCCTGCACATCATCTGGCCACTGTGAGGACCCCTGTGCTGGGATGGTGGCAAGGCACACCTCACCCACTCCAGTTCCTTTCGGGTGGTGTAGGAGAGTGAGAGGCCGTGTGTGCCCATTAACCCTGTTGCACAGCTGCTCACAGTGGATGGCCTGGCTGAGATCCATCCTGCAGGAAGTGGGGGCCAGGCATGGCAGAGGGGATGTGTGTCAGAGGGGATCAGGTGTGGGATGTGGAGGCAGCAAGGCCTCCAGAATGTTTTGGCTTTTCGCTTGGATACTTCATATTAGGTCTCGGTAATGTTGCAGTGGTGGAGAAGTTAAGATGCAGAGTCTCCAGCCCTCCTCTTGGAGTGACCCACAGTGGATAATTACCTTCCCCAGTGAAGAGCACATGGCTTTTCTGACTCTAACTTTCAGCCACTGAATCTTCTTTTACTTTTCTCCACCGAATTATTAGGGTGTTCTGAAAGCACTTGCTCAAAGCGTCTCACAACTGGTCTTGGACAACTCAGACTAAGCTTTTCATGCTCTTCGCTGGACAACGTTTTTTCCCAGTCTTAGAAGATCAAAATCAGTTTAAGCATGCAGAAACCTAGAGGTGTAAAAACATTGATTTCCCAAGTAACCCACACCAGGAAGTCTGCTTAAATATTTGAGGATTGAGTCACCTGTACTTAAAAGAGAGCAATTAAGGAAACTAAATATGTTCTTGAAGGGCTGAATAATTCCTTCACATCAGTCTCCACTACAACGATGGCTCTGGAGGTGCTTATGCAGATCTTGCCCTTTTCTGCACCAAGAGCAAATAGCATCAGAGACTGAGAGAGGAGGAGCCAGTATCATTAAGCTTCCAGATCATGATGGTGTACAGCCAAGAGGTCTTGGGGAACATGAGAATGAAAGGGCCACATCTCAAAAAGAAATATTTCTCTCATTGAAGTAAAAAAGAGCCCCACACACACTGAAAAAAAAAAAAAAAGATGGATGGAGAATGTTTTACTCACATTTTTATCAGCTCTTGGGCTGATCTGGAGAATTACAGGCCAGTTTGACATGCATGCAAATGAATGCAATGTCTAGCAAATTAGGAGAATTGGCCATGAAGCTGACATGGGTAAGACTGCTCAGAGGCGCAGCCTGCAGAGATTCTGCAAGAAGAAACCACATTTCCTGCATTCGTGCAAGTCTTTGAACAAAAGAGTGAACCAGACAAAAAAAAGAACCACCTCACATAACTTAGTTGCCTTTTTTGGCAGACTTTTTGCAAGTACACATTCAAGATCTGGCCGCAGACATCTAGCCAACATCAGAGGAAGTGGCTTATCACTGTGGATCTGACACTGGCCAGGACATGGGCAAGCAGGTAGTCAGTGCTGGGGTGGGATGAGGTGTCAGTGACATTCCTTGATCAGCCATGGCAACCTCTGGGGACAGGGAGAAACATACCAACGCTGCAGTGAGGCTCAAGAAGGTCACTCAAGAAAGAGGAGAGGTAGGTGGAAGACGTGAAGGAGGAAGCAGTGGATTTGAAGGGGTACCTGTGCCCAGGATGGTGCCATAAAGAGGTACTGAGGCTGAAAGTCATTGTCTCCTCAGCATTGTGTGTTCATGTCCCTGATGCTGGAGATCTGGCTGTGTGGGACACCAGCAGGCTGGCAGCAGGGACAAAGCTGCTTTGCCAGGCAGTTTCAGGGGGCTACATTAGACCAGTCCCAGGGGAAATGCTGAAAGAAATCCAGAATATGAGAGAACCCAAAAAAGCAACATGTAGGGGGAAGAGAGTACCCCCTTCTTGGTAACATCTGAGTCGATAACCTCCAGGCATAGAGGACCAGGCTCTTGCTGAGCCACTGAAGCACATCTGATCAATAACTCAAAGTCCCGACTTGCACATTAGCAGAGTCAATTATCAGCTCTGCCCTCTGCTTCCTTGATTATTATTTCAGCATGTAGCAGCTGCTTCACAAGCGTTACGGCCCATCACACTCTGAAGGGACTGAGTTAAATGCAGATTATTGACCGATGAGGCCATAAGAATGTACTGTAAAATATACAGTCATGTTCGCCCATAAATCCCCAGTGAGAGTGCTTTCCAAAGCAATTCCTCTTGTGGTGGGACTCTGGGTCACTGTCAGGGCCATGAAAAATGTTTTGTTCTACCTTATTCCTGGCATCTCTGCTGTGGTGGTGTTGTCTCTCTTGGCTTTGCAGCTGCATGTGAATGTGGGGCTCTCCCCACCTCGAGCTGCTGCTCATCGGGACCCCTGGGCTTCTGCAGGGACACTTGGGGTATGGCTGACTTTGCACATGGGCAAGGTGAATAGTATGTAAACTTTCTGTGCTGGCCCCAGGTTTTCTGCTGCTCCTCAGTTTCCCAAGTTCCTTCAAACCCCTCAGTTTTGGCTGACGTTGTGGGTTTATGATTTGCAGCAGACTGAATTCAGGCAAGCACAAGCAAGTTAAATCATGAGCTGTTCGAATATCAGGTAATGACAGCTTTCACTCCTCTGCCAGTCTGATGTACTGCTGGCCATCAGCCACCTGCTTCACCAAGGCCAGAGGTGCCTGGTTGTTTTGGTTTGCAAATCTGCTCAGCTTCAGGATACAAACCTGTTTCAAGGAAAGGGATGAATGTCTGTGGCTACGAACTGGGAAAGCTGTGTGTCCACACAGAAAACCTCTCTCCACTAAAGACACTGCCAGCTGGGCCAGCAGTGATGAGGTGCTCAGCAGCTCATTAGCTCAGTGGTGCCCTTCCTCTGAAACCTGAGAGGACCCTGGGCAGGTTGATGGTCATGGCAAGCATAGCACACACTGGCAGCTCACATCCCTCCTCCTCTGGGCTTCAGAGAGCATCGCTCATTTTCACCACTGCCCCCAGGCTGAGAGACCTGCTGGTTTACCCCAGGCAGTAAAGTTTCATGCCCTTGAAGGTAGATTCCTGCTGCTGGCAGCCTGCTGAGGCTTCTTTAGTGCTTCTAAGGATTTCTTGATCTGCTTCTCCCTGGGGTGCTCCCCTTCCAAGGACAGGAGAGGATTTCACATGCTTTGAGCTGGAGAGATGGCTAATTTGGAGCTTGACATGTTACAAAAGTTTGGAGGTTTTTAATATAATTTTGATGTTACTCTGGGATATTTCTTTTCTGAAGCTTTCTCAAGTGCAGCATCCTGGCCACAGTTCTGGCTGCAAGTTTTTAAAACCTTTCACTGTTGGAGCCACTCGGATCCTCAGGACCAGGCCTCATGAATTCCCAGGGAGACCTGAATCCACCAGGATGATGCTATAGGATCACACCACTCTTTTGAGTGCTGTGAACTCCCTGGTGTTTATATACTTGAGCTCACTTTTCATCTCATTTTGTGTTCCTGTTTGTTAACACACACGCTTGCTTTCAGCTGTGTCATGCACATTTACTTTTCACTGCCAGGGTAAATCTCTCATACCAGCCCTGCACAAGCACCTCTCCTTGTCCTCCCTGCTTCTCTTCCACACCCTGCATACACTTGAAATGCTTTTGTTTAAGTATCAGCCTGGAAAAAGAGGATTCCTGGTGAAAGTGTTGTCTCCTTATCAAGGATATCATCACAGCAGGGCTGAACTCATCAAGGAGGAACAAAAACTTTTGAAGACTGTCCAGGAAATGACTACTGTGAAGTGACCTCTGTCCCTTCAAAAGCCTGAGGTCAGGGAAAAGCCAACAAGCTACTGATTTTTTTTCTTGCTTGTCATTGTCACGGAAGTCTAGCCAGCTCAGTGTTCCATAATTGCCTCATGTAACCCGTCTGGAGATCCAGACAATATCTCCAGCATGTTGTGTATGCACTGATGTTCACTGCTGCCTTTGCCTGCTCCAGAAATGTCAGGCTACATGCAATGGGAGCCCTGTGGTGTGATATGAAACCTCGACACAAACTGCAAGCAACTGAAACCACACTGCACCAGCACAAGCTGTTCATGCCACACTTCCAGCCTTGCAGCAGTGTTCAGAATGGCTTTATCTCACTTCTTTTAAAACCTTCTATGTCAAAGACTCATGTGCTGTCTCCTGATTAATGCTGATGAGGGCATGCCAGACCTACACCAGTTTATACAGTGATTTTCAAGCTGAGTTCTCTCACAGCTCCACAGATGTGTCTCATCGGTCACCTTGGATATGTTCTTGTCTTCAGCCTGGGGCAACTACCCAAATACCAAGGGTATGGAATTAGATATGGCTATACTGGCACTTTCAGGGATGCAGGTTAGGCTCCCATAACCCTAACTGTGTCCTTTGAAAGTCGAGGCATGTGAAAATACTTCAGTTTTTAAAGAGGAGGAGGCTGTCAAGGAATGCAAACGAGGTTTGCTAAGCCACACAGGCAGCAAACAGGGAGCTGTTCACCCAACCCTGCAGCACAGCCGCTGTGAGACACTCAGTGAAACGCCCACACTTCTTTGGAAGAAGCTACAAGAGCAAGCACAACTTCATGCAGCAGGTCCTGTTCACCTGGCCCTCTGCCCCTCAGAGGCAGGCAGCCCCAGCAGGCTTGGGCAGGGTGAGAGGCACTTGAGGACAACAGGCTCAGGGCTAGGGTGCTCTATGGGATGGGAAGTGCCCTCTCACACCCACGGCTTTGAGAGGATGGGAGCTGTGGGAGGATGGTGGGGACAGAACCCAGGAGTGGTCGACCCTGTGTGCTCTTTCCCATGGCTGCATTGGGAGATCAGGCTAGACAATGTGACCTGGACAGGCATTGCCTAGGAATCTAATCCCAAGATTTAAAGCCTTGAGAGAAATCTCCCTCTCTGTGAGCAAAACTGAGGATTTGGAATCTGAGAGGTAATACAGACAGAGGGAATTATCAGGAGGTTAAATATGTGAAATCACACTGGTGTCCTCAATTTTTCTGCTCCCGATTCCTCTGCTGTGGCAACGTTCAAGCTTGAGTGTCTTCCTGCTGGGTGATGTCTCACCTTTTCTCTCCACAACATGGGGGTCATGGTTTGTGGTTGAGGGCCTCACTGGTGCCAGTGACCCAGAGAGAAATGAGCAAGCTGCAGCCTCTGATTAAAAATGCCCCTGTAGGGAGGGAGGACATACTTACATGTGCCCTGGAGGGCTGTAACTGCCTGGTGGCAGCTGAGCAAAGACTGGTGTGGGGGGGTGTGTGTGTCTCAATCCTCTATCTGCTTACCCACATTAGTGGAAATATAGGATGTGAGTCAGGAGGACCTTAATATAGCTGAGACTGCAACCCTTTCAGTCAAATTTCATTGCAACTTGAAGAAGGGGCAGTGAGAACACATCCATGGGGAGGGGCAAAACGCTCTCTTAGGCCTCCTTGCTGATGAAACCAGCCTGGAAATAAACCTTGTCTGGAGTGAGGACTGCTTTTGAGGCCAGCAGCTGTGGGGTGGCTGCTAACACCTCACAGCAGTGCTGGGGTGGCACTGCCTGCCTGCTGCCAGCCCGGCTGGTGCCTGCACCGACACACAAAGGTGCACAGGCTGCAGCTGCCAAGCACTCGGTCGGATGGGTCAGCCAGGAGGGGCTGCAGGGGAGGGAGAAACCCCAGCCGTGGGGCAGAGCCCTGGCAGCCAGAGGCACCAGTGGCCCAACCTCATGGAGAGACAAGGATGTTTATACAGCAAGCAGCTGCAGTCCTGCAAAAAGCAGGAAAGCATTATGGATGCCTGTAGAGTGCAAGGCAGGGGAGAGGTAAGGTAGCTGCATCCTGAGGTCAGGGCTGCTGGGGACAGAGCTGAGTTGCCTGCTGGAGGAAGGGGTGGGGATGGTGCTGCTTGGGAGTGTGTACAGAGAGAAGAGAGGGGCACGGCCCCTGTGTGTGGGAAAGGGCTGGGGCTGTTGACTCCTTGGACATTCTGGCAGCAGCAGCTCGGCTGTCAGACCGGGGAAAGTCCTCAGCGTGCAAAGCCAGCTGCTCCAGCTGGCAGGCTTGGGAAAAGCCCTCAGAGCAGAGAGCAGGGTTTGGTGATATAATTGCCTGCATAAGGACCTGGACTGGAGGGGAAGGTGAGGGCACTTGCCAGGGAAAGCAAAGCTGGGCAGGCAGCTCTGTGCCAGACAGCTCTCACATTCAGGCTCCAGCACTAAGGCCCCTCCTGAACTTGGCTCTGGTCCCAACCCTGCTTTCCAAGGGGGCTCTGCTCACTCAGCTCTCCCAGGCTCCTGGTCACAGGGGCGTGCCTGGAACAGTGGTGTCATGGTTTTAATAACATGTGGGTGAGCTCAGCTGTTGGGCATAGATGAGGAATGGGTGGGCTTTCTGCTCTGTAATTTAAAAGCTGACTTTAGCTTAGCTGTGACTGCATCACCACCAGCTGGGCCACCAAAGCCCATGTGGATGCTTGAGGTCAGCAGCTTTCCATCCTTGTGAGAAGTTCCCTGGGGACATGTGTCCTGATTTTTGGGGCCTGAGGCCTGTGAGTTTGCTGTCTGCTGGCAGTCCTGCCAGACCAGTGCTGGCTATTGAGTTACTCCCTCTGGCTGTCCCTGAAACACCCCTGGTGTGACTTCCCAGGCAGCTGGTCCCTGAGCTTCCTGCATCTTCACCAGCCTCTGGCACAGTCCTGCTCACAGAGGGAAAGCATCACTGCTCTGGGAGTCCGAGGCACCTCTAAAAAGCCCAGGGAGCCCTGTGGTCAGCAGGAAGGGCCTGTTGTCCCCATGTCTGAGCACAGGGGAAAGTCTCTGAACTACTCTCTGAACTACTACTCTGAACTACCTTAGCAATGAAGCCCTCCCTCCCTCTCCCTCCTCTGCTGGCATTTGACATGGAAGTGATCCTGATTTATTCTGGAATAATAGGATGAAATGGTGGAAAGGAAAATTTTACACTGAGGATCGAGATAAATTGCCCAAAGCAAAGTCAGCCAAGAGAAGGGAGGGGGGAACTGCATTGCTCTGGTCACTCCGAGGAGCAAACAACGCAGTGGAAAATAAAAACGTCGGAAACAACGAGATGCCGGCCAAGGAGCGCTGGCCGAAGTGAAGGAGGTGGATGCCGATCTCCTCACAGCCTCTGAGGAATTACTACCGCTTGGTGCAGGGCCTCCCGAAATCTCGCACCCCTCCTTGCCCCCCGCAGCCCGGCGCGCAGGCAGGGGCGGCGGGCGGCAGCTCCCGGCAGAGCCGGGCCGGGCTCCCGGAGGGTTTCTGACAGTCTGGCACCATCTGCTGGGGCTTCCCGGGACACAGAGCGGGCTCTGGGAGCGGCGGCGGCTCCTGGGGCTGTGCCCGCGCTGGTTCTGCCGGGGGAGCGGAGATCCCGACGCGGCGGAGTCCTTTAGGCTGGGAAGGACNCGCTCGGGGGCCGCTCCGCGGGCCGGGCCCGGCTCCTCTCGCCCGGTTCCCGCTGCCCGGGAAGGGCCGGAGCCCCCCTGGGGCAGCTGCGGCCAGCCGAGCCACGGTAGTGCAGCCATCGCCCCATGCGATGGTCGCGTTATTGCCCTGCGATGGGTGTGAAATTGGCCTGGCAAGGGCACCTTCCCTGGGGCTCACCACGTTTTGTGTCTGGCTTTGTCCATAGCATGAATTCTCCCCTCTTAACCAGGCTTTTCCTTGCCACCCAGGTAAGTCCTTTTAGTCTTCCTGACTTTCTCACCAAAACTGCCCCCACGCAACTTGAGGCCATTTCCTTTTGTCCTGTCGCTTGTTCCTTCACCCTCTCCTCCTCCTGGTCACTGCCATGCAGTCAGCATATCCTCAGTAGCACAGTGGCAAAGGTGAATCATGGCCCATTTTTATGGACCTGGGGTCAGCTTCCAGCTTGGGTCAACCCCTCACTGGTTCACCTGGTTTAGCCAAGGGGCTGGGCCCATTCACTTTTGGAGAAGGTGCCTGCCTTTTTTGGGCCNCGGGCGGCAGCTCCCGGCAGAGCCGGGCCGGGCTCCCGGAGGGTTTCTGACAGTCTGGCACCATCTGCTGGGGCTTCCCGGGACACAGAGCGGGCTCTGGGAGCGGCGGCGGCTCCTGGGGCTGTGCCCGCGCTGGTTCTGCCGGGGGAGCGGAGATCCCGACGCGGCGGAGTCCTTTAGGCTGGGAAGGACCGATAAGGTCACCGAGTGCGGCCGCCGAGCCAGCGCCGCATCCAGGGATGGTGCTTCTGTGGTTCCCGGGACAGCCCGTTCCAGTGCCGAGCCCCTCTTTCAGGGAAGAGAGTTCTCCTGGTACCATGCCGGGCGGGAGGCCGGGCACGGCCGCAGCCGCTCGGGGCCTGCTCCGCTCGGGGCCTGCTCCGCTCGGGGGCCGCTCCGCTCGGGGGCCGCTCCGCGGGCCGGGCCCGGCTCCTCTCGCCCGGTTCCCGCTGCCCGGGAAGGGCCGGAGCCCCCCTGGGGCAGCTGCGGCCAGCCGAGCCACGGTAGTGCAGCCATCGCCCCATGCGATGGTCGCGTTATTGCCCTGCGATGGGTGTGAAATTGGCCTGGCAAGGGCACCTTCCCTGGGGCTCACCACGTTTTGTGTCTGGCTTTGTCCATAGCATGAATTCTCCCCTCTTAACCAGGCTTTTCCTTGCCACCCAGGTAAGTCCTTTTAGTCTTCCTGACTTTCTCACCAAAACTGCCCCCACGCAACTTGAGGCCATTTCCTTTTGTCCTGTCGCTTGTTCCTTCACCCTCTCCTCCTCCTGGTCACTGCCATGCAGTCAACATATCCTCAGTAGCACAGTGGCAAAGGTGAATCATGGCCCATTTTTATGGACCTGGGGTCAGCTTCCAGCTTGGGTCAACCCCTCACTGGTTCACCTGGTTTAGCCAAGGGGCTGGGCCCATTCACTTTTGGAGAAGGTGCCTGCCTTTTTTGGGCCTGGCAAAGTCAATTTTCTTGTTGCTGAGTTTCCCTCCTATCCTTTCCCATTCTCCTGTCCCTCCCTGCCCAAAGGTGGTGGCCACTCCTGTCCCAGTCCCTGGTTTGCTGCCCGAGCACCCTTGATCTGTGCTCTGAAGCTGTGTTACCAATGGGAAGGCATCCCAGGGCCACTGGGATAGGGAGGGTCCTGAGCATGATGGAGTGAATTGAAGCAAGTTCTTGCTCTGCCAGATGGAGCCTGCTGGGGGTTGTCCCAGGGCTGGCATTGCTTTGTCTGAGAGGTCTGGAAAGGAAGGAGCAGCAGTAGGGTGAGCACACGTTGAGGAACTCATCCCTGACTCGTGATCTGGCAGCAGGGGCTGGGCATGGCTGTGTTTGCAGGAACTACTGTCCTCTCCACTGCCTGTACCCTGGGGTAGCTGGGCAGCAAGAACACCTCCCAGTTACAGCTGTGCTTCCCCTTCCCAAATCTGTCCACATCTGCTGGGTGAAGCTGTGCCTGGCCCCAGCCTCTGCCCCACACAAGCAGCAGATGAGATGTCCCGGATTCACGTGCACTTGTCCTTATCAGTGGCTCCAGCAAAGCAGAGAGGGAGGGAGATGGAGAAAGGCAGAAGTCTGCCTCCAGCAAGACAGTCTGCACAAATGGACTGGCTTATAAATGAATTTATAAGTTGAAATTGGCCTATAATGAGAGAGTTACTGAGAAAAAAGAACTGTGCACTGCAAACCACTTAGGAATCCGAGATCTCAGTGCATTATGCTGAGCCAGAGGGGAAATGCTGGGTCCTGTGAGCAAAGGCATCACAGATTGCTGTGAGCAGTGGCAGGCAAGCTAAGGCCAGGTGTGCTGACTACCCTGGAGTCCTTCACTGGCCCTGAATGCCTTCCCCAAAATGCATTCCCCTCTGATAAAATTGCGAGAGTACTGGGCTCTTGAAACCACTGCTAAATGCCGTCATTAGAAACGAGTTTATTTCAAGGCAGCTTTTACTAGTAATGGTTCTGGAATCAGTTCTCCAGAGGAATATGGTTGGTTTAAGTGTTTTTCTTTTTTCTAAAAATAAAGCAGTCTCCCAAACCTACTGCTGTGGTTGAGCTTTGTGCTTACAGGCTTCTGTCGACAGCTTGCTTGATGAATGAAGATGTGAGGGAAGAAGAGCTTTTCAATGAGGAGGCTGTGTGCTTCCCAGGGCTGGAATGGTAAACAAGACATAAGCAGTGATTGAAAACACAACACCCTGCACTCAGTGCTCCCTAACATATGCAGAATCAATGTCACCTTTTGAATTCCTTGAAACCAGAGAAGTTGGTGCACCTCCATGCATGTAACCCATGGTTTATCTGATTGGGAAGCGTGTGAAGATTCAGGTTTCTCTGAACTGTGTGCAGCCAGGAGGTGTGAGGAAAGTTCAGCCCACAATTTTCTTTCTCTCAACAGCCATCTGACCCCCAAAGCTGTCCAGAAACCTCTTTTCTGATTTCATCCTCCCCCAGCAGTTAACTTCCACCTCAGTGCTGCCTTTCTGGGGTTCAAGGAATAAGCATTTCTCTCCTTTGAGCCTGAAATATCAGGTGCCATCCCCAGCTGTGCATGTGAGATGTTCACACTCTCCTGTCACCAGCTGTGTCTCACTCCAGTGCCTACAGCCAAGAGGGGCAGAGACCAAGCAAGCTCACCAGGAGGGTCTGTTGTTCCCTCATGGCTCCACACTCATTCTGGGATAAATCCACCCTTTGCACGAGGGAAAGCCACACTTTTGCTGAAAGCTCAGCAAGCCTGGCCCCTCCCTAGCCAGGTGTGCCACTGGCATGATGGTGACCTGCTCTCCTTGCCTTTGCAAAGCTGCTTCTCCTTGTGGGGCTGCTGCCTTAGGGAAGCTGCTGCCTTTCCCACAGCCTGACCTGGCATTTCTCTTCCCGTGTTGGGAATGTATTAGCATATTTTCTCTCCTTACTGTCATATGCAGCTATAAAATCTGCTCTCAAACAATTGGCCTGGGAGCTTCCAGAGACCACTTAGAGAGAGAGAAAAACAGCATCTATGTAAAGAAAATCAGCCTCAATGTTCAGCTGGCATTGCTCAAAGCTAAAGGGCTTCAAATGTCCTCTGCAACAGGGAGGTCTTGGGCAATGGGAAGAAATGCCAAGCAAGGAGGAAGAGCCAGGAGTACCAACAAACCTCCTGGGATGTCTACTGGGTCCTATTTTCCCAGGAGGGTACAGAGTGCAGACAGACATCAGCTTTCTGGAGTCATTTTTAAATGAGTTTTCCCACCAGAAGTGGTTCCCTGGCTCCTGCAGGATGAAAGGGGACCTGGAGGATGTTGGTGTGCATTGACCCAAAAGTGCACATCAAAGAGGATGCATTTGGTATCAGCCAGAAACACAACAGAAATGTCTTTGTGGGCTCAAACCTCCTGTGGATACATGTGAACAAACAAATTTCTCTGGCTATAACCTCTCCTGGGAATAGCTAAGATAACACAGAGGCGTGATTTCTTCTTTAAAGGGCAGCACATCCTTGTTTTCTGCTGAGGTCAATTAGAGCTATGGGAGATCAGAGGCTGATGAAAGATGAGTTCCTTGCTCTTGCCTTGCCTCCTGAAGTAGTGATTCTTTGTTTTCTGAGTTATAGTAAAGCACTTACTTGGGAGTCACATGAAGAACTCTTGTCTGCTCCTGCCTCTTCCCCAGGGCAAGGAGGCAACCAGCTGAAGGAAGACAAAAGGATGGCAGCTGGTTTGGTTGGCCACCTTTCCTCCACCCTATTCCCACACTGTAGGAGTGTGTCCTAGAGGGCATGATCCTTCAGTTTCTGGGACTTGCTTGCCTCGGGGGTGCTTGCCCCTTGCCCCCTGGTTCCTCAGCATCTGCAGATGCTGAGGGAGGCCCTCGGCCTTGCAGGAGGCATTGGTGCAGGAAGAACTGGTGCTGCTCTGCTATTTCCAGTCTTGTTTTCAGTAGAGGAGCTGATGCCCAGGCTCCTCTCAGCAGCTCACTCTCTCATTAGGTGGTGTGACCCCCGGGACTGCTGCCTGTGTCTCTCCTGGCTGCTCTCACAAGGGCTGCCCTCCTCTCTGCACAGCTCCTTAGAGCCCTGGCAGGGCACGAGGGAGGGAGGGATTTGCCTCAGCACTGATGTGCCTCTGCTCTTGGACATTCACCTGGGGGTACAGCAGCAGCTGGAAGGGCACAGTCCACCCCCAAACACCAAGGACCAAGCAATGCTTGTTGCTTGGCTCACACTGCATCCTCCTGCTGCCTGTGCCAAGGCTGCTGTTTTCATCACTGGGGGAGAGCCAGGCAGCTGTTTGCTCTATGACAGTGCCTGGCTGACATCCCAAAGTGTTTTGCTGCTTTCTTTCCTCTCCTGACAGCCAGATGAGTGGGATTATTTGGCTGAAGGAAGTTTTTTTCTAGCACCAGCCTCTCTGGTGGCAGCCTTAGAACAGGGTCATCCATTTGGCAGTGAAAGAAAGGCACTGCCTTCCCCAGCACTGACACATCCAACACAGCAGCCCCTTGGCTGGCATCAACCTCCTGAATTCCACCTAAATTGGAGAGGCCCCTGGACTGATGTCAAGTTGGGAGCTGCCACCTTCTGCTCAAGGACTTGTGAGAGGTGCCCCTGGCAGCCAGGAGCATGTGGAGCCCAGAACTTCTGGGGCATCTGGAGAGTCCCCTGCTGCTGGGCTCAGGCTCTGCCTGGGGTGAAAAAACAAGGATTACTCAAACCTTGATGGGAAAGAGGTCCCCAACATGCCAGAGTCAACTGTGGAGGAACTTAACACTTGCAATGCATTTCTGAGAAGCTCCCATTCAAGGGAAGAGTCTGGAGGTCTGGCTTTGGCTAGAGCCGTGTATGGAAATCTGGAGCTACAGCTGCTACTGTTGAACCTGAGAGAATGTCTGTGTGGTTTGGGAGCATTTTAGGCAGGTTTTATCCTATTCTGTTCACAAGTTTAGTAGCTGTGGTATCTGCAGGCATAAAAGGAGGTTTAAGCCCTTTTCCTGCATGCACAGCACTGGCAGGGGTTGTGCTCCCCATCACTGGCCCTGTGACATGTGCCCTGGGAGGAAGGGGCCCTGCAAGTCAAGGAAGAGCTGACTGCAGCTGTGAGCCGTCCCTGGTGCACAGCAGGGAATGCCAGTAGGAAATTTAGCTAATGACTCTGCCCTGAGCTGGCTTTTGTCACCTCAGCCTCCTGTCACAGAGGGACTGCAGGGCTCCAGGGCTTGGCACCTCCCTCCTGCTTTTGCTTGCAGCGCTGGAGGACAATGCCAGCTTGTCACACACTGATCCAAATGGCCACAGACTGGACAGGCTTTAACACATGTTTTTAATGCTTTGTAAATCCTCCCCTTCCCCATGTTATAGCCACAGCTGCCTGAGAGGCTTCCCTTCTGCAGCTCCACAGAGCCTTGCCCATCTTGTGTTGGCCTGAGGAGCCCAAAGCACATGAGTAGAACAAGCAGCAGAACAGCCCAGGGTTTTTGGTCTCAAATGCAAGTGGAAAGCAGCAACAATAATAGTAGCAGGCAGACTCTCTGCAGCTTAGCTCCCCCTCACAACCATCCAACTGATGCATAAGACGAGCTTCCAGTGAGGAATGCTGAAAGCTGGACACCAGTTTGGCCCTGCTGCAGCTTTTGCCTTGCACCACTGTTCCACAGCTGGCACCCAGAAATGGCCATAAAATTGGATAGGATGTGTTGTTGCTCTGCTTGGAGCGAGAGGCAGGGCTCTTTCCAGGGAACACGTGGCACAGTGTGTCACACGTGGCTGTCTGCCCGTGCTGTGCTGTGTGTCAGCCTGCTTTCCCTCTGAATGACAGTGCTCAGACAGCAGAAATCCAGAGGAAAATTTCACCTGCTGGCAGGGTCTTTCTGGAGCTTTTTGCACAGGGTTCAGGAGCTGCACCTCCTCCTGAGTGGCCAGAAAGCCTGTTGATCTCTGGAGATGTGTCCCCTTTTGCTATGCCCTGGTGGCACGGTGGCAGCGTGGCCAGGCTGCTCTGTGGGGTAAAGGCAGTGCTTTGTTCTTGCCACTGGGGTAAAAGCAGGAGAAGGGAGAAAACCCCATCTGAAATGGACAAATGAATCTCTGCCTCATATGTGGGTGCTGAGTATGGCAGTACTGACAGGTGAGGGCACTAATCAGTGTAAAGCCTTTAATCAATACAAAGGGCATGTGGGTTTGTAGCCTGATTGGGAGCAAAGCATATCCCTGCTAGGGTTCAAAGCTGTGCCAGGGGAAATTTAACCTGAGCCTTGGGAAGCATTTCTTTACAGAGGGGGCAGTCAAGCACTGGAATAGGCTCCTTAGAGTGGCTGATGCCCCATCCCTGTCTGTGTTCAAGAGGCATTTAGACAATCCCCTTAATAGCATGCTTTAACCTTTGGTGAGCCCTGAAGTGGTCAGGCAGTTGGACTAGGAGATCCTTTTATGTCTCCTACAACTGAAATATTCTATTCTAGTGTTCTCATGCATAGAGAGGGCAGTGGCTCCCTCCTGGCAGAAGACACACATTTTCTGCAGTGGTCTTGTGTGCCTGATAATCAAAACAGCACCTCTGTGCTGGTGCAAGGATTTGCCTGCTGGCCATCCCACGTGGCATCCACCCCTCTCCGTGGGACAGTGCCTGAGCTGGTGCAGAAGCAGGGCTGTGACAAGGTAAATCATGTAGGGGATGGTACCTTTATAGGCTGTTCGTGTTCAGGTGCTGGAGAAAGTAAAGCTGGGGAGAAAACTTAGAGACAGGAGTAGGAAACACTGCCTGGACTAGCAACAAATCATCCCTGAGTCAGCTTCAGGGACTGCCTTCTCTACCAGACCACAGCAGGCAATGTCCCCCTGGAAAATGGAGCTGTGTGGTGGGAAAGGGGTTTTTGCCAACTGAAGGTTACAGTGTAGTAGAGGCAGAGAAGAAAAGCTTTGGGGAAGGGATGGATGAAGTTAAAGGATAGCTGCTGGCATTGCTTTTGGCTCAGCAGTGCTGGAACTCATCCCCCCCCCTTTTTGTTGATGGGCCCTGTGGTTGCTAAATGCTTGCTGTGGGTGCCTGGAAAGGTGCTTTGCTATTCCAAAAGGTCCAGAGTGAGGAGGAAGATGCTTAAGGGAGAGAAAGTAAACTTTAGATGGTCCAGTGGGTCTGCCTTAAGAAAAGAGTAGGTGCTCTTTGAATACCACATAATGGGTGTCAACAGGATGAGGAGGGAGAAAAGGTTTTTCTTACACTTGTCACTCAGGTATTATAAATGTTTCTTACTGCCCTGTGGCTCAGGCAGATCATGGGATGCTCTGGGCAGGACAGTGTTGTGCCTGCCCTCCTTGTGCCAGATGAGCTGCTTGTCAGCCTCAGCTACTTCTTATCCTTCTTGTATTGCTCTTTCTTCCTCACCCCTTTTCTTTTGAAGCAGACCAGAATTAAGGGTAGGGTTTATCACAGCCTGCCTGTGGGAATGGTAGATTTGTAGGACAAAGACTCCTTATGCTCTAAAAGCTAGTCACACCTAAATAGAGAAAGAAGAAGCTTTAGTTCTTCCTGGCCAGGGTGAGGTTTAGAAGAGCTGGCAGCCTGGGGAGAGAAAGGTGTGGAGAGGAAGAGATGGCTCCTGAAGGGAGGAATGGGCCCTTGTCTGGTTTTGCATGGCTGTTATGCTAATGTAGAAGAGCAGCCCTCAGGCACTGGAGTCCTAAATCTTGAGCTTGTTATTAAACCCTAATGTACACAGCACATCACAAAATAAGAGGGTGCCTAGGCTGCCTTGTCAGGGATGAGTTTGGGAGGCTCCTGTAGTGCTGCTCTCAGGGGAGGGGCGTGCCTGTGCTTCTCTTTGCCCCTGTCACCTGCTGAGCCCTAGCAAAAACCCCTTCCAGCAGTGGGGGAAGGCTTTCTTCCAACAATCCTTATCCGTGGGGACCAGGATTAAGCTACAGTACTGCACGACTCATTTACCACACTCCACCAAACAGCCTTCGGTTGTAATGATTTTCACTCACTGCAGTTTTGTGTTTGGAGAATTAATTGCTTTAATAAGGAGCTTAATTAGAAGTGCAAAAGTAGAATAAGCAGCAGAAACGTTGGATAAGCGCTCAAGACCATTTCCATACAGAGGAGCACTGCCCTTCTGGTAAGAAGGGGTGTTGGCTCAAGGGATTGCATCACTGTGTGCTGCAGCTGGGCTTCACCCCTGGCTGCTGCTTCTCCTGACAAATTCACCCAGAAATGGTGTGGTTCAGGGGTCTGTGCTGAGGGGAACTCTGATGAGCTGCTCTGTTTGGAAAAAATACACTTTTTGCAGCCCTTGTGGCCAAAGAGCATTTCCAGGCTGCCAGACGCTTTCCCAGCAGGTCTCTATGTGCAGTCCCAAATTTTTTAATGTCCTGGGATGTTAGGATACCAGACCAAAAGCAGGGAGTGCGGCCTTCCTCATGCCAAAGCATAGAGCAGTGCACCTTTGCCACCCCTCGCCTGCAGGCTCTATGTGCAGGCTCTTTGGTCATTCCCACAGTGAAGATGAACATTTCTGACTCCAGCTGAGTTAAAGAGCTTCAAGAACAAATGAACTCCAAGGCAGAAATAGGCTATTTTCCCTCCATCCCCCCGAAGCAGCTATCAGCAAGGAAAAAACCCCTCAATTTTCAGGGCAACTGAATCCATTTGCAAATGCATGTCAAGTGCGACAAATAGTTTGGGCTTAAATAATGGAGGGTGGCTTTTTTTCAATCTAAATGTTTTATTCCCACAGTTCCCAAACAAAACATTTCCCTTTTTCATTTTGAAATAATGTTCTGTTTTGAAATATGATTTTTTAAAAAGAAGCATAAAACAAAACATAAGCCCTCAAAAATGAAGTAAATGGCACTGTATTTTTGTGTCAAAGGCAAGGATTTAGCCAACCCACTGTGTTTATTTTTTCCATGGTAGGTGTCAGCAAGCAAACTGGAAAATCTGCATTTCTGGACAACCTGAAATTATTCTTCTTTTCCGCTCCTAACAGAGAGCTCAGAAATCAATTTTCACAGGTTCATTTTCCGAGCAATCTCATCGCTGCTGTCAAAATGATCTCTCTACTCTTATTTGTACCCAAAACGGGCAGATAAAGAATATTCTTGAAGCAGAGGTGCAATTCCTCTTCCTATGTCAGTCAAGCCCATTGGCATTGCTCTGATCTAAATAAGATGGATCTTTTCCCCTCCTTTCTCCCCAGAGCAGCTCACATTTCAGGTGGTCACAGGATCGGTGCCAACACCTTGTTCTCCCATAGCACCCCAACTTCCCAGGGCCCTCACTGTTTAATTAAGCCTTGCAATGATGCTGTGAGATACACAAAGCACACACAGTGACTGCTGCCAAAATCCTCATCTGTCAGCGTGCAGCATTCTCTCTGTTTTTTTTTTCCCTCTCTCAGCCTCACTTTGCACTTGGGCTTTTCCAGCCATAGCTGCCTGGTTCCTTTCTGACTCCGTGGGCAAATTGGCTGATGGCATATCTGTCCCATGCACTCAGACAGATCACACTGGTGCAAACTATTTATGGTCCCCTTAGCATTGCTTGATTAACTTACTTGGCTGGCAAGCGGGGCTGTCTTGCCAGCTGACAGAGGGAGCCGATGACACAAGGTACTTCCATTTGTTGTATCCCTTGCAAGCCTGGGGGAGGCAGAGGACTGCCCAGGAAAAACCACAGATGAAGCCCAGCCACCAGCGAGCTGCCACGCAGCTCTGGAGCCAGGGCTGGCATGTCCCAGGCCGGGGCTTTGCTTGGGCAGCCCGGCGTTTCAGTTGTAGCCTGCAGACTCTTCCAGGGGGGAACCTGTCAGCCAGCACCACGGTGCATTAGCTCTGCTTTACAGGGGAAGTGGCTTAGGAAACCCCTGGCTTCAGAAAGAGAAGTCTTCCCCTTTCTAGATGTTCCTCTCAGAGGCTCCTGAGCCAGCTGGGAGGTTCTGGAGCACTCCCTGCCCAGCTCCTCTGCCTGGCACGGGTGAGTGTCTGATGTCCTGCATCCTGTACAAATGCAGATGTCCTGCTCCACATACACAGCAGGGGAAAATGCAGGTCCGTGTCCTCTTCTGTTTGTTACTGACACTCATCCATCACCTGACAGAAAAGGGCTCTGGATGGTGGTTTCACACCTGTTTCCTTGCTTCTCTGTGGCCCTCGCTGCTGGTCCCGGCCAGCATCCCTGGCCATTTCTTATTGTAAAAGCTGGTGGCTGCTGCAGTCGGGGGAGCGAGGCTGGAAATGCAAATTCGGCTGCCAAGAGATGGCGCAGAGGCACTGTCACTGGCGAGGCGGGCTGGGGACGAGCCAGCGCGGGGGCAGAGCTGCTCCGACACACCGGGCTGCTGCTTCTGCCTCTCGTTTCTGCTTGTAGACGTGGGCAAAGGGTTGGTGCTTCTGAGAAGTGCTTTGGGGCTGAGATGGCTGCAGAGCCTGCTCTGCTCCAGCATCCCACCTGGGTGCCTGGAATGATGGAGAAGCACAACAGACCCTGTTTTGTGTAGGTTGATGATGACAGGGCAGGGCTCCCCCTGCCTTTCTCTCCCCCAGCCTCAGAGACAGGGGATGTCTGTGTCCTAAACTGCCCTCTGGCCGTGAGCTGTGGCAGTGAATGTCCAAACCAGCTTCCTCTCTGTGGAGGTGAGCCCTGTGCCAGCTCCACCTGCACCTTCAAGGGGCAAGGCAGGCACTGCCACCAGCCAAAGAGTCCATCCACCCTCTAGGCTCGCATCAGCCATGCTGGTGTTGCTCCCTGGTGGAGCAAATCAGCCAACTGCTCTTTAAACAGTGGTGCTGTCTGCACCACTGAGACGAGCAGCAACATTTATGGAAATGTATATATTATTTAAGGTGAAGGCAGGGTCAGTGTGTACCTCGGAGGAGAACCTCAGCCAGAGCATGAAAAGGATTTTGTGTTGATTTCTGAAATCCTTTAGTGTCTTTTCCTTGAGAGAGAATACTGTATTTGAAAGTGGATGTTCAAAAATAGAAGGAGAGGCTTGGCATTTTAGGAAAAACCAACACAGGGTTTGTGACATCAACCCATTCTGCATCCCCCAGAAAGACACTGAGCTCGGGGGCCCCTGGACTCTGGGGCTCTGCTCTTCATTTTGGTAAGGGGTAACATCAGTCCTGACCCATGTGCTGGGGAAGAGTGGTAGAGCAGGCAAATCTCTGGACTCAGTCTAGCAGACCACAATAGGCAGTGTTAAGGCAATAAAATTTCAAATGCTAGAGCACAAGATTTATGTAGGGAGAAGTGTTCTTTGGATATAAGCACTTACTGGCTTGTAAATGGGTTTTTGACAGTGGCTTGATGTTCCTTGTGTTTGACTGACAGCATCTGGATGGACATTTGCCTGGCAAAGATTCACTGCTTTGATTTTAGGCCTGGGCTTCACATTTTGGAGGCTACGGGTGCCTGCAGGGTGGAGGGAGAGAAATGTGAGCTTGATCAGTGCCATGAGGAAGGAATCAAAAAGCCAAGGCAGCTGTATTTGTTGCAAAGAAAACGGATGGAGGCTGCGGAAAGCAATCACTGTTGGGAGCAGGAGAGTGATGGCATCCAATCAGGAGACAAGGAAAGAGTTCATTTCGGAGCAGTAACTGGTGTTAGCTTCCCTTTAACAGTAATAATAACTATATCCTGGAGTGATGGCTGAGTTCATTTGGACCAGATGCAATTATTGCTTTGTGTGCAACAAGCACCCTCAATTTGCTGGGCAATATTAAGCTGGAGTCAGCTCCCTTACAGGCTCTGGTTTCCAAAGGCTGGGCTGCTGACAAAGTGCCCCCTTGCTTTCACACACCATCACTCACCACATGTTCACACACATCTATATTCTCTGATAAAGTCAGGGTCTTTGCAGCTAAATGCCAGGTAGTATTTCTTTCAGAAAAATCCCTGTCTTCCTGGCAGGAGTCTGGGAGTCCCTCCTTGTAGACTCGGAGCACTCTGTGCTTTGGGAAAAGCAGCCTGCTTGTCCAGTCCCCAAATCCCTGCTCCCCAGTTTGAGATTGGGGCAGTTGGGCTCTGTTGCAAGCACATTTTGGGTGGAGAGTCTGGGAAAGCAGGGCACTCACCCACCATTGGGAATGCTCTCATTAACCTTGGCAGCCTTGGTGCTTCCCCTGCCAAACTCACAGAAGCCCTTGGGAATAATAAGACTGACACACCCCAAGCTTAAACTTGGACAAGCTTTTTAATACCCAGATGAAGAGATTACAGGAATGACCTACTTGTTTATATGTGGCAGATCTGTGAAATGTGCAGAAGGCTTTCTCATTAGAGGAGGTCTGCAGGGTGGAGTTGCCCTACCAGCACCAGAGCTGCAGCCAAGCAGCAGATTAGATGGTGCCTCCAAGGAGCTGGGCTCTTTCATGTGTTTGGAAATTCCCCACGCCACCCCTAATTCCTAGACAAAATGCTTTGTGTTGTGAGGCAGGGGTGGCTTATCCCAGCCTCTAGGGTCACCAGAGGTTTCCAAGCATTTCAGGCTCATGTGGACAGCCACTGCTGCCTTGTGCAGAGGGCCTGGGATGTGCCAGCAGGGCAGTGGCATGCTGTGCCCTACAAGGCCAAGTAGGTTGTGTGAGTGCCAAGGCATGCCATGGTGTAATCTGGGATCCACCACCCCTGCATCCTGATCTTCCATTCTGGCATTAATTAAAAGTCTTTTGGACATGTGCAGCATCCTCTCTTTTCTTCAGTAGCTTCCATGTGCTCTGACTGATGCCCAAGATGCTCAAATTCTGGATGATTGAATTCCTGCCTAGCACATGGCTCTTTGGGAGATTGGAAAATGCAAAATGCAGAAAAGCAGTTTCCTTAAGAGAAGAGGTTTTTTTCTGCTGGCAGAAAGTACAAAGACCTCAGTAGCATTACTACTACCCAGAGACTTACTGTGATCTGGATTTTGAGGACTTTCTCAGATGGGCTCTACTGAGGGAGCCAGAACATGGGTTATAACTTGATAAATACAGTAACTTGGGTTTTCTGTGCGATGGTCAACCTCTCCCACAGCATGGGAGCTGCAGGAGAAAGGCTTCTGTGATTCAGGTGATGGGAGAAGGTTGCCCAGCTTATCCTCTTAGAGCCTTGAATACCCAGAGCCTCTCTGATGAGCAGAGCCATAGGTTTGACTTCCTCTACATTCACCATTTGCTGGGGTGTTCCAAAGTGCTGCTGCAGTGACCCTCAAACCTCCCATGGTCTTGTGACTTTACAGAGGATGGATACATGGAGCTGGGACCTGTCTGGAGATGTAAGTGTCAAGCTTGGTGAGCCTCTCAGCAGGGAAGGAGGGTCAGTGTGGACCTTCCATGCTGTTAATCACCCAGAGCACACAAACATCTGCACCACTGTACTGCCAGACTTGGTCTGGGTGTGATCCAGAATGGGACTCCTGTGCTGTTCCCATTTGGGGCAGCCTGAGCCCAAATTCCTCTGTGCCTGCTGCCTGACAGGGAGGGACTCCAGGCTGATAACACTGTGTGGGAAGACAGGCCAGGGTATAGGTGGCACCTACAAGGGTCCTTATCCCCTTGCTGCTCCTCCTGCATCCCATGAACCCAAAGCAGTCCTGGCCAGCACTCAGCAGGCAGCACAGGCAGCAGCAGCAGCCATGGGGTCACAGCAGTGCAGGTGCAGCTGCTGAGTCCTTGGGCCAGCGACAAGGAGAAAAAGTGTGTTGCTATAAATCTACAACCTGCTCCTAATGGCTTGGGCTACAGGCATATAGATTAAATTTCAGTCCTATATTTCACAGAAGTCACACAGTGGCATGTCAAGGTGCTGCAAGTGAGCAGTCCTCTGATGGTGTGTTGGACATCTGGCAGGGGACTAACTAGAGCAATGAAATAAAGCATAACAACATGTAGACTGAAGAATGGGAGAATTTCATAGTGGTGAGATCAGGGCTGTAAAATAGGTTCTGGGGGAACTGATGGAAGCTTCTCCACGATTGGGTTATTAAAATAAAAAAGATTGGACAAATGTTAGATGGTGTATATTAGCCTAGTGGTGTGAAAATCATGGCAATTCTGTCAGAAAAAAGGATGACAGAAGGGTATGCTGTTCCATTTTCAGCAGCGTTACTCTGAATGCTGTTTACTTTTCCTTGGAGAGTCAGGAAGCAGGTTGTTTCATTATTTTTTGTTTGGGAAGAGGAGGTTTCTTTAGTTGTCAATCTTATAAAAAAAAGAAGAAGAAAGGGATATTTAAATTCTGAAATCCTTAGCTTGTGCATTTTCTTGTGGAGGTGAGAGGGACTGGAGGAAGAGAACTTGCACCCCACTGGGACAACCTCCCCCCAGAGAGGTTTGGACGTGGTCCCTGCTGGTTGTGCTAAAGGATGCCTCCCTGCAGCTGCCAGATGCAGGAATGGGAGGGGGAGACTGGCACAGATTGGATACCCATCAGCTGGTGCATGGCACAAGGATGGTACCCCCTTGCTGGATGCTGCTCTGTGGCAGCTTCCTTTTGGGCTGCCCAGTTTTCTCTGTGCATGGACGTACAGGAAAGCTGCAGCACAGTCGACAAGGGAAGCAACAACCCAGCCTTGTGGCCTCGAGAAGCCATCCTTGAACACATCCTTACCCTTCCTACCTGTCCCTGTTCCTCAGATAGTCCAGCATGGCTTTTTCCAGCCTGTGCATGGTGCTGCCAGCTGGTGACAGCTCAGCCAGGAGGAGAGGCCAGCAGGGAACATTTGTCCAGTGAGCAAAGGCAGCCCCTACTCTGCTGCTGGAAATGAAGGGTCTTTCTCTCCAGCAGTAGCCTCTTTTGGCCCACAGCCAGTTCCTGACTCTCCTCTCCTGTGTAACACCAGCAAGCCCCTTTATTTTCAGACTCCCTGCCACAGCAGCCAGCTCTACCAAGCCCAGCAGTGACACTGTGCCCTCTGTGGGCTGCAGGGACCAGCCCCTGGCCCTAAGTGCCTGTTTGCACCTTGAAATCTGTGGTAACACCTGAGACCTGTGCATTGGCAGCTGCTCAGGAAGGGGCCAGCCCTGCAGAGTCTGACAGGGCATGCACAGCCATCTCTGGGACAAATGCCTTTTTTCTCCCTGTGAATCCCAAGGTGCTATCCCAGGGGCTGCCCATGGGGCCACAGCAGAGCAGAGGAAGGTGCCCCTCACCCCAGGAAGCCTGTCTGGCTGTGCCTGTTGAGGGAGGCTCAGTCCTCAGTATAAAGTGACGAGCTGGTAATAAATATTCAATTTATTTAGAATTGCAAATACCAGGGGAAGGAAACCAGTAAACAAAAGAGGCCGCAGTCGGCAACGTGGCTAAAATCCTGGAATGTTGGACTGCAGTGATGGATACGGCAGGAACAGAAGGCAGCAAGTGGTCATCCAGGCCTGTGTGCTAGCAATTAAAACAAATTCAAGTCTAAGAAAGCAGAAACTCAAAAGGAAGCTGCTTAAGTTAGGCTCTTCTTAATGAGAGACAAATACACTAGAAAATATTGCCTGCTAACAGTATTCATAAGCTGCTCCCAAGATGTTTTGATTAAACCACAGTTGTCTTTCTAGTGTACTAATGGTTTTTAATCTCTCTTGATGCCTAGGGGCGAAGGGGTCTACTGATTCACAGCAGCTTGGTGAGCTGAAACTTGTCCCTGGTGAATGCATCTCTCATGCCAGAATCACGGCTTTTAATTTTTAAAAATGTAAGTTTTTTAGCAAAGGGAGAACCCTTAGCATGTGAGTGGGGTGTAAGTGCCGCGTGCCTGGGTATGAAGGGAGCTCCTCTGGGAGAGAGACTCACACTTCTCCCCCTTCTCCTTGGGGTGCACTGAATTATGATTCTGGCACTATTTCACTGCTGGGCAAAACCTAATTGCACTTCCCTGCCTGGCTGGTGTGGAGGGGAAGAGGATGGTGCCATGAATCCTGCAGCTCCCGTGCCGACCTGGAGCAGTGGGCATGAACCACAGGGGTTGCACAAGGCAAGGAAGGTCAAGGCTCCTCTTAGGGGCTTCACACCCTCCAAAAGCCACAGGGAATGATGCTGGGATGGTGGGTGATGCTGGGGGACCGTCAATACCTCTTCCTTTGTGTGACCCCTCTCCTAAGTGGAGGGGGGTCTGCTCTGTTTGCCAAGGGATTGGAGGCAGAGGCACCGCGTGGGGACTGTGAGAACACAGCTATACCTCAGCCAGAATTGCTGTGGGAGTGAACTACAGGTGCTCAGCACACAGGATTTGTGCCAATCCCTCCCTTTTATGCTTCCCTTCTTGCCAGCAGTTATGGGATGGCCCCAAGCTTTAACAGGGCTTCTCACATCTTGGAAATTTGACTTCATCTTCCCTGTGAGCATCATCTGGTTGTGCCACCTGGCTGCTTCATGGGCAGTGTTCTGACTATAGAAATTTTAGTTAGGAGTTGGGACATGAGAGTGCTGATTTCTGGTGTTCCATGGCCCTCAAGTCGCAGAGGAATGCTGGGAGATGAGGGCAGTGAGTTGGGCTTGATTCCTGGGGAATTGCTCTCTGCAAGCTCAGAAAGTCATCTTTTTTGAGCCCTAAAGCCATGCTCTGGGCTTATACCAAATTGGAAGCACACCTACCTGTCTCCCAGCAGGCAGTGCCTGTTTGGTGCTCAGCCTCCTAGTGAGGTGTCCACACTTCCCTCCTTTTTACAGCCCCCTTCAGCATTCCTGGCCACCCTCCCTGAGGTGACTCTACTGTGGGTGGGCAGCCAGGACTCACCACCAGCCATGACCTCCTCTTTCCCAACTCGTCCCAAAGCCCATAGCCAGCAACCCTTTCCCCTTCCATGCAGCTTTGTCTCCTCAGTTCTTCCCCCAGCCTCACGCTAGTGGCTTTCACAGAAAAGCAGCTGGGAAGGGAGGAAAGGCTTTTCTGTCAGCAGGTATGAGGGGAAAGCTCTGCCTGCCAGGGGCTTGCACAGCACATGGCATGGGCCTGCCTTCCACCTTCTGTCTGGGCTGGGCACCAGGGAGCATCCCTGATGAGAGCAGACAGTTCCTCTGTCCTCTGGGTACAGTAGCTGCTTGTTGCTCACAGAGAATGAAAACATATTAAAGTACAAAACTGCTGCACTAGTCATTTTCCAATTCCCCACTTGGAGAACTGGCTTCCCTGGAAAATAGGTCACTTACATAAAAAGCACCTTATTATCACACCACAGCAGTGAAGGAAAGAGATGGCTCAAGAGACACTTTCATTTCGAGTCCCTGTTCCTGGGTACTTAGATATTTCTGGAAAATTGACCCTTTGGGCTGCAATTTCTCATGCTCGTTTTCAGCCCATAAGGTGAATTTCAGGACCTTGTTCCCTCCACTGAGATGGATGAAGTTAGGGAAGGAAATGTATTACATCTTAACCCTTGGGAGATCTGTGTATCCGAACTCTCTGCTCTCCCTAGGGGTTGGGGTGAGCCATTATCCCTGATTTCTTATCAAGGGTGAGGAAGACTCCCAGAGACAGTAGACTTGTGTCCTTCCATTTCTTCCTACAGTACTCTCTGCCTCCCACCCTCCCCAAAGATTCATCCTCTTTTTCCCCCTCTAGCCCCATAGTTCGTGCTGAGCCTGGGGACACTTGATGTGTGGAAGGGGGCAAAGTGACCAGAGCAACAGGCCCTTGTGAGGAAGGTGGGAGTTATCTAGTTTTCATTAAAGGCACTGGAGCTGAAAGAGGGAAAATGGATGGGGGGAGAGAAAGGAAGGACTCACTAAGGAGCCTGTGTGGCTGGCCTTGGAGTCAGGTCTTCTCAAGAGGGAAAAGCTGTGTTCAAAAGCTTTGGCTGGGCTCACTTCAAAGCAGTGACATTGGCAAAGTGCTCAGTCTATTTCTCCAAAGGAAGAAGCTCTGACTTGGGTAAACAGGCTGCCTGAGAGACTCCAAAAGGCAATATTCACCTCCTTGGTCCCAGGCTGGGGTGCTGTGTTCTAACATCATTTCAACTGGGAGATTCAAGCGCTGTAAACCTGACAAGGGACAGCAGGGAGAGTTTCCTCAGCCTCTCCATTCTAATGGTTCTGGCTCCAGCCTAGGGCAGCATCCTCTGCCCCACACTGTGCTGGTCAGGCTGTGGAGAAAGGTGCCTTTGTGGCAGCCCTGTACCCAGCTGGGCAGGCAGAAAGGGGCCAGGGTGGGAGGGAGCCCCAGAAGAAGACAATGAGAAGCAGGGAGTGGAAGGGAGAGTAGGATGGGAAGGAGAGAATGCACTAACGTGGACAGATGGGATGGGAGGTCTGAGGGTCACAGCACAGTGAGAAGGCTGTGGAGAAACTTGGAAGCCAGGGAGGGCAGATGGAGAGCGGCCCAACCAAAGAGCAGGCTGCCAGCCTCCCACCCTACCAGCGCAGCTGTCCCATCCCGAGGAGGAGCTCAGGGCCCTGGCAGGCAGCGGGGAACAGCCCCGCCACCAACACCTCTGCGGGAGCCCTGGCGTCCTGGCACAGACGAGGTGCTTCCAAAAAATACCAGCAATTACCTCCGCAGCAGCGGCAGCCAGCGAGCAGGAGTAATTTACATAGTGAGAGCTGGGAGATAGATGGCTCTTTAAACCAGATCTGTCATTCCCAGCTCTCTCCCCGTCTCTGACGCTTTGATGTTCCTCTTTGAAGAGCTCTCCTCGCTTGCTATTCCTCGCTCCCTTGGTGCCGCTCCAGCTCTCCGGATGCCTTTCCCGTCTCTCTGCCCGTGTGCCCGCGCTCCGCGCTGGCTGCTGCGCCTGCATCCCGGCAGGAAGCACGCGGAGCACCGGGCGGCAGCGGGCACCGGGAGCGGGCAGGGGCTGCGGGCACCGGGAGCGGGCACCGGGAGCGGGCAGGGGCTGCGGGCACCGGGAGCGGGCAG
>VZRX01021632.1:273947-293240 GCA_013398075.1 Notiomystis cincta | reverse complement strand
CGGGGAGCGGGCAGGGGGGCTGCGGGCACGGGGAGCGGGCAGGGGCTGCGGGCAGGGGGAGCGGGCACGGGGAGCGGCCTCGGCTGGCTCCGTGGAGTTTATTCTGCACGAGGTCTGACGCACAGCAACGTGAAACAGTAACAGCAGCGATGCCAAGCGCCTTTCAATCGCTGCGTTGCCATCTGATGGGGGGTCCAAGGGTTCAGCCCCCAAGGTACAAAAAACCAAAGGTGAAGGGGGGAATGGGGCCCAGGAATTCCTTGTTCCCCACCCCCTCAAGGGCATTGTGGGCTTCCCAGCATTCCAGCTCGTGTGGCATCTCTCACTTCCCCTCTGTTTCTGGCAGGCCCAGGTTCCTGGGAAAGGAAGGGAAAAGGAAGAACCGATTCGCGTGAGAAACATGCTTTTGGGGTGGTTGAAGTTGCAGGACGCTTGGTGAAACAGAGGCCAGAGGCTCTAGTGAGCAGCAGACATGCTTTTGGGGTGGTTGAAGTTGCAGGACGCTTGGTGAAACAGAGGCCAGAGGCTCTAGTGAGCAGCAGCAGACATGGAGAAGCCTGTCACGGCTGCAAGGACCAGAGCAGAGGCCTCTGAAGGAGGCACAGGGAAACAGAGAGGGGAAGGTGGCTTAGAGCAGGTAGGTCTGCCTGCTGCAGCCCACCTCCTGTCCAAACTCTTCCATCCTGGGGTACCAGTGACTGAGGGACTGGGTTTCTTCACTTCAGCAAAAATACCTTCACACGCTGCATAACATAAACAACAACAAAAAAGGCACTCTAATACCAGAATAAGTGTTTCTTCATGTTCTTAGTAAGGGATGAAAGCCAAAAGACATAAAAGCAGTGCACTTCTATTGATGAAGGTGTAAAGGGGCCTCAATATAACTCTTTATTACATAAAGGAGATCCCTTATGTGTGAGCTTCATAGCCCAGTGCTATGTTACATGTGAGGATCACCTAATGGGTGAAGCTGGAGAGCAAACTACTGTCACAGAAGCATGGACATACAAATACCCTGTTGCTGGATATCTCACCTCTAAAATACTTTGAAAGGTTTTTGCAGTGGAAATAAAAATCATCACGGTGTAGGCACCGTGCATGCAGAAATCCTGATTTGGTCTACTACTTTTAGAGGTACTTAGGTCTGTGTTGCCCTTGAGAGCTGCACTTGAATTTTGGCTCAAGGTCCCAGGGCCAAGAAGTGTGAAGCAGATGTTTTGACTGCAGGCACTAAGCAAGAGTTTCTATTTCTGGTGCCAATCGGATGGTGCCAATTAAACCCAAATATCCACCTGCCTAGGAGAGAGTGTGTCTCCTTGCATCCCTGTGAAGAGCCTCAGTCTTTTTTGGCAGTACAGCCCAAATTTCCGAAAGTGAGCTCTGTCTTTCTAGGGCCACTCTGAAGATCTAAGTTGTTTTAGTTCCTCAGACAGGAGAGAGAGAGCTATTTTGTAGCTCTCAGAAAATTGATCTGCATCCTTTGCAGACGAATCTGTCTGACCCAGAGACTGTCTTTGGAAACACTGTGTCAGGAAATGTTGTGAGCAGCCCGTAGTTTTTAGGTAAATGATCCCAGCCCTGTGCAGGGGACTTGGGAACACAGATCCTTCATTGTGAACTGAGCCAGGTGGAGGCAGCCCATGCCTCATCTCCCTCACTAACCACTCTTGCAAGTAGGATTTTTTGCTTCTGCTCTCTGCTGTAAGCAGCTTCTCTGGTTGCAGTACAGCCCTGAGTTCACCAGCTTGGAGGGATAAAACCCCAGCTGCATTCTGGATGCTCTGGCTGCCTTGCCTGCTGTTAGCCATGCTGCAGGGGGCCATTGCTACTCCTCAGCCCCAGGTTTGTGTAGTTTGCTGGCTAAGCTGTGCTTGCAAATGCAGCAGAAGGGCTGATTCCCCTTCTGAATCCTTCTTCTGGCACAAAAAAGTACTGTACAGCCAGTCACTGTGGCGGTCAGACACGGATGTGGGTGAGGAGCACAGGCACTTATAATCAGCAGGCTTTGAGCTCTCTGGGTTTCCTTTTTATTTTCTAAATAAGAACAGTTGCAAGAAGATGTGGTGGCAGTTGTGCAGGTGTGTGGCTGTCATCATTAGCACAAAACCCTGCCATGCTCAGAGACTGCTTTAATGAAGAACCACGTCAGGTTTCACCTGTGGGTTGGGGACCCTCCTGTCTGCTGCCAGCACTGCCAATTAGCTCCAGCCTGTCCCACAGGTAGCCTGCTCTCCAGCAGGACAGGTGACCAGGGCAGAGCAGCCAGGAGCAGGGGAAGCAGCAGACTTGTTTCTCTTGCACAGGGCAGTAGTCTCAGGAGCTTGAATTTCTCAGTTGTGGTCTTGGAGCATGATGAGGGCAGAGTCTGGCCTTGGAGAACAAGGCAAGCTGCAGCACCATAACACAGCATCTCTTACTCCTACCAAGATGCCTCAGGGCCAAATCTGTGTGCAGGTTTGTGTTGGGAGCAGTGCCCTGGGGGGGAGGACCGTGGGGACACCATTCCTCACAAATGCCCCCTCGGTGGGTTGGCAGGGGTCTCCCTGGAGAGGGGTTGGTGTGTCCAGGGAGCTTGCAGCAGTAGGAGGGAGCCACAGCACTGCTGCCTCCTTGCTTTTCTGATCTTTTCACTGTGGCTCATCCTCTCTTTCCTTCAGGCTGCAGAAAATTGGGAAGCTGGGCCCTTGAAGGAAGCGAACCTCTTTGTCCTGGACCCCTGGTGTCAGCTGTGAAGCAGAAGGATTGTCCCTTCCTGATGTGCATCTGACAGTTCTTGTGACCTCAGCCACTCCAGCTGAGGTTAAGGAATGGAGACAGCTTGGTATAAACAGGTTGGTGAAGGAAAAAAAGGATTATACTTCCTCTTGTGAGTACTAGTGAACAAACAGGCTGTGAGCACTGCCAAGAAAATCTATAATTTGTAGAAAAAGAGCACTCTGACATTGTCACCTCACTTTAATCTCCTCTTGCCTTTAGTGATTATTTTCTCCTTGGCCATTGGAGACTATCTGGCTAGCAATAAGTACAGCTTACTCTACTGTTCTGGTTCAACACTAACAGTTAATGATGTCAAGCTGTATTAAGCTTGAGCTACTCTGATCACCTCATTCAAAACATCCCTTGAATGCCATGGAACAATTTTCTCTGTAAGAAGCTGTTGGGCAGTGGATTCATGCCTGCTTTGTCTTGCTGTTCTTGTCCTGAAAGGAATGTTTTGTGCTAAAAATTGTAGCAGTGTATGTGTTGCAGGCACAGAAAATGCCTCAGATGTACACTGACCCTCACTACATAAACTCTTTTTACAAAGCTTTGCAAACATGGCTTTAGGGGTCCTCCTGCATTTTCAGAAAGGATAGAGGGCCAGGACCTCAGTTGGTGTAAATCAGTGTACCCTGCTTGAGAAGGGCTGAATTCTTCAGCTGAGAATTTGCTGAGTTGCTTTTGCTAGGGGTATGTAAAATCAGAAACAGCATCAGCAAGAGGGCAAGCAAGGAACACCATGGCCAACTTGATGTCCTAGAAGAATAAAGGGGCACCAGCCAAAGCTGGCATGCTGGATTGTTCAAAACAAGAGGAAGAAATTCCCAATACAAGGCACTGTTCATCTGGGGACTCCTTGCCATGGTATGCTGTGGGCTTGTGTTTACATGGTTCAAAAAGCATTTGGACAAATTAATGGATAAAAACCTCCTAGGGCTATTAAAAACAAGAACATACCTTCTTGCTCTGAAAGGTATTTCAGCTCAGGGCTTTCTGAGCTGCAGGTTATGAGAAACCAGGGAGGAATACATTAAAGGGGACTTTTTGGGCTGGCTAGAGCACAGAAAAGCAGGTTAGAAAAACCAGTGAGGGCGTTTAGTGTGTGGCAGAAGGTGATGTAGTAGAATGACCTCCCTGCTCATCCAAATTTTAGGCTGGTTTTAAGGAGACACTTATGGCACTGCACAGCTAAAGCAGACATCAATTTCTCTCCCACTCCCTGAGGTGGGCTGCTCAGGCAAAGACCAGCCATGTTATCAAGGGCTGGTCCATCACCACAGAGCTGGGAGAGCATTTCTGGCCACAGCCAAGATTTCTTGCAGGTTTGCTGAGGAGATGAGGCTCAATCCATCCAGACTCCCCCATTTCCTTCTGGGAGAGGACAGCAGGAGAGAATGTTGATACAACAGTGAAGGAGAGAGGGAGAGGAAGGCAACCAGTGCGATGGTAAGGGGAAGTTCTCCTAGGCAGGAACTGCAGGGAGGAATGAGCCTCTGGCCAACTCATGATCTCAGTCTTCTCCTGAGAGAGGTGTTAAGAAATTTTAGCACCTAGAGGGCTGGAAAGCAGCAGCCTGATGTTAAGGGGTGAAAAGGAAGGGCTGTGTGAAAGGACAGGCAGTACCCTGTCATGAACTACCCAGAAATGAAACTCCTCCTGGGGCGAAGGAAAGGTGAGAAAACAGAGGTGTTCTCCCTCTCTGAGTGAGTCTGACAGCCATATGGTGCTAAGAATTGTTGTCATCATAATTAATTCCTTTTTGACATTGCTCTGGCAGATGTCCACAGGTCTGCAGGAGCAGGGCTGTCTTCTAAACAGCTGCAAAGAAGCAGAGTAAGAAATAAGTGTGGCAGGGAGGGTTCCTTTAGTTTTGCAGGCTAGCTGGGCTTGCAGGAGAAAGGATCATCTCTGAGGCTGAACGGATTCTTCTGTCCCTGGCCCTGTGTGCTGTCAGAGGGACAGGGACTCCCTTTTCTCACACTGTCACTCCAGCCCTGGGTTACAGCAACATTGCTGAAGCTGGCACTTTAATGTAAAGCAACTCGTGCATTTCAACAAGGAAACCAAGCCAAATCAGAGCACCTATCTCATGTAAACGTAACCTTTGTGTCCAGCAGTCATTTGACACTCTCTGCTAAACAACTCTACCTGCAATTAAAATCATCTGAAGTGAGGGCTTTGAACTGCTGGGCACTAAGATTACAGCTCCAGGGGGACTGATAACTGCATGTGGTTTCCCCCTCTTGCTGCCTTTTGTGTCCCCTATAAAGAAGGGTTCTGCATGAGACTGAAGGAGGAGAAGAAAGGCACTTTCAGATAGTTGAACCTTTCTGTTTTTAGTGTGTCATAACCATTAATCCCCATCTCTGGATTTCTGCATACTGCCATGGTCCTTGCTCCCTGTGTTGTGTAGTAAAGGGGAGCCAGGGAGGCACATAGGTGGTGATTATAGACATTTCTGCTGTGCTTTCCATGCCCTGTGCTTTCCATGCCCTGGCTCTTGTATGTCCTGGGGACATGTCCTGTAATTGTGTGTTGGTTTGGGGCTGGTTTGAGCTACACCCCAGACTCGATACAGCTGTTATAGGCCTGGAAATCCTGAGGGCACACAGAGAACTCACCCCCTGAGGGCACATACAGGGCACCAAGGGCAGCCTTGCCTTGGCTGAGCTACCATTGCGTTGGTTTTTTAAGAAATGATAGAAGAGATGGATTAGTGATGATTTTTAAAAATGGCTGGTTGTTCAAAAAAAGTGTGGTTTTCTACCTGTCATACAGAGGATTTCCCTTTTGTGACTTGAAAGTAGGGATTTTATTTTCCCTTCCTTTCATGTAATTCCTGTTTATTGCACAACCTCTCCTTATTGACGTAGCATCTTTAGCTTATGCATCATTTATTGGTATCTGAACAGTTACTGGAAAGTGTTCCTGGGTAAGCTCTAGGGAGGCACAGTTGCCTCACTAATGGAGGAAAAGTCTAACTACTTCCTAAATCAATTATCCTGAAAGGCCAGAAGACACGTCAGGCTGCTCTCCCTGCGCTCACGTTCACACACCACAGTGGTCTGTGCTGTGGTGGTGGCACAGTACCCACAGCACACTCACTGCTGCCCATGTGGTCCCAGCCACGCTGGCAGTCTGCTGAATGACATTTCCTACTCAGAAATGTGTATTCCTACACATGCACTCACTCCATCCATCCCTGCTGCTGCACGTGCACTCGTAACTCACGGCTCAGCAGCTGCTGGTCCCCCACCTGCCCCTGACCCACAGGGGACGTGTGCCTGTTCTCTAGCAGGCAGCCCAGCTCCTCAGGCTCGAGCCATAAAAATTCCTGTTGTTTGACTCTAGAAGCCCTCAAGGTAATGGTCACCTCGTGTGCACACATATCCATGTAAAGCCTCTTTGTTCTGCTCGCTGCATGCAGGAAAAGGCTGCCTGCCTGCTGACAGGGAAAGTAAGGGGGAATTTGGCATTGGTCCTGGGGTGAGACAGGGCTGTTGGGCTGCAGGGGAGCACACCTGACAGCAGTGCTGCCCTGAGCCAGCCAGGAGAGCCTCCAGCACTGAGCACAGGCAGAGGCCAGCACAATGCCTCCATGCTTTGGGAAAACGGGGGCAGGACATTTGTCCCCTGAGGCCCCTGTCCCTCCTGGGAGGCAGAGAGAGAGCATGGGTGCTGTGGTGGAAGGGGATCAGAAATGCCAACAGGCTGCAAATGAAGAAGATGCAAGAAATAAAATGGACTGGTGAGTGTTGTGAAGTAGGAAGGAAGGTTCTAGAGCACAGGTATGGATAAATGCACAGCAAGAAGGTGCAGGCACTGAGTGGAAAGGCAAGAGGAAGGGCTGAGCAGAGAAGCAGGAGGGATAGAAGGGGACAAAATGAAGGCAAGACAAGATGCCCATCTAGAAAGCATGAAGACAAGCAGGGATTACTGGTAGGAGCTGGACTGCCTGCACATGCTTTATCCAGCAGAGTGTCAACACTGTGACTCCATAGCTGGAATACCTGGAAGCTGCTGAATGAAAGGAACAAAGAGTTGGAGGCACAAGAATTTGTCTATTCAGGAGGAGGAACTTTGCTTGGAAGGAAGGAAAGAAAACAGTGAAAAGCAAGACTGGGCTGGTGGCAGAGAGGGTGTTTGTCAGCTGTTTCTTCCACAGACCATGCAGAGTTGATGGGAAAGGGAACCTGGTTAACTGAACGTGGTTAAGCTGGGAATGAGAGTGTGAGGTCCTGCAGCAGGGAGCATAAGTGTAAAAGCCAAAAGAAAGAGGAGCAAGATCTCAGAGAGCAGCCATGAGCTTCAGGGGGACAAGAAGGATATTTCCTGATGAGTTTGAGCTCAGCAGTCATGCTACTAAGAAGGAAATAGAGGCTGTGGCCTATGTGGAACCTACAGAGTCTCTCTTTTCAGGACAGAAAAGCTTTTCAGGGAACAGGCCTAGGCATCGAATTTGGGTGAGTGCCATTCCTGAAAGGGCCAATGTGCAAGGGGCAGGGCAGGGGTGGGAAAGGAAAGTTAAGGCAAAGGAAGAGAAGGGAGCACTGTGACTCCAGCTGGCACATTCCCAGGCCGTTTCAAACACCCCCAGAAAATCCACAGGTACGTGCCTGGCGAGGAGCAACACGCTCTGGATGTGGTGCATGGTGATCCATGGCCATCCCAGGAGCTCCTGGGGAAGTTCCTCTCCTTGCCACCTGGGACAGGAAGAAGATGCCCACCTGAAGGTGCAAAAAGGTTGCTGCAGCCCAGGCTGAGGAGACCAGCAAGCCCTATTTCCAGGGTTGTGCCACTGACTCTTGGCAGGCACGGAAGGAAGCTGAATCACCGTATTATAATTTCAAGCTCCATTAAAGAAACATGGGGATAGCAGAGGGAAGGAGAGGGCAGGGAGGGATGAAGAGAAAATTGAACAGAGCAGAGTAGCTCTTGAAGGGGAAAGAAATGTTGCTCATAGGCTCAGAAGGGGGAATTGCAAACAGAGATGAGATTAAAAGGGAACCCTTGAGACTGTCTCTTTAAATACAGCAAGATTCACTTACTCCACGCTGAGCCAGGCTTGTTGAATGCTGGAGGCACAGTCCCACTGAGGTTTGCCAGCTGATGGAGCAGTGGAAATCTGTCTCTCCCAGTATACCACCAAGTTGCCCTCTTCCACCTATGTTATTTAGGAAGTCCCATTGCTAATAAATTTACTGCAGAGTGAGCCTAGTGGGGAAGCTTTTTACTTGACTGCCCATCAGCACTGAGCATATTAAATGATCCTCTTATCCAGAGGCATGCAGGCACATCAGACTTGGTACCATGTGTCTGGGAGTGCAGTGTGGGGTATTTGGGTGCAGCTTCTCTTGTGTGGAGAGTGTTCCCTTGCTGGTCCCAAAGGCAGGGAGGAAACCTACAGGTGCAAGAGGAAAAAGCAGAATCTGAAATCACTGCTCATGGCAGATAGCATGGAATATTACTTTCAGAGCCAGGGGACAGAGTGCTTGGGTGCAGAGGAGAGTGTGTCCAACCCCTCTAGCTGGACCCCTGACCACTTTGTTCTGCTTGAGGGCAGCTGCAGGATGTTCACAGTGCAAATGCTGATCTGACTGTGACTTGAGACCAGTCTGTAAAGTCTTTGCTTCATTTGGCCTCTTACCTCCTGTAGGCATAATTCCAGCAGGTTTTTTAATAGCTCACAGGGGTTGGCCAGGCACAGCCTCCTGGTGGGAGGCAGACCCCAAGTTCCTTGTTGCTGTAGTTGTCCCACAAGGGCTAGAGGCTTCTTTTTCCTGTTCTGTACCCAGTTGAGGTCCTGTCCCCTGTGAGGAGTGGCAGTGCTGCTGACCAAATGAAGGGTGTGACATTGCAGAGGAACGATGAACTGAATGAAACCTGGTCACCTGAGCTGGTCTTGTCCATGTCCAGAGCACAGTGGTGTCCAGCTTGCTGTCCTGGTCAGACTGAATGTGTGTAGTGGCATTCATGTTACACCAAATCTCCTCACCCTCTCAGCTGAGATTTCAGCTCTTATCCCCACATCCCATGCCTTGAATTTTTATGGCTTTGACAATTGAAAGAGGCTGAATTCCTTGGGCAGTAGCTGGTTTCCATTTGCTCTGAGAAATGCTAATGGGCCTAAATAAATAGCAAAAAGTGGTCATAATGTAACAGGGGGCTCATTACTGCATTTCTTAAGCTGTTGCCTGGTGCTGCTGTGTGCCATTAGGTGTTTGCTAAATCTTGTCTTAGGAGCTCCTGGGTCTTTGGGGTGTTTGCTTTGCAGAAATGAGAACAACTGCCGAGCTCTCCCGTCTTTGGTTGTGTCCATACAGCTCACACAGAGGCTCAGGAGATGGGCAGCAGCCAACACAGATCATGCTGCAGCCACACTGCTCTCCTTCCCCACGGCCTTGCTGCTGGGAGCTGAGCACTTTGGGCAGGAGCTCAGGGGCTGAGCTGCGAGGGGAGAGCTGTTCCTCACTGGCCATGCCCACCACCTTCCTTCAGGCGTGCCAGGGCAGAGGGGGGCTGCAAACCAAACACTGGTGAGGCTCTTCTTTGTGTTTGGGGGTCCTGGCAGACTTTATGACGTGTCTCCTTGGTCTCTGGACTGCCTTTTGATCTCGTGAGTGGTGAGGGAACGGCCAGGACCCTGCATTAATCAGAAATAAAAGCAGTTCTGCTACACCTCTAAGCCTCTCCAAAGGAAAGGAGCAGCGTTCAGAAGTGGTAGCGTTAAGGCACTAGGAAAGACTAAAGCCCACGGGGCTAGAGACTCCTTTGTATGCACAACAATGCTTTTCCAAGGGAGTTTAAGCACACACCTTGTTCCCAGCTGTGAGTCTCCAGCTAAATATTCCCCACACCCAGGACAACAGCATCCTAATCCTAACAGAGGCCCCAGGGCGCTATTGTAATGCAAATAATGATAAATAACAGCAATAATAAAACTCCACCAGCACTTGCACCAGCTCCCTAGCAATCCCAAACCAGCCATAGCAAGCTCCATATCACCCAGGTTATGTAAAGGAGTGTGAGCAAAATGACTGGAGCTGTCAGGGAGGTGACCAATTAGCCGCTGTGGCTGCCTCCTGCAGGCAGCAAATCTGCCTGTGGCATGTGGGTTGTGTTCAGGCACAGGGCACTCAGGCACAGGGCTCCTGCACTGGCTCCCAGGGCTGCTCTGCAGCTGTGGGCTGGTAGCTCAGCCCAGCACTTGGGATCATGTTCGAGTGGATGCTTCCCCCCTCCATGGGGAGGGGAATCTGGGGACAGCGTGGGAGGTACTTTGTTGACAGCCAGCTCTTCACGAGCAGTGTGAAGGGGGCTGCTGAATGCAGCAAGGGCTGGCAGCAAGGGCTGGAGGGTGTGGGAGAGCAGAGAGGGACTCCCTGGTGCTGATGTGGAGGCTGGAGTCAGCAGGCAGACTGGCACAGGAGCTGTGGGTGCTGCACACCTGGGCTGTCCCTGGGCTTTTCACAAGCACTGCTGCCATACCTTGGGCTCTTTGTTGGGCTGGTTGCACCTGCAGAAGGAAGGTTAGTGCAGCAGCTGAGGTTAGAGGTGCTGCCAGAGCCACCTCCCAGCTATTCTCAGGAGTTCATGGCTGTGAGTAGAAGCATCTCTGTGTGGAACATTTTCTTCCCTGGAGCCACAGACCCTGATCCTGTGCTCTTCAGACCCAGTCCTTCACACTGAGCTGATGATTGTACAGAGGTGTTTTTATTTGGTAGCTTGTTATATTCTACTTATCTCTGTTGCTTTTAGCAGTTCCTCTGTCTTGGCTGTCAAGTATAAAGTAATAAGAAATCATGCTCTGTTGTCTGGATGCTTCCCATAGGAGTTTCTCTCCTTGAGAGAAATAGTTCATTTAAGAGGAATTAGCATTCTAAAACTTTGCCCTTTGGCCACTGAAATCTACTGCTACAGCTTTGGTCAGCCTTCTTCCACCTATCCAGTGGAGAGCAGCAGAAGGGAGCAGACAGGCACAGACAATTATTAATAATCAGACTTCTTCCTGCTTGCAGTTTGTTACAGCCCCACTTTAAAGGAACATGCAAATGGGCAGCCTGGGACCCACTGAACCATTATCCTGCACTAGCTGTGCTGTAGTGTCAGGGAGTGATGGGAATTGCTGAGGGAAGGAACATATTGAGAGGGTTAAAGCAGGCTGATGTGTCCTTGGGCAAACCTTCCTGTCTCCGGGCAATAGCCAGTTCAAAGGCTTCCCCAGCAAACAGACGTGCCTGGACTCCCTGCTGCAACAGCTACACCCAGCCCAGCTTCTGTGCATTTGTCTACTGCCTTTGAGCCCATTTGTGTTTCAGAACGTGAAACTGGATTATTTGTGCGAGGTACTCAAAATCTGAGGTGTTTCTGCCCTCTCAGGGAGAGGTAGGAGAGGACTCCAAGCGGAGGAGGAGCAGCACAAGAGGGCAAGGGGACTCTCTGGTGGCCACCAGGATATGTGGTAGCCTCAGCACAGCAGCAGTGTGGGGCTTGTGCAGTATTCTGCAGTCCTCAGACGTGCTGTATGAGGGGTTTAGAGGAGAAGGGGGAGGCAGTTTTTCAGATGTTTATGGCAAGTGTTCTCCAGTGTGAGGGACAACGAGGCAGAAAGCACCAGTGAGTGCCTGAAAATATGACACGTGAGCTGTGGGAGTTGGCACTTCCCTGGTGAAAGAGATGAGAGAGGAGCAGAGGAGGTGTAGAGTCCCTCTTATCTCAGATACCCAGGGGAGAGTTTTTTGGAAACTTGTGTGGATGTAAGCATTTATCCCCCCCAGGAAAAGAATCAAGTGCTTCGGGGAGTGCATAGGAGAGAACTAAAAAATCAAATTGCTTCTCCTTCCACCAGCACCCAAACCCCCACCCTGAGGCCTCCCAGCAAAGGTAAGTAGGCTTCCTCTGAATTTCCTTGTACACAGTTTAACAGGACCCTTTGAGTCTGAAACCAGGTTGAGGTGTGAAGCTCATTTAGATAAATCAGAAGGGAGGCATCTCATTTGGAGCAACCACATGGCTGGGCCGAGGCACTGGAGTGGTGTGGTGGTGGCAGGTTCAGGCTGGATGTCTGGGAAGGCAGGGAGAGATGTGAGCTGGCTGCACCTTCTGGGATTCAGCTGACTCCCACTCCCGTGAGGCTGCTCTGACTCAGCCCCAGCTGCTCAGTCATGGCCTCTTTTGAGGTCTTCTCTTGCCCCCAGGCTGGGGATTTCAGTCCTGGGACCTATCAGTGCCATCAGGAGCCATAAAGTAGCGTGATGGGTAAAATATATCTCAGCCATCTTCCCATTCAAATGGGGGAAACACACGGAGACACAAGCAAACCCTCCTTCACAGACCTGCTGTTGCCAAGGCTCTGGAAACAAGGAGCCCTTGCACCAGCCAAGTATAATCAAGATAGGGAGGGCTGGGTCTCTTAGAGGCACTAGGGAGAAGGCTTTGAAGTCTCCTCTTTGACTGTGTCTCCTCCCTGAGGGCAGGCTCACTTACTGTGCTTGGCTCTAGCACAGGCTGAGGTGTAGCTGTGCCTTTGGGACAAGGTAAGAGAAGACTCAGCTGGTGGGATGGTTCAGTGTGGTAGCCCAGGGCTGCCTGGGCACCCACAGAGCAGCAGAGACCTTGGGGCTCTTTAGTCCCTGTGGTCTCTCTTTCCTAACAATATTATTTGATTCTTCCTAGGGGCTAAAGTCCCCCTGCTAAATAGGTCAGCCTTGCAAGGAATGCAGGTACTCAAAATACACCTTTTATAACATCATTCCCTGAATTTTTGTTCTGTTATTTACCTTGGCCAAACAGTTCAGGCTCCAGATAGGTGCCACTCCATTTCCACATCTTTGCATTTTTGGGTCCCACTGGACCAGCACAACTTGTGGAGACCTCGTGGGCTCAGGCACAGCTTTGTCCCTGGGAATCTGTCAACCCCAGTGAGGGTCCTGCCTGGGAGTTTTGGAGGCTGTGGGATGCCCAGGAGAGCTCCTGTGCTCGGTGCCAAATGCAGAGAGGAGCGGGCAGCCTCGCAGTCGTGGGGCTCCTGTCACACGGTGAAGCTAAAATGCCTGGAAGGACAACTTAGCTGTACCTTCCCTTTATCCTTTTTCTTTTCCCTTTGCCACACTTCAAATAATTTGACGCTGAATATTTAAGACTGTTTTGTTGTCTTCAGTTCACCTCATCTGACCTGCTGATCTTCAGGGTAATAGCAGATGATGAGGAGGATGATAATACTCCACTGTTTCGCAGTGCCACTCTCCAGGACGCCACAAGCCCTTCAGCAACAGTTACTTGTTAAGGCCTGCAAGCCATCTAAAGTAGGCTAATTTATTATTCCTGCTCTGCGTATCATGAGAAGCTGTGACCTGCTCAAGTGAGCTGGAAGGACTTGTGGGCTTGGACTGTGGGGCAGGAACAGCCCTGCGTGCTCTCTGCACGTAGCGTGGCTCACGCAGCTCCACGTCTCGAGGAAGGCCTCTTCCTGGCATGAGGGCATGCAGGAGGTGAGGCTAACCAGAGAGGAGAGGAGAGAAGGTCCCTGAGGAGCTGAACAAAAAAGCTACACGTGTAGCAGTAGATAACAAGCTCCCAGACTTTATCACCCGGAGATTTGTATCGACTGCTGCAAAAAGGATGGTGATGGAGCGGTAGTGTATGGATTAGAGATAAGGATGGTAAGCAGGAGGCTGGGTGAGCTACCAGGGCTCACATACTGGGGGGCAAAATCCTTCATTCCTAAAATTAATGGGGCCTTCCATCTGCCAGCCTGGCCACCCCTCCAGTGCATTCCATCTCTTGTTGGCTACAAACCCTCCACCCCAACAGCCCCATCTCTGCATGGGGTAGAGAGGCAGGGATCAGGCAGGAGAGGATCCCCCTGGCTCTTGGCAGCCAGAAGGGAATGGAGAAGCTGTGGGAAGAGGGCAGGTTACTCATATTTTCTGTGGGATGCTGGAGGCAGGAGGCACCACGAAGGGAAGGGAAGAGCAGCACAATGGATCCTCTGACGGAGCGTGGAGTGCTCGGTTTCTGCCCCAGCTGCCTGACAGTAATGCCTGTGCAGAGGCTGCTGGTGATGGGGGGGCTGCCAGCCCTGTGGCTCTCTGGGGGGCTGTATACTTGTTTTTCTTCTCTGTGACATTACATAATGCGAGGTAGAAAATGTTTGCACGGTAGCTGTATCGGTCCTTGGGGCGAGGGGAGAAAGCAAGGAGGCGGCGGATAATTTGAGGCTCTTTATTAGACCAATAAATCATTTATAATGCACCAGCTTTCAGGCTGGGCTCTTATTGCTCATGTCAGCCACAGGATGCTACCTGATAACTGAAGCAGGCAGAGCATGGGCTGGCTCCCCTAAATCAGAGGGGCAGAGCTGAGCTGCACGGGGCAGGCATGGCAAAGGCTCACCCTGCTGGGATAGGGGAGAGGACACTTTGTCCTGCACAGGCCCTGGGGACAAACCCATGCAGCTGGTGGCAGGCACTTGGCCTTGCATGAAGCTTCTTGCAACCAGAATGAAGACAGAGCATCAGGACCAAGTCATAACTGAGGGATCAAATGGGCACCTGAGGGTGGATGGGTCACCTGCCTTCCCCACATCACCTGCAAGCAGAGATAGCTGCAGATACACCCTAATGCCCCAAGCCTTGGCTGGTGGGAAGCAAGACAGGTATGACTGGCAGCATTCCATTACAAAAGGGCATCCTGTGCCTCTTACCTTTGTGTTTTGGGGTTTTGGTGGAGCTTAGTGGAGCCTGAGGCTTTTCAGGCAGATATCTCTTGGATTTCTTGTGTGCTCTGTGTGGCAGCGAGGTTGCTGAGGAGGAATGTCACCTGTCTGGGAAGGGTTGTGCTCGCCCAGGCATAAGCTTGTGGTTTGCCACATTTCACAATTGAGTCTTGTTCAGGTTGAAATCATCAAGTCCTGCAAAACTACACCTTTCAATAGCCTGCCTGCACTCCCAAGTGCTTTAGACAGCATCAGCTGGCCTAATGTTTTGACAAATGATATCCATATTGATCTCCCTCCTCCTTCTCCTCCTTTCCTCCTCTCCCTCCTTCCACAGCAAAGAAACCACTTCTGATAACTAATCTCTGGAGCTAGGCAAACACAGCAGAGGAGACAGATGAACTCTCCTTTCAGGTGAGTTCACACCAGGGTGGGCTCCCAGGTCATCTGAACAAACATCCTTCCCTGTTAAGCAGCCCAGTGCTTTAGAAGGAGGGACCGCTGAGTTGGCAGAGCAAGTGCTCCTGCTGGTGTGCTGGGATTTAAACCCCCCAAAAAATGCTGAGCAGCTTCAAAGAAACCTAAAGGGGTTCCTAACAGGGAGCAGCAAATGTAAATAATCTCAATAAATACCATTCCCTCCTATGAAACACACGTTTGGGGTGGGGAGGAGTTGCACAGCACGCCTGTTTCCGTGGGATCTGATTTAACTGTAAGCTCTTTAATATGTTCTTTGTGTCCTCGTGGACAGCCTGATGGAAGCAGCAGCTAAAAGCAAATCACAGGGTGAGAAGGTGAGTCTTGCTGGTGAGAATTAGCAGTGTCAGGAGGGAAATATCACACACCTCACTGACTGAATTATGCATTATGCTGCAAAATCCCTGATGTCAATACGCAAATGCTATTCCTGTTGTTTTTGCCTGTGATGATTGGCAGCAGAGGAATTCAAATCACATCCACACAGCAATTGTCCTTCTGTAACTAAGTCTCTCCTATTCAGCTGGGTATGCTTGTGCAGGAAAAATCTGTGCAGCATAGTGGGTGCTTTAGGAAGAGGTTTGGGAAAGGGTGGTGAAAACATTTTCGTACATTCAACAATACAAAACGTTGTCAGGTTAGCATGTACTGGATGTGGCACCTTCTCTTTTTTTCTCATGGACACTAAACCCTAGGTATTGCCTCAGACCTTGGGAGGAATGGGAGAAGTGCACAGCCAGGCATTGAAAGTGATTTCAGGCATATGCCTCCATGGAAGGGCTTTTCTCTCACCAAACAAGGTAGGAGGATGGGAGGCAGAGCCAACCAAGATGTCATCCCCAACACAAGCAGTAGTGAGGTCATCAGTGTCCCCTCTCTGTGTGGCTGGACTGAAAGCATTGTGAAATTACGTGCAACAAATGGTAAGAAAATGATTATTTTAATGAACACGAGATTGTTAAAATTCCCTGCCATTAGATCTTGCTAATGTGTTTGAAGAAAAGCAGATAACAAAGCTAGAAAACAGAATCTGCCTTTATTTGCTGCTTAAGTCTCTTTTGCCCTGCTACCAAAAGACATAAATCAATTACTAATTGCATTCCTAGTTTGAGGTGCTGTGAGCATTCATATGTTTGATCTGTCCCGGGTGTTTTTAGAAACAATTGCACTAGGGTGAGGATGAGAGTTGCACAGAATTTTCTTGCTCCTGTTAATATCTTACCTTTCACAGAATAAGGCTGTGTGAAAATCTGTGGGTTATTTTTTTCCTGCTTGGTGACAAAATGAAAAATTTGGAATGAAGAAAAACGGACATCTGGGTTTTAAAATAACAATTTGTTTGCATTCTTTGGATGACTCTCTCTTTCAGAACATAACTTCATCTTGAACCACCACTCCAAAATGTTTGGGAAACAACTAAACAAATCTGAAAATATTTTACCAATAACCTGCTGCATTAGAATAGTTGCTGCAGAATGGAATTTTATTGCCTCCCCCACCCTCTCCAAGTGGAATAACCCATCTGCCTAAGGAATGTAGCCCTTCCCAAGTTATGAGCTCCTTAGAGGATTGTGTGATAGAAAAGAAAACATGGATTTGATTAGGTGGAGAGTGAGACCTCAGCCCCCTGTGGCACCACCACTGCCCACCTCCCTGGCCCCTGAGCAAGCAGGGACAGGGAGGCAGGGGCTCAGCAGGGAGAAAACGTGGCAGGCTTTCTCTCTGGGGCTGGTGGGTCTGCCTGCTGGCATCCCCACGGGGCTGGCAGGACCCTCTGTCACTCTGACCTGCCTCCTTGCCAGCCCTGCTCTCTGTGTGGGGCTGTGACTGCTGGGAGGGGGCATGAGCTGGCCCCTGGTGGGGGTCTGGGGTGTGGACAGTTGGGAGAGAGGAAATAGTGAGGGGAAGGGGGACTGTAGGTCTGAAGATTAAACCAAATTAAAAGGGCAGGGAGAGTGGAAAAGGAACCTGGAAGTGCTGGAGGAGCCAAGCTAACAGAGGACAGGAGTGGCTGCCTGCCTTCTAGGAGAGATTGGATACCTTTAGCACTGTCACACAGACAACTTAAAGTGAGTCTTCTGTTGGAAACAAAGAGTTAAAACAATTTTGAGCCTTGCAAGACTCACAATCTCAAACTGTAGCTGGTGAAGACCGGCAGCTGAGGATTATAAAGATAAGAGCAGGGGTAACATGCAAGAAGGAGCTGGTGGAGGATCAGACCAAAGATTATTAATGACAGCTTCTCACAGGGAAAAAAGGTAGGACATAATCCCTGGTCCAAGGAGCATGGACATCATCCCAACACCTTTGCTTGGACAGAGATCACCCTCAGTCTCCTTTCCCCCTAAAGCAGCCAGCCTTTGGGATGATGCTGGGGATGGGAGAAGCCCCTTGGTGCCTGCCCTCGCAGGGTTCCCCCCCAGCCCTGGGCAGCAGGTCACCGTGGGCACTCTGTGGCGTGGGCACTGCCCGCAGTGCCGGCAGCTGCGGCCGGGCAGCCTCCCCTGTGCCCACGTGCTCCTCAGCTGCTCCAGGTCAGAGCTGCCTCCTCTCATTTCAGCTGCTTCACTGCATGTCAGGCACACCGAGGAGCCAGGAAAAGAGGGAGTAATCCAGGTTCTCCTACTGGTTTCCCACCTCAAATGCTCTCACCGGTCCGCAGCTGTCGCTGCCTCCGCAAGCGCTCTGCCACATCCCTGTCACCTGGCTCTCCTGGAGCTACCTGAGGAGTCCTGCTGGCAGCAGCCCCTCCAGGAGGGCAGTGATGAGCTGAGGGCATGCTTCAGGTCTGTGTTGTAAGCAGGAGCCCAGGACATGGTTGTTCCAGGGCAAGGAGACAGTGCTGGTTTCTCCCAAAAGTGCTGGTGCTGCAGGCGTGCCACTGTATCCTCACTTCTTAAACTGTACCCTTCTGCAAGGCAGTTTTTGACTCTGGCAGCAACCTGACCTTCTGTAAAGATTTGTGCAAGGAGTCCTGTGGCTTAGATAGACCTGTGAAAATGATGGATTACGTTCATCCAGTCTATTTCAGGATCTGATTTCTGCTGTTAAAAGCTAAGGGAGTACGTGGACATTCACATGGCTCAGCAAGACACTTGTCAGGCTTTTCTCACAATGTGGACTGACTTTCCTGCACCTTTCAGACACAACATGAAAGACTCCATTATGGAGAGCTTGGAAGATGGCTCCGAGCAGAGGCAAATCTGCAGGTCTCCCACAGTCACAGCAAGGTGGAATTGCTTGGCATTTCCCCAGGATCTGATAAGTTTGTAACTTCGATAGCACCTGCAAAGTACAGGAAAGCCAGAGTCAGGCCTGTGCCCACAGGCAGAGGAAGAAACAAGCAGAGCTGGGGTTAGGCAGTTCAAGGATGGAGAAGGGATGAGTGGAATAAGCTGCCCTCTGCTGCAGGTCACATGCTCCCACAGGCTATTCCATCCCCAAACTGCTGGGTGCTTGGCCCCTTGTTTTCTCACCAAGACAAGCCCAAAGGGAGCAAGGCTTGCAAAATGTGGGCTGCTTTTAACAGCAGAGACTTGTGAGATGTGCTGAGTCTGGGCAAGGAAGAGGGCAGGCACTCTGGGAAGAAGACATCTCATCCCTAGGTCATTCACCAGGAACAGCATGGGGTTTGTGCTCCAGCCCTGCAGCTTTCAAGCAAGCTTTGCCCCTCTGGTGTCTACTATGTCCTGCTGCAGATAGAACATGTCGAAACTGTGGGGCAATCCCATGGATTTCTGACTCTATTGCTTCTTGACAGGAGCACTGTTGCTGCAGTGATAGTCACTCCAATGACAGTCACATTTCATCCAGAAATGCATGTGGGGCAGGTGAGCCAGGGTCGTGGTAAATGCTGGAAGGGGCGATATGGATGTGCTTGGGAAGAGCTGGAAAGACCAGAACTGTGGACATAGCTGGGATGCTTTGATCCAGGCCCTTAATGGAACAGCCCTCGGGGGCCATCACACAAAATAGCCCAGAACACAGATGCCTATCGAGAGCCTTTTCTAGCAGTCCCTTTATGGAAAGGCCAAAACCATAAAATACTTCTTGGTGGCTGTGATCTTGCAGCAAGGATTTGCTCTACACCACTTCCCTTTTGCAATGTGCTTTTTTCGTCTTCACAAAAGGCTTCCTTGGCAAAAGGGAGCTGCCAGCTGGCCAGATCTGGCCAAGGGGCTAACAAAAGTATTCAGCTCTACTCAGTTAATGCCAGCAAAATTGTCTATTCAAAGAAAAGTCATAGTTTTGACTCTGTTTTTTTCATCAGGGTTTATTACTCCAGGACCACTGCCAATATATATGTTATTTTAGCTAAAAAAAAAAAAAAAATTAAAAAA